>CM023485.1:127315620-127508887 GCA_013339685.2 Hyalomma asiaticum
TATTGACGACGCCATCGACTGCCTGCACTCAGCATCGTATTTTTCGTCGGTGGACTTGTGGTCGGGATATTGGTAGATCCCGATGGACCGGCGGACAAAGAAAAAAACGGCGTTTGTGACCCCTGATGGACTCTACGACTTTAATGTATTGCCATTCGGGCTTTGCAATGCGCCCGCAATGTTCGAACGGTTCATGGATACGATTCTGCGCAGCATGAAGTGGGAAATTTGTATGTGCTACCTCGACGATGTTGTCATTTTTGGTCGCACATTCAGCGAACACAATAAGCGTCTCGATGTTGTCCTTACCTGTGTCAAGAACGCTGGTTTAATCTTGAATTCCAAAAAATGCCATTTCGGTGAGCGGCAAGCTTTAGTTTTAGGTCATCTCGTGGATAAAGACGGTATACGACCTGATCCACAGAAGACGAAGGCAGTCGAGGCGTTCCAACGACCGCGTTCTGTGAAGCAGCTGCGTAGTTTCTTGGGACTGTGTTCATACTTCCGCCGCTTTATTAATCGGTTTGCTGACGTTGCTTACCCATTGACATGCCTTCTGCGAAAAGATGCACCGTTCCACTGGACTGCAGAGTGCGACGCTTCTTTTCGGCAACTCAAGTTTCTTTTGACGTCACAACCACTTCTACGGCACTTTGACTCCTCAGCACCGACCGAAGTTTACACAAATGCTAGCGGTGTGGGTATCGGTGCCGTACTCGTCCAGCGACACGCTGAGAAAGAACATGTGATCGCTTATGCCAGCCGCTCACTAAGCAAGCCTGAGTGTAACTACACCGTAACCGAGCAGGAATGCCTTGCCGTCGTCTTTGCAGTTCAGAGGTTTCGTTCTTACTTATATGGTCGACACTTCAAGATTGTTACGGACCACCACTCCCTCTCCTGGTTTGTAAATATGCGCGATCCATCTGGCCGACTTGCACGCTGGGCCCTCAGACTACAAGAGTACGACTTCGCTGTACTTCGGCCTCGTAACAATATTATTTTTGTCTCCCTTTTTGTGCAGAACGATTACATTGGCTATTTGCATTCGTTTTTGGGAAAACTCCTTCTGCTAAGCAAAGATTGAAAACATGCGTTAGGAAAGGTGCTATAGGGTCTATCACGTGTTTGACAGGTTTTATTTTAATACCGTCAGCGCCGCTACTAGCACTGTTGTTGAGTTCTACAAAAGTAGATATCACCTCTGTTGTTGTAACCGGGTTAAGAAAAAAAGTTTTGACACAACTGCGTTCTAAGTAATGCAGGGCATTGTCATTAATTTCTCCGGTATCAATATTGACGAAATAATCGTTGAATAAATCTGCTAATCGCTTTTCATTAAATTCGTCGTCATTCTGTCTTATTTGTGTTAAAATTCCAGAGTGCCTCGAGCGATTTAATAAGGCGTTTAGATTTTCCCACGTTATGTCTGATCTTGATGCAGACAGAAAAAAGGTCACAGAAATAGTTATCCCTAGCCTTTTTAACTTCTTTCGTTCGACTATTCCGATATGTTTTGTACGTTTTGAGTAGCTCAACATCGCGAGTTTTAAGAAATTTTTTAAAGATTCTGTCCTTAACCTGAATCTTGGTTAATAATTCTGGCGTAATCCATGGCTTACGAATTTTTTTCCATGTTCGTAAAAACTTGTGTGGAAATGACTGATTATATAGAGACAAAAAATTATTCACAAATTTACTATACGCGCAGTCGGGATCACTTTCTTTGAATATTTCGCTCCAATCAAAACATCCTACTTTCTCTCGGCAAGTCTCCAATGTTCGAGGTGTTATTTCTTGAAATAACATTTTTTTGTGTTTTGTTATTCTAAGCGTATTTGTATACACACATAAATATATACTGTTGGGATCGATAATGTCTGTACTTATGACTCCTGCCTTTCGTCGAGAGGGATGTATATTTGTTATGAATAGATCAAGTAATAACGAAGGAGAGGTAGTCTTGTAGGCGCGGTAATAACATTAATACAGCCAAATGAACAAATTGTTCGTTCAAGCATTCTTTTGTTAGCGGTGTCAGCTAACATATTTACATTGAAATCTCCTCCCAGTGTGACATCACATTTATATTCACCTGCGAAGGAGAGGAGGGATTCGAGGAAATTGGTTGTAAGGCATGTAGCGTGCTTGCAATTTTTAACACGCCCTTTTATATTACTCGGTTTTATCATTGTTCAAATACTCGAATCTGTGATAATGTTTATAACTGCATTGATGTTGTTATACAACTTTAAGCGTATTTTCCTTTGTGCATTTCAGATACCTGCCACGGTTTTTAAGAATTCGTATTACGAAAACAAACTTTACATTTCAATATTGTCTTGTATCTGCGTATTTCACCCTTCTAACGAAGCATGCGCCAACCATGTATGCATGCAACTTCGCTTAATGTCACCACAGTCTGACACCCCATACGACAAATTGACCTGCACAGAGGGTTTACGGAGGAGGATATCGCAAGTTTTCAGTACCTCACTGCCAAAGCATCAAGGTAGCTCTGAAAAGAACTGTTTGTATTGCTGCTGGATGGTGGAGCAGCTCATTAGCCGCTGGTGAGCTCTGACAGTTTCCATTGCCAAGGCACTTGCACTTCCTTTGCAAAGTACGCAGTGAAATTTTGTCGCATCGCGGTGGCCTTGGCTCCTTGCAAGCCAAACACTGCGGTGGTTGTTCCTCCTTGTCTCCTGGTGTCACCACTGACTGTCCCAAACATGTCTTGGCACTCTGTGTAGCCAGGCGGACAGTAAGTAGCGGCAGCATCCGATGACAGGAAGTTGTGGAGGACGCATGTAGCCTTCACAATGAAGTCCACATGGTCAGTTTCGAAGTAGATCTGCCTTTCGTAGATCGGCCAACAGGAGACCAGAATTCCAAAGGCGTCATGCACGCAAAGTTTGGCAAAAGCAAAAAGGAAATTCTTGTATGGTTGTACAAAAAGCAGGAAAGCTGCAGTATTTTTCAGCAATAAATATGTTCCGTAATAAGGCTATGGAAAAATATGCTCTCTATTCTCATTTATGCAACGCATTACAGTACGTACCTAATAACACCCACAGTTAAACTGAACAAAACGACAGAGTTATTCATGTGTTACAGACTTGGCACGACTGAGACGGTAGTTGAAGATAACCTCGTCAGGTACAGCCCTGCTCCCTGGCAAAGGCCTCATGAAGTATGGGCGCAGCTGGAAGACCTCATCGGCAACAAATACATAAGGAAAAACTTTGTTTGACCGAGGGAGCATCGGTGCTCCAGGCAGATCTTTTCCCTTGATGCAGCCGGTGACCGATGGGCGAATCTTTCAAGATTCCCTCATCGCTGAACCTCCTAGGCGCACCCACATGAATGACCCGGAGCCGGTACTGGCTGTCGGCTATGGGCATCAATACAACGGAATTGGTTCCCTGAAAACAATGGGACAAGTGTCACAAAAAGCGTGTGCCATCATGGCTGCCTATATTGCATAGCACTTAGCCGCATCTGTGAAGTGCATGCATGAAATCAGATGAATGATTTTGCTCTGTTATTTTACACGCATTACACTCTAGTCCCTGCATGTTCTTACAATCCTTATCACTTCCCTGGACATCAGTTATTATGCGGGAAGATAAATATCCTTTATTAGACAAGCTTTCAGAAAAGGTATAAAGCATGCATGCAATGGCTCATATATATAAATCGCCACAACATACTGATAATGACCGCTTGAGTTATGTGTGCCTGCAAGTTGCAAGATTGTGACAACCGCACAATAGCACTTCCCTTTCCAATGTCAAGGTGTATGATAAGCCTTTTCTCAATCACTACAAGATGCACATTACACACGATGCATATGGTCATGCTTGTAACACGCTGCTGCCAGTAATGCAGGGAGAGAGTGCATGTAAAAAAATACTGCAGATCACCTGCACCGTGGGAATTTATGTCATGCAAAGCAGACAGCAAGAAACTTGTCTATGCTGAATTGTTTGGCATTCAGCAAACTGTTGTCAATAAGATCAACATTTTTGTGCAAATGTGGCAGTTAAATGTGCAACGTGGGTTTACCAGGCATGTTTACAGCACTATCACTACAAAAGTGTGGCCCACAGTACGACTCCGCGTCGACATTCACGTGAATGAGAGGTATCCATAATCAAGGACGGCATGCTAGGCCACCCTGACGTGCACATTATGAGCGCAATTTCCTGGAATATCTTTACAAAGTCAAGCAAAGGAGGACAAAAGCAAGTTGAGTCGTAATGTTGCATTAATAGTAAAAGCAGCGGAACAGAACAAAGAAAAAAATACCCTTTTCTATTCTTTTAAAATTTGTTCAATTCCACTGCTTTTACTATGAATCCAAACCAACTAGCCCAACTTGCTATTGTAGTCGCTTGCATTAATATAGGAGCCATCAACACACACTACACTTGCGATTAACGTTAGAAGTACAACAGAATTTCCAGAACTGCTGATGCAATGCTTTTTTTTTTATGATATATACTGCCCGGTATGAGCTAGGGTGGAAATGTGGTAGCATGCTTGCTTGCCAGAATTGGGATCCAGGTTCGATTCCTACCTTCATAACGCCTCGGAGTGCCGTTGAATGTTCCAGCGCGCCTATCTGTCTGTCTGCATGTTACGTCTACATTTCAATGAAAAGCTGCAAAAAACGGTGCACTTTTCTGTTCTTTACCCCTGGCAGTGTAAAGGGTATGAGTCGCTTGTGGTTGTATTGTCATTAATTGTAACATAAGTGACGAGTACACAATTTATCGGTGTCCTGATCTCAATACCCATGTTGGTCAAACATTGATACCGAACACTGTCAATTTTGGTCTTGTACACTAGTGCACAAGACAGCCAAGGGCAGGCAGCTAGATAGATACGGTGAAACTTGCTCAAGTTCGCCAAGAAATGCCTAGCATTTTTTTAAAAATATATGACCTTATTAGCAGCAATAATGCAATTTCCTATTGCATACCTTGTAATTGAGGTGCAGACTGCCAGCATTACGTGGGCACTTGATTTGGACGTGTTGCCATCCACTGCTCTCAGGCAGTTCGGGAACGGCCATCGGCTTGAAAATCCAGCGGAGATTTCACGCCCCTCTGTTCTCTTGGTGTCTGCATAAAGACGATTTAAGTGTGATAT
The DNA here is from genome assembly GCA_013339685.2 of Hyalomma asiaticum. NCBI lineage: Eukaryota > Metazoa > Arthropoda > Arachnida > Ixodida > Ixodidae > Hyalomma > Hyalomma asiaticum. Next base: position 127,320,778 of record CM023485.1, read on the forward strand.
GCCGCAATGCACAACAATCCTTTGGTAACTTGACTCATGCTTTTTAAGCATTATTAGCCACCCTGTTATGCGCATGTGCATCTGACAATGTGCAACATCACCAAGTGACGAACGTTATGTTGTGTTCCAGTTTAAGCGGGCTATTATTTACTCATCTGTCTCGAACTTTTGTCCTTTATTAACTATGCATGAAATATAAAACTCAGTGGCACAAATCAAAATTCCTTTCACAAGGCCTGGTAAGTGGAACAAGCATAAACACTGTTTTCGTTTCCACTAGTTACACATTTAATACGGCAGCTTTCCAGAAAGCATACAAAAGCTGTTACAAACATCCCGAATAAGTCTGAATGAAATAAAGTGCATCAAATTCATCCCATATCGCGTGTGCTGTAAGCGCACCTTCATATACAGAGGGGACAAAACGTTCCGCAGCACGGTGCAGGTCTCGATTATGATGTCCGTGCCGTCTCTATTCCCACATGAAAAGCCGTGACTGTGTCCCTCAGCAGCATGCCAGGTGACAGATGCCTGAAAGTCAAAATGAATGTGCAAACGAGAAGCGTCAAGAAACAGTGGAGGGGATTTCGTACACAGTTTCACGAACAGCCCTTTCCTCCCAAATGAAAAGCTGTAAAAGCCTGATCACCCTGTAAAAGTGGACCTACCGCAATCAGTGCCAGGCGCTCTCCAGAGAAAATCGGCTCCCTCGAGGGGCATTTCTCTTTTGTGAGATGCCCTTGCACCATGCTGAGCAAGAAGTCGAAGGTGTCTGGAGTCATCCGATAAAACGTGAAAAAGAGCGATTTGTCGCCGTTCTTCATGCGTTTCGTCTGTAAAATGCAGCGAACGCGTGTTCAGTTTCACCATTGTGACGCGGTCTTTCCGTCATACTTACCGCCGGAAAAACTCGCTCTCGTCCGATCGCTTCGTCCGTGTCGGCTGGACTCAATACTTGCGCAGGAAAGCCTGCTTTCTCTTCAGAATATGTGAAGTTTAAGCGCAGCCATCTTCCTCGGGCTTTCCATCGTAGCCGATACACGTCGCCAACAGCACGCAAACAATACAACTCGCGCGCTTTTCGTCGACGTGCAAGGAGGCTATGCGCGCCCGAGTGGCGTGCAAACAACCAACAAATAAAATAACATACCGTTCAGCAGGCCCACTAAAAAAACAAGACTACAAGACAATCGAACATTTTATGTACCTTTGTACAACAAAACGTATCATTTTATATTATATATCGCTGTAATGCGCTATTTTCGGTGTCAAGTAGGCGACCTTATGCCAGCAACACTGATGATCGCTCGCCGAAACCGTCTCGATGCCGTCACGTGAATGGGGTTTCGTCAAGCAAGCGACAGCTCGCACGACGGTGGACTGCATCGCGTTGCCTATCGCTGTCGCGTGCATTCTCGCGCGTATGAGGTTTCACCTTTAGTTTTAGCCATTGTATCGACCGGACACTGATGAGTTTGCTCGCAATGTCAATTCATGTGCTACACTATGCGGATACTTTGCTCCTTGTTTGCCTTGCATCATGAGGTTGGAGCGTAATTGTTAACCGTAATTATGTTCGCATATTGAATTTCAAGGTTTGTTAATGTTAAGACTGTCTTTAGCATATTTTCTACCCAGCCCCAGCACGAATGCGGTCTTGGGTTTAAACGATGGTTGAGATGTGTGGCCTAAGCGGGATGAGCGAGGTTATTTGCGTTTCGTAAGACGGAGAAGGGTATTTGAATTTTTGAAGTGGTGCGTAGAGAAAGAGAACCGTTTCCCCTTTTGCGCGAAGTAGGGACACCTCACGGGGGCAGCAGCGTGCGTTGACAGACGGCTCACGCCGGTATCCGTGCGTACTCGATTCCCGGGTCGGGTGCATAGGCCCTCGGGGTGAGTTGGATGTCGGCGATGCCGCATTTAATGTACTGTGTATGTTTTGTTTTATATATTGTATTGGCATCGTATAAGGTTATTGAGCAGCTCTTTGACTAGCCTGTATAACGCTGTCCCTCCCACAAAGTCGCTGTCCCTCCGTACCACCATCATCATCATCATCCTCCTCCGCACAAGCGCGGGGCAACACGCTTCCCTCGGCGCAGGTGTTGTAGCGGTACCAAGTAGGTAATGCCGGAGCTGGGCGTTGACGTCATGCTCCCCTCGCACGCTTCCCTCGCAGGTGCGCGCGAAACGTCACTCTCTCCCTCACCCGCCGGAACGCCCGCAGCTGCCGGCTCCAACGCCTGCTCGCCTCCCGTGTCTGCGTTTCAAACAAACGTTTACACCAGTAAACGCTGCACCGAGTTTCGCTTCAAACTTCTTCCAGCACCCTCGTTAGCTCCGTTCAACCCGTGACGCCACCCGTGCGCACCCTGCTGCTTCGCATCCTATCAGGGTTCCCTCCGGGGAGATGGTCCAAGTTTTATTCGGCTGGCCATATTGTCACTTGTAAAAGCACTAATAAATGTACACACGTCTCGTTGCCCGACGGCGTGCCTGTCTGTGTGCTCCGACAGCGCTGCGAACATTACGAGACCCCACAACTGGACCCCCAGCCTTCTGAATCGAGAGGTTTTACTCCAGCTTTTACAACATGCATGTGCTTAGAGCTCTTTGTTTAAAATTTTTATTCGTTTAGTTTAGCTCTTTCACTTGTGCTCAATCATGCACATTACTACTTTCAGGCTCTATCCACACTACATTATCTCCCTCTCCACTCACTTATCCGGTTCATTATCAAGTTATTACAAATGTTCACCGCTACCACGACTGTCTAGGTAAGAGCCTGAACGTACGACCACCACTTCCCTGCATCCTTGCTGTCTTGTGTAATGTAACCAGAGATGCCACTATAGTTTCTGTCGCCAGCGTGACTTGCGTGATTTCCCGCGTGTCAAGTTTCAACAGACTGTCTCTGACCCTCTGGCATTTGCGAGGTAATCCACTTGAGGTAGCGACGACGGGAACATGCCACGAAGTTGTTGACGGACAACGGCTAGCACGATTTTTTGTTTGTCGTCTCCACAGAGTCCTTAGATAGTGGCATAGTCAGAAGTCGAACTGCGATGGTGTTGTCACAGGCACAATTCGCAGTCCGAATAGCTTCTCTTTTAACTCCGGACATGTCTAAAAAAGCAGCCGGACGGTTTGTTTCCAGACATGTCGTCATCGGTGTGGCAGAAGAGCCGGGTGATCCCTGTAAATATCGCGACATTTTCGTTCGATAGCCGCACCCGTGTCTCTAGCATTGATGCTGTCCTTCTTTACGGCCTAATCTCGCGAATGTGGCCAAAAACAGAGGATCGAAAGGTGTCCCAGACTCCAAGCGTCGACTCTGGAGAATTTGCCTCAATGTTTCTGGATCTTCGTATGGTTATCCCCGGAGTGTTGGCGATTAGTTAGGCTGCTGCATCACCAGATCTGGCGGCGACATTTCTGATATCATTGTAGATGTTGCCCTTCTCGTAGTCTGGGTTTTGTTGTTTTTTTCGAGGAAGAATATTGTATTCTGCCAGTAATACTTGCTGCCTGCGGCTTATTAGAAAGGCTGGGCTGGAGTCGATCTCTTGAGGGCATGTGCTTATCTCAGGGCTGCACAGGGCGCCCCGTACATGAACCGGTAGTGCCTCCACTAGATGTCACTTCATCGTGACGATAAAGGAAACAATAGACTTGAAGGCGATGGATGTGGAACTGTTTACTGGGCCAAGATGTGCCCAGGAAAGCAAAGCAAATCACCTTGGTAGAGGCGAGAATGGTCGGCGGTCGACGATAACAAAAACTGACCTGTGGTGAGATGTGTCGCATTTATACACTCAATATAGCGTGTTATGACATTGTCATTAATTTTCTAGAATGCACTCAAATGTGTACATCTCTCATGCTAAGTTTGTCAAAGTCTGTCATGCACCATTTACGAAGCAGTGTTCGTGATACATGGCCTATGCAGTGCGTCCAAAGAAAGTGACAGCGGCGCTCCCGTAAAGAAATGAAACCAAGTGCGCATATTGTTATCATCATTAGAAAATGAGTGAGTGCATCAGAAAAGTCACTGTTTCCACACACGGGCGAAGCATTGAATGCGATAGCAATGCCTGATATAAAATCTTATACGAAGTGAGGCTGGACTCCACCAGGGGGCGCCGACTACTGCAAGTGTACAAACATCGGCCCCTGCTTCTTTCAATGATTTCAGTTGGACAGATTTTGTGCCTTCTGATACTTTTTGTGGTACCAGTCACGGCAAGTTACGGGGATCACGTCGATACCACATTTTCGTCTGTGAGTGGTCCCTTTGCTGGATTTTCAAGTCTCTTCGTCCAGACAACGCCGCTCGGCCGCTAGGCCTAACCGGCTAGGCGTACTTCGGCGACGACGCGGCGGAGGAGCGTCTCCCCCGCGGGGCCGTGCCTCTTATTCCAAGCTGAGCATGCAAATCACCGTGGAGGGCAAGGATATCACCCCCGAAGAATGCCTGAAGTCCGGGTGCACTACGGCCATTTCAAAACGCAACACGCAAGGAACGCCCGCGCCGGGCGGGCAGACGCGCTCGGCACAACGAGGAGGAGGCATCGGCGGGACACGAACTTCCGCTGGCGTGAGAAAGCGCATCGTCGCTACGTCCAGGCTCCCACCTATGCCGAGGGAGCACTACAGGATCATAGTTAGGCCCAGGGGAGGTCTAAATATGAAGAATGTGAGTCAATCAAGGTGGCCCATGCTCTCGCGTCGGCGGCGCGGCTTGCTCCAGCCGAGATCTCCAACAATTGATGCACAATGTCCCTGTATTCTTTTTCTTGTGCTGCAGAGGCCAGACGTTCTTCTACCAGTGTAGTAGTTAGTGGCCAGACGTCATGTGCGCAAGAGAAGAAAGAAGGCCTCTGGAAATACCAACCACCTGGTTTGGTATTTCCAACCCAGGTGGTTGGAAACCTTGGTGGAATTGGTGGGTGGAAACAACCACCCACCAATTTCCTTCAAGGGTGATATTTCTTTTACACAGTCAATTGAAGTCATCGGGGAACATCTTCCAGCATCCCTCCTTCTCGATGGTGGGAGAACGCGGAACGTCACAAACATGTGCAAGATGCCTGCTCTGGGCACGGGCCACAATGGTCATCAGCAAGATTCAGTGTGATTGACCCATCACCCCATCACGACCCTTTGGATGAGGTGTTTCTCCCTGCAACATGGCAGACAGCGTCTGACGAGGTAAGCGTTCTCGCAGCTCAATTTGTGCCTAGAGTAAGATGTGATCCTGCTTCGCCAACGAGATCAGCCATAGAACAGTTTCGTGCATCAGAAACGGCGCCATGCCCTCCCGCAAAAACTGCTGAAGAACCAGTTTTGTCGTGCCCACCTGGCCGTCGTATTCAAGAGCACCGAGGGAACGGCTACTGGCCAGATATGGATAAGAAATATGAAGCTGTACATATTGCCTGTTTCGATTTCAGTTTAGATTTCGCAACACTGTGTTTTGGTTTATATTTATATTTGTAGAACATCTAATAAAAACGAAGTATGCGTCACGTAACTGCTGGGTCAGAGTGACGTTACCTCTTCATTATAGTTTAGGAAGTCTCGCTTCAGACAGACGGTTTTGTCTCGTGGTCTATGTGTTAGCACTTCGGTTATTTGAAAGGCAGTCTGATGGTCTGCCTTTTCTTCCTACTGCAAGAGTCTCTTTCCCTCTATTGGATATGTGCCAGGACCCTGAAGGCTACATACATTGAGCGCGCAAAATAAATACACAAATGAAATACACAGTGCAAGAATGACGACCTCATGTCAGCCTTATTTGGCGTGAATTTATCCTGTAGTACATTTGTCAGGATCAACAGTAGTATGTCACCGAAAGGATAGAAAGCTGAGCGAGTTGGTATGGATTCGTAATAACTGTACCATATGAAATCTCGGATACCTCCGACGTCGTGCACCACAGCCTTATGAACATTACGAACGAGCGCTAGAGTTGCATCTCGTCTTCTTCGTACCACTTGGAAGTTTCTAATGCGTGATGCCGGCAAAATTATGTATATAAGCCCGATCGCATGAAAGATAATAAATTACCGAAAGTCCGTCGTGATATTATAAACGGCCTCACTACCGCACTTCACCAAGATATCCGACACGAACATCTCGCAATACACCAACGCCTGGCCATGCATATTACGTAAAATGATCCAGCGTGTCCGAGGAGTAGCAGCAGTCACATATTGTGACATGTACGGAAGCTATTTGAGAACTCGTCCTTTAGCTTTGGTGTACCCACTTATATAGAATTAAATCTGAATTAGCGATTTAAAAACTGAATGAGAAAGCTAGCCTACAAAACATGCCGTTATATTAAGAGCTTAGAGATTAGAGCTTAGACCTTTCCCAGAAAATGCCGTCGCTACCAAAGCCGTTCATGCATAAAATGCATACTGCCAAGATAATTTTGTACAAGAAAAAACATTTTGGAACAACAAAAGAAGCCTATTAACTTACTTTTACATTGAGAAGCCTCGCTTGAGCAGTAGCAGCAGCGAAATATAGAAAAATGAACGGAAGCTATTTCAGAACTCGTCCTTTAGCATTCGTGTACCCACTTATATAGAATGAAATCTGAATTAGCGATTCAAAAACTGGAGGGAGATAGTCGACAAAACATGCGATATATTAAGAGCTTAGAGATTAGCGCTTAGACCTTTTCTCCGAAAATGTCGTTTCTATCTAAGCCGTGTATGCAATAATGATTTTGCCAAAATCATTTTGTACAAAAAGGAAACGTTTCTGAACAAGAAAAAGAAGCCTATTAACTTACTTTTATATTGAGAAGGCTCGTCTGTTTCGCCACCGGTCCATTCCTTGTATATTCTGCTCGCCGAGTGAGAAAGGGAAACATATATTAATTGACGACTATACTTACGTGATACTATTAAAGTAGCTGATTTTTTGCTGCTTCAGCTTATATCTGGTGTAATCTGCATTCCAAGGACGTTACGTGAAGTCGGCACTGTATGCAGCGTGTGCCACCACACGCAACAACTAAATAATGTCAAAGGCAACAGCTACAAGGGGGTCGGAACAATCGAAGAAACGCTAGCGAAGAACAAATGCAAGCTTGCAATGTCTATAAAGAGCGAATACCATTACTTTAGAACCAAGTGATACGTCTTATACAATGTCTGCTTGAAACAAAGTAGGCGGTAGTAACCAAGTTCTTCATACCTTGCAGAACCATTAAAGGAATTATTGAAGGAAACAATGGAATTTTTCAGGTGGGTATCCACGCATGCGCGCTGTAAGTGACGAAGCACGCGCCATGTTTTTTGGTTTATGACCCGTCGTGTGATCGTGCCTAAATAGCAATACGATGACGGATGGCAGGATGGCGCTGCAGTCGCCGATTGCTTTGTGAGTTGCTTTGTCAGTGTTGTTAGTTGCTTTCTGAGTTGCTTTGTGAGTGCCGATTGCTGCGTTGCTTTGTGGTGTTTCTTCACGTCTTTTCGTGCTCTACGCCTGAAAGCAGCATATCATCGGACAGAGCAATCATCGCGAACCGAAGGATACAAACATTTCGGGTGAGCGGAAAATTTACCTGCTTTTACGGCACAGAACCCGCATGCCCCACGGTTGCGCGCGGGTATGCCTAACGACGGTTAGAACTGTCCCATCATCTGTCGGGAACTGAAATAAATACCACGGAGATGGACATAGTCGAGTCAGCAACTCGGGAAACCCCCGACCACAGATTTGAAGAAGCAAGCAGCGTTCACGCGAAAGAAGACGGGCACGGCGTCGCGGACTGATGTATCCAAATCAGACACAGAGGACGCCGTGCGATCGCCGACTTTCCTCCGCCAACCGACAAGAGAAGCGTGCGCCAATTTCTTCGCCTCTGCGCTTATTACAGGCGCTTCGTCAAGAACTTTTCGCGGATCGCCGAGCCGCTGACGTACCTCACGAAGGCCGGCGTCGACTTCAAATGGGGAACGCCGCAAGTCGAGGCACTTGAAGAACTAAAGCGACGCCTGCAAACGCCGCCAATACTCGCACACTTCGACGACGATGCCGACACCGAAATTCACGCCGACGCAAGCGGCACAGCATTCGGCGCCGTGCTCGTGCAGAGGACCGACGAACTTGAAAAGGTTATCAGTTACGCTAGCCGGTCACTTTCGAAGGCGGAAGCGAACTACTCCACCACGGACAACGAATGCTTTGGCATCATCTGGACTACATCAAACTTCCACCCTACCTGTACGGCAGACGTTCAAAGCCGTGAGTGACCACCATGCCTTGTGAGCTAGCTTGAAAAATCCATCTGGATACCTCGCACGATGGAGTTTTCGACCGCAAGAATTTCACATCACCGTCATCTACAAGATCGGACGAAAGCACTCCGATGCCGACTGCTTGTCTCGCACCCCCGTCGATCCGCCGCCCCAGGGTGACCAGGACGATGACTCTTTCTTGGGACCCATAAGTTCCGACGACTTCGAGGAACGCCAACGAGCTGACCCAGAGCTCAAGAGCCTCATGGACTATCTGGAAGGCAAGACCGCCGCCGTGCCGAAACTATTCCGCCGAGGACTGGCTTTGTTTTTCCTGCGGAACAACGTTCTCCTGAAGAGCTTCTCGCCGCACCGCGTCGATCACCTCCTCGTGGTGCCTTCAGCGTTACGTCCAGTGGTTCTGGGAGGTTTACACGACGACCCGACAGCAGGACACCTCGGTTTTTGTTGCACAGTATCAAGAATACAAGAGATGTACTATTGGCCTTGCCACACTGCCGACGTCGCCCATTACGTAAAGACATGCAGAGACTGTCATCGAAGCAAGACGCCGACAACTAGGCCAGCCGAACTTCCGCAACCCATCGAACCAGTTCGACGGACGTTCCAAGAATTCGGCATGGAGTTACTGGGGCCGTTCCCGACGTCGAACTTCTGGCAATAAATGGATCGTCGTAACGACTGACTACACAACCCGCTATGCCTTCATTGAGTTCTTCATGCCTTCGTGCCTTCGCTAGTTCTTCATTGAGGCCATCGTCCTGCGTCAAGGAGCCCCGGAGGTCCTCATCACCGACAGAGGTACGGCCTTTACGGCTGACCTAACTCAGGCGATCAGGCTGACCTAACTCAGGAGACCCACAGACGAATGGCCTCACCGAACGTCTAAATAAGACCATCGCCGACATGTTGGCCATGTACTACGTCGACGTTGAACACAAGACGGGGGACGCCATACTTCCGTATGTGACCTTCACGTGCAACACGGCGTGCAGGAAACGACGCAGTTTGCTCCATACAAGCTCGTCTACGAACGGGGCCCAACAACGACGCTTGACGCCATGCTACTGGTCGGCACCGACGAAAAAGACCTCGACATCGCCAGCTACCTGCATCGCGCCGAAGAAGCTCGACAGCTAGCCCGCCTGCATATCCAGAGCCAACAGACGGCAGACAGGCGCCACTACAACCTTCGCCGACGCCACACCGAATCCCTACCCGGCGACACCGAATCCCTACCTGGACGCTAATACGACGACGGGGACTGTGAGAAGCTCTTGCGCTGCTACTTTGCACCCTACAAGGTAGTCCGACGTCGTGGTGAACTGGACTATGAGGTCGTGCCCGATGGCTTGACACCATCCCAGTGGCGGCGCGCCCGACCTGAGGTTGTACACATGGTGCGACTTAAACCTTATTACGCGCGCTGATTAACTATGACGCCTTATTAATGTAACTCATTGCTTCTACTCCCACTTTCACGTTGTGTCTTCAGCATCGGGACGATGCTTGTTCAGAGGGGGTAGTGACACGTGCGGTTGTTTTGTTTAAATCGAAAGCCGTTATCACTTCCCAGTGACACGCGCGCTCATTTTGATTGTTTGCGGAGAGCGCTGTTATCACTTTCTGTTAAGCGCAACGCAGGCCGTGTTTATGTTGCATGCCGCTTCTGGAACCGTGTCGGCCATTCTTGTAACTTTGCATGCTTGACGCGCACATTTCAGTGACCTCTGGAACCCCAGAGATAATGTGAGAACGCGTTATGACGCGTTTATAAAAGCCAACGCATTACGCTGCTTGTCAGTCTTTTCCGCCGACCGACGACTGTTCACGTCTCTGTTGCTGTAAATTTTGATTGGCCTTGTTTTTCTGGGCACAAGCTGGCCCAATAAACAGTTCGCCTGACATCACCTTGAGTCCTGCGTGACTTGTCTCAAGTGCTGCTTGTGTCACAACCACGTGATAGTATGTTTGATATTTTTTCGGTATTAGATATGAATGGCGTAACGCTATACCTTCTATTGACATTATTGGAATGCCATATACTATAAGCGGCTTCTTTATTTTGTGCAATAAACGTGCAGGGTTCCATTGCACAGAAAAAGCAAACGATTAAGTCAAACGGGAGGCTACAGTGCCTAACAGCCTGTTTAGCGGAAACGGCCGTGTCTGGCTCGCAGATCTCAATCAAGGTGGCAAGTTAGAATCCTGGCAGCCATAGTTTCTTTCTTCATAATGTTTTTTTATATTAATGCATCTTCTCACTTTTTTACGTGTATATATTTTATGCATGCATGGCAGGGAAGCAGCACGCTATAATTCTCTGGAGCGGTTTTGCGTGCTAGTAGCCCGTGCCCCGCAGTACCCTGTGGCACGCCAGCATATGCAGAGTCATACTGGCCCCATAATCAGGTGGGGCGCTGGACGCCGGCACACAGCGGCGCTGGGTTTTGCAATACGGGGAAGTGTGGGTAAGGAATTATTTTTCCATTTGAGGTGTAGGGAAAGGAGTGGTGAGGGTGGAGCATCCAATAGTCTTGTAGAGTATAATGCAGCAAGCAGTCAGAAAAGGAAGTGTGAATGGAAAGCAGGGGAACACTACCACTTAGCTGTATTCTCATTGTTGGCACAACTAACGCGGAGCGGCCCGGAATTTTTTTTAATTGCGAAGCATTTCTTAGCGAACTTCGGCGAGTTCGAGCGTATCTATCTATCTATCTATCTATCTATCTATCTATCTATCTATCTATCTAGCCGCCTACGATTTTGTGCTCTCCTGGCCGTTTCGCTAATCGGATCTTTACGAAAATTGGTATGGCACAACATGACTGCCTGACGAACATAAATGGCAGGTCATCACATGAAAATCATGATATGCATGTTGCCACGGTGGTCTAGTGGCTATGGTACTCGGCTGCTGATCCGAGGGTCGCGGGATCGAATCCCGGCCGCGGCGGCTGCATTTCGATGGAGGCGAAATGTTGAGGCCCGTGTGCTGTGTGATGTCAGCGCACGTTAAAGAACCCCAGGTGGTCGAAATTTCCGGAGCCCTCCACTACGGCGTCTCTCATAATCAGAGCTGGTTTTGGGACGTCAAACTCCACAAATCAAATCAATCATCATATGCATGTTATGAGCGGCATGATTTACATGCCATAGTTTAGGGCTCTCGTGGCCGTTTCGCTAATGGCATGTATGGGAAAATTCTTATGGCACAACATGACTGCCTGACGAACATAAATGGCAGGTCATAACATGAAAATCATGACATGCATGTCATGAATGACATGATCTATATGCCACGCGTTTCGTTAATGGGACGCATGCGCAAATTGGCATGCCACAACATGACTGCATCACAAACATAAATGACAGGTCATAACACGAATATCATGATATGCATGTCATGAGTGACATGATTTACATGCGACGGTCTTGGTGCTCTCCTGGCCGTTTCGTTAATGGGATGTATACGAAAATTGGTATGCCACAACATGACTGCATGGCGAACATGACAGACAGGTCACAACGTGAAAATCATGATATTGTTACGGATGAAGGATGTTTATTTACAAGTGACGGTCAGCGGGGATGAGGGATCGCCAAGGTAGATAGCCACGGAGATGGTACAATGGCGCACTCCACTTCGTCGTCCTCTTCATCTCCCATCTCCTATTCTTTCCGTTACAATCCCCGTTTCGCAGACGAAGCCCATCGGGTGAGTCATTGTGCTGTGGTGGGATAGTAACGTTTGAGACGTGCAACGTGAGCGAGTTGCGTTTTCCTGGAGCGCCTGTCTTTAGACAAAAGCCGCGCAAGTACATACGTGAGATCACTCAGGCGATCAAGCACAACGAACGGGCCGACATAATGTGATAGAAGCTTGCTGCACAAGCCACGCCTGCGCTGTGGGGTCCATAGCAGCACTAGATCACCCTTTTCAAACGAAACCTCTTCATGGGTGCTGTCATATCGTTGCTTTGAGCGGCTTTGAGATGCCAACGTTCGGATGCGTGCTATTCGACGGGCTTCCTCGGCAAGGCAAAGTGTCTTGGCTACTGAATCTTCTGTGTCTAATGAAAACGGCAGAATAGTGTCAAGGAAGCTCCGCGGTGACCTGGCGTAGAGCAAATAAAAAGGGCTGTAGTCTGTTGTCTCATGCTTCGCAGTGTTGTAGGCGTATGTTATAAATGGTAGCACATCATCCCAGTTCTTGTGATCCGATGACACGTACATGGCTATCATGTTCGTCAAGGTTCGGTTCGTACGTTCAACAAGGCCGTTGCTCTGCGGATGATACGGCGTGGAGTGTCGAAATTGCGTTCCACATAGCCGAAGCAACTCCTCAACAGTGTCTGCCACGAACTGACGACCACGGTCGCTTATGATCACGCGAGGTGGGCCATGGCGTAAGACGACATAACGCAACAAGAAAGATGCGACGCAAGCAGCGGTAGATGACGGTACTGCCGCGGTCTCTGTGTAGCGTGTAAGGTGGTCCACACAAACGATGATCCATCGGTTGTTATTTGATGACCGTGGGAATGGGCCCAGCAGGTCCACGGCGACTTGTTCGAAAGGTGCATGAGGCGGAATGAGCGGTTGCAGAAGGCCTGGGGAAGCGGTTGAAGGTCTTTTGCGACGTTGGCATTGGTCGCAACTGGCCACATATTGCTTTGTTGTCTGACGCATGCGAGGCCAGTAAAAGCGCTCCTGAACCCGCTGCAGGGTGCGGGCGAACCCATGATGACCGGATGTTGGGTCGTCATGCATCGCACGTAACACAGCAGTATGGAGGCTCTCCGGGACAAGAAGAAAGCGAGCGCCACTTGCAGAGCGGTTAGCTTTGTACAACAAGCCGTCACGTATGGAAAAACCACCACTGGCTTTCGGATTGCGCGCCGCGACGAAGAGAGGCTCCAAACTGACGTCGTTACGCTGCTCCTGTCGGAATACGGTCACATCGGGAAACTCGGGTGTAATAGCTCCCAGGCAGTCGTCGAAAGCGTCCTCCTCAGAATGGGTCGTTGGAAGTGGTAAGCGGGAAAGACAATCAGCGTCGGCATGGCGGCGGCCGCTCCTCTATGTCACAACGAAGTCATACTCCTGAAGTCGTAAGGCCCACCGTGCGAGACGACCAGAAGGATCTCGGAGACTGACAAGCCAGCATAATGAATGATGATCGGTGACTATCTTGAATGGGCGGCCGTAGATGTAACAGCGAAATTTCTGAACAGCGAAAACAGCTGCGAGATACTCCTGTTCAGTGACAGTGTAATTTCGCTCAGAATTACTCAAGCAGCGACTCGCGTAAGCAACGACATGTTCGGCGCCATCTCGCTTTTGTACGAGCACTGCTCCGATGCCTACCCCGCTTGCGTCTGTATGGATCTCGGTAGGCGAACAAGGATCGAAGTGACGCAGAATGGGGTCTGACGTAAGTAGAAACTTGAGTTGACGGAACGATGACTCACATTCTGGTGTCCACTGGAACTGTGCATCCTTCTGCAACAGACGCGTCAACGGTTCCACAATATCGGCGAATCTTGGCACAAAACGCCTGAAGTAAGAGCAAAGGCCCAGGAAACTACGGAGCTCTCGAGATGACTGTGGAGGCTTGAATGCGCTGACCGCTTCAATCTTGCGGGGGTCAGGTCTGACTCCGTCTTTGTCGACCAGATGACCTAGAACTAATGCCTGTCGTTCCCCGAACTTACACTTTCTGGAGTTGAGAATCAAACCAGCTTTCTCCATGCATTCCAGAACCAGGCTGAGACGCTCGTTATGCTCTTCAAAAGTGCGGCCGAAAATAACGACGTCGTCAAGATAACAAAGGCATATCTCCCACTTGAGTCCGCGAAGAATTGTGTCCATGAATCTCTCGAACGTAGCAGGGGCATTACAAAGACCGAATGGCATAACGTTAAATTCGAATAAACCATCCGGTGTAACGAAAGCAGTCTTCTCTTTATCAGCGGGGTCCATAGGTATCTGCCAATATCCGGAACGTAGATCGAGGGACGAAAAGTAGGAGGCAGAGTGCAGACAGTCTATCAAATCGTCAATTCGCGGGAGCGGGTACACGTCCTTCTTTGTTACCGCATTTAGGCGTCTGTAGTCGACGCAAAATCTCCATGAGCCATCTTTTTTCTTCACCAGAATAACTGGTGCGGCCCACGGACTTGACGACTCTTGTATTACGTTTTTCATAAGCATTTCTTGTACTTGCTCCGCGATAACCTTGCGCTCCGAGGACGACACTCGGTAAGGCTTCTGCCGGATGGGATGAGCCGATCCGGTGTCAATTCGATGACGGGCACGCGAGGATGGAATAGTCGTGCGGCGCTGGTCTTGGGAGAAGTCAAACACAGAAGTATGCTTGGACAGCACTTGTACTAAGGTGTTACGTTCACGAGATGACAACGACTTGCTGACCATGCCTATAATTTCCTCTTCGAAGGCGCCGGTGGCTCGCACTTTAATGGAAGTCTTCTCGTCCCCTGTGGCCATAGTTGAACTGCTCGTGACGTCATCAAATACGGCAATCTTCATGTGTTTAGAAACATGCACAGGCACAGCAGAGCAGTTTAGTGCCCACAACGATGTGAAGCCATTAATCACCGATACAATGCTGCTAGGCACCAGTAGGTCTTTCTTCCGACAAGAATCACTAAGTGGTTGCACAAAGGCGTCAAATGAAACATCAGTATAGGAAGAAGCGACTACCGATACCGATGCGAATGACCATGGAGGTAGCCTCACGTCATCAGCTACAGCAAATGTCTTCTGTTCTTCATGTGGTTCGTCCACAAATCCTGGCAGTAGCTGTTCTGGGCATGCAACGATTCCTGGACTCCCGCTGTTTACCGAAAGCTCACCGGCACCGCAATTAACAGAGGCCCCGCAGGTTTGTAGAAAGTCTATGCCCAGGATAACGTCATGTGTGCACCGTTCCAAAATAACAAATTCGGTCAAATAACACTTATCCGCCAACAGAACGTTCACAACACAAACACCAAGGGGGCGCAGTATTTCGCCGCCTACTCCACGGAATCTAGTAGGCTTGTCGAGGGAGAACATCACTTTACGTCTAAGACGGTTCTTGAACGTCAGGCTCATAACCGATATCATTGCCCCGGTGTCCACCAAGGCCATAGCACATACACCGTCAATAACCACTTTCACTTTGTTCCGCATCATAGTAACGGGCAGAGGTATCTGTGTCGAATCGTGTCTGGCGACCTCACCCCCATCGGTCGCGCAGCCTAGTTTCCCGAAGCTGGTGGTGAGAATGAACGCCGCCTCGGCGAAGGAGACCGACGTTGGCGTGAAGGCGGCGGAGTCAGACTGCGGTCGGAGACGGGGGAATCACTGCGGGGATGCTGTCGTGAAGTGTTGTTGCCGAAACTCACCGGTGGAGCAAACGAGCAGGGAGGCCAGGAGTGGTCATAGTTACGACGTTCGGTTCCATAAGACGTTGGTTGTGGTTGGCGTTCGTACCACCGCGGCGACCGGCGACGGTGGGGACAGAATCTAGAGATATGCCCCGTGATACCGCAGGTGTAACACACCGGAGGCTCGCGGCTTACGTTCGCGTAGACCGGGTATGTCCGTGGCTCCAAGTAGGCTGTTCGACGGGGATACCCTGCAGCACGATCGTTATCCTCCTCTCGGTGGTAGTTGTGTTGCGTCCATACAGGCCTTCTCGGGTGCCGCTCTCCGACAGTTGCCGCAGCAACAGACAGATCTCGAGGAGCTGGTGACGGAAAGTGCGACTGTTGGGCATCACGGAAGCCGTTGTTCAATTCCGTGCAGCGACTTAACTCCTCTCTAACAATCTGTCTTATGGTGTTCGCGAGATCGGCCGGCGACGTGTCGTCCTCGATGCTAGCAACAGTCGTTACATTTGCCAGCCTGCCAAACATCGGTGTTATGCGGCGCAGTCTGAGGGCCTCGAAGGTGCGGCAATGACGTATTACGTCGGCCACTGAGCTAAGGCTCTCCTTGCCGATGAGGAAATTATATACGTCCTCCGCGATTCCCTTCAACAAATGTCCGACTTTGTCTTCTTCCGGCATTCGAGGATTGGCCATTCTGCATAGCTTCAGTATGGTTTCTATATAAGTCGTGCACGTCTCGCCTGGCAACTGAGCTCTTTGAAGAAGCGTCTGCTCGGCATGCTTCTTCCTTGCGACCGAATCACCGAAGCGCTCCTTAATATCGGACATGAAACGGTCCCATGTTGTCAAGGTCTCTTCGTGATTGTCAAACCACATGAGCGCCGTCTCGGTCAAGAAGAATACAACGTTTGCGAGCCGCGCTGCGCTGTCCCAACAATAGTGCTTGCTCACCCGTTCGTAGTGGTTCAGCCACTCGTCCACGTCCTCACCGGGCTTTCCTCCGAACATGCGGGGCTCAACCAAGTGCTGGCGTGGCCAAGAACCAGCCGCCGTTGAGGGCGAAGGTGCTGTTGGCTCGCTCCGTCTGTTGGCTTCGATGTGGGACATCTCGGACGCCGGAGGCGACGGAGGCAATCCAGCAATGCGGCGGCTTCGACGCAGATCAGGCGGTTGGGGAACCGTGTTTCCCGTGTTTCGTTGTGGTCGGGGTACCCAGCACCTCCACCACTAACTGTTACGGATGAAGGATGTTTATTTACAAGTGACGGTCAGCGGGGATGAGGGATCGCCAAGGTAGATAGCCACGGAGATGGTACAATGGCGCACTCCACTTCGTCGTCCTCTTCTTCATCTCCCATCTCCTATTCTTTCCGTTACAATATGCATGTCATGAATGACATAATATACATGCCACGCGTTTCGTTAACGGGATGTATACGAAAATTGGCATGCCACAAGATGACTTCATCATGAACGTAAATGACGTGTCATAACATGAAAATCGTGACATGCATGTCATGAGCGACATGATTTATATGCCACGGTCTTGGTGTTCTCTTGGCGGTTTCGTTAGTGGCATGTGTAGGAAAATTGGTATGCAACAATATGACGGCATGACGAACATAAATGACAGGTCATATCATGAAAAGCATAACATGCATGTCATCACGGTCTTTGGTCTCCTGGCCGTTTCGTTAATGAGATGTATTCGAAAATTGGTATGGCACATCATGACCTCCTGACGAACATAAATACCAGTTCATAATCTGAAAATCGTGATATGAATGTCATGAGCGACGTGATTTACGTACCACGCGTTTTGTTAATGGGATGTATACGAAAATTGGCATGCCACAACATGACTGCATGACGAACATAAATGACAAATAACATGAAAATGATAATGCGCATGTCATGAGCGACATGATTTACATGCCACGGTCTTGGTGCTCTCCTGGCCGTTTCATTAAAGAGACGTAAACGAAAATTGGTATGCCAAAAGATGAACATAAATAACAGGTCATAACATGAAAATCTTGATATGAACATCATGAGCGACATGATTTACATGCCTCGCGCTTCGTCAACGGTATGTACACGAAAATTGGTACGCCACAACATGACTGCATCAGGAAGATAAAAGACAGGTCATAACATAAAAATCACGACGTGCATGTCATGAGCGACATGATTTACATGCCACGGACTTGTTTTGTTTTGTGGGGTTTAACGTCCAAAACCAGTTCTGATTATGAGAGACGCCGTAGTGGAGGTCTCCGGAAATTTCGACCACCTGGAGTTCTTTAACGTTCACTGACATTGCACAGCACACGAGCCTCAACATTTCGCCTCCATCGAAATGCAGCCGCCACAGCCGGGATTCGATCCCGCGACCCTCGGATCAGCAGCCGAGTACCATAGCCACTAGACCACCGTGGTGGGGCGTGCCACGGACTTGGTACTCTCCTGGGCGTTTCATTAATTGGATGTATAAGAAAACGGGTATGGCACAATACTGTATGACGATCATAAATGACAGGTCATAACGTGAAAATCGTGACATGCATATGATGAGCGGCATGAATTACATGCCAAGCATTTCGTAAATGGGCTGTATACCAAAACTGCTACGGCACAACACGACTGCATTATGAACGTATATGACAGGCGATAACATTAGAGTCATGACATGCGTATGTGAGCGGCATGGGTTTAGATTCCACAGTGTTGTTCCTCTTCGGCCGTTTCGTTAACTTCATATGTACCAAAATCGGCATAGCGAGACAACAATGCAAGCACATTTTACGTTCATGATGCGTGCTTCGCATTTCCTTGATTCCCACTCCACGTGGAAAGTGCCAATCTTTTTTCTTAGCAAAATGATGTAGCAACTCGCACGCGGTACGCATTTTGTTTTCCTCTCAATCTCGGTGGCCAGAGACCAAGGTAACGCTATTGTAACCTGTCTGCTTCAACATAATATATCCAGGAAAAGGGAGCATAATGGCTCTTGCTTCAGGATTTTGTGCCTCATTTGACAACTTGGTGTACTTGTGCATTATTGGCGTGTTATTCATAACATACTAGGCGTTACGTACAGCGAAAGTCTTTATTTCCACGACAAATGTACTTTACGCCAACGTCGACTAATATACCTACAAGGCCTCGAAATACGAAACACGGTAGCAACGAGTGGTAACGGCGAGGCGGCGCATATTTGACCGGTGTTATGCCGCCCGCGTAAACACAGTATTTGCTGACGCCGTATTACAAAGCTGAAATGGTTCATGTCGATATTCGTGCGTACCGTACATAGGCATCCTGCATCGTCGCCACCGAGACGCCAATGCTTGCAATACCCAACCTTTGGCTCTGATCTTCAAGCTCGCGGAACATGACTGGAAAGCGGTCTCTCTGCATCGTGTTTAATGCAATTACCGCTTCATTTTCCTTCTCTTCCTCAACCGCAGCCTGAAGTACAGTCTTCCTCACTACAGCCAGGAGTTCCTCGGACTTGAAGGCGCTTTGATCCTTTTTAATGCGCAGCTTGTAGCCAACACCTGTATTTCAGTGGGTGTTAAGTGAGTGCCAATGCGTCACAAAATTTTAACAATCGTGTTCTTGAGCCGTTGCTGTGACAAAGTCAAAACGCAATCGAAGGAAGGACGGTCACGTGGGCGAGTTGCAGCTGGTTAAGCATATTGACGGTCCGCGGGAAACACGGGGACATAATGTAAGGAAGGACAAGAGCAAACACCTAAAGCGCAAAGGGACAAGGGGCGAGGCGAGTACACTTTGTCCTATTGCGCTTGAGGTGTTTGATATGGAAAAGACGCCCAACTTTACACGTTTCTAAAGGACACAAACCATCGTACCGTCTCAGAACTAGCTTTGATTAGACAACACACGCATATTAAAAGCACTCACCGAACCCATGTGATCCCATGGCGAAGGAGGAATAGCGTCCAACAAGACAGAGAAGTGTATTCGATCCCTCTGTCATAGGAATCTGTATAACACCACAGTGAAACCTGTCTTCGCCAAGTTATGGAATGCATAAGCGGCAATCTGGCGAATCGAGGGGCGAGAGATGGCTCGTGTATTGTGAACATGCAAAGACGTTAAATCTACACATCAGCGGCACCTCGACACGGCACAGGGATTCTCCACAGTTGCACACAAGAGAATGTTTTTGAGCGAGTCACATTTCTCTGGAAGCACTGAACTGCACGCGCCAGACCCCTGTCATAAACAGTATCGTCCGCAAACGTTGACGCCTTCCAAGCGAAACCGAACGAGCTGTCAGTTAATCGTTTTCTGAACGCACAGTTTGTGCGTGAAATACCAATGATTTGCAAGCGAGGCAAAGTTTGTAGCGGCCGCGTTCGTACCTCGCCCCCAGAACGCGTCGTCGCGACGCCGCTACGGCCCTAACTTCCTCGGCGGTCGAGGCGCGAACACTACCGAAGCGTCGACTGCCGATGCGAATCAGCACGACAATCTGCATCATTCTATCTATCGTTCCTAGACGCCGGTATCAGCGCAGCGAATCTAAGCGAACAAAGAATGACTACGTGAGAGGCGATCTTAATTTATGAGTGATTTCGCTTGTTAAACACCATAGTTCACTGTACTAAACACCTTTCTTTAACCGGACGACAAATGTAACTTCTGAAGTGCTATATTGAATATATAAAAACCACTGCTTCCCTGCATGAGCTATATTGCGGTGGCGTATCGGTAGAGCTTCCAGCTCCTTTTGCCAAATCGCGGTTCAAGGTGATTTCGAGTCCGCCTGGCCGGAACTTTTTCAGTATGAATGCTATACCATTTTTTTCAAATCCGCTTCTGTTACGGGAAGTGCGCCACTGATTTCTTGGTGTAAACCGTTTTTATTGATGTGATAGCCTTCGACATTTTCCCTCGTTACTTGATCGCTGTGTGAGAACACGACCGCACCCCCATCTTTACTGATACAAAATCTCTGTTCAAACACAGCGATCTTGTAATGAGAGATATTGTCCGAGCGTATCGCTTCAAGAAAAAGCGTTCTCGCTGCTCCAGCTTGCCATTGATAGGCCCTGCATGACAAATTTCATTTCTGAATCACTTCATCAATTCGCATTTGGTGGGTTATTTCGTACCAGGTTTATTATGTCTTGCTGCATACTTTTGCGCCTTCGTCATGGGACCACGTGGGTTTGGTCAGTGCTTTTTATATGCGTGTGTTGCCTAATAAAACTTAGCTTCGAGACAGTGCTGTTGTTTGCTCCTTCCTTACATTTTTTCCCTCGTATTTCGCGCTGAGCGTCAGTATGGATAATCAAACGGTTGTATAGTTGATATTCCATATGAAAAAGAGATATAAATAACAGAGAAATGAATGGCTGCGTACCGCAAGCGTTCTTGAGAAAACTCGGTGAACCCCAACCGATGACGCAACCTCTGTACATCACAATAATCCGGTCGCCTAAAATATCTGCTTCCTCCATGTCGTGAGTCGACAGTAGTATGCTCGCTCCGCCACGAAGTTCCTTCACCAAGGACCATATACTGCGCCGAGTCTCGGGATCCAAACCCGCCGTCGGTTCATCCAGTACTAAAACCTATGGTGCGGCAGCAATAAAGAAAAGTGAATTATGAGACTATACAACAAGGAGCGGTCAGCATTCTTGATCGCTACGAAACATAGCACTCTTATAATGTACCAAACATCAGTATGAGTATTAAAAAAGAGTTACGCATACTGTGACATAAAGGACAGTGCATTTCGTGGCAATACACTGTCAAACGTGGAAAAAGTATCAATGCTATAGGCTATACCTTGTGCGCAGAATTTTTGAAGAAAAATTTCAATTGATAGTCAAGTTTCGTCCTGCGTGCCTTCTTATCTGTCCGTTTGCTTTTAGCTGGTTTTTTCCTTCAAAAATAATACAACTGGCCCAGCTGTCGGCGCTCCTTCTCCCCAGAAGCTATGCTTTCTTCCTCATGTGACAGCTTTACGTGATCTTGAGGGAAAAATGTCACGTGACATTGCGTTACCTGATTTTGCCCGAAGCTCGTAACGTGATATTGCACTGGCATGATGCTGCCTGAAAAGTGTCACGTGGCATTGCGTCACGCGATTTTCAAGGGAAAAGGTAACGTGACAATCCGTTACGTCATGTTGACGGGAACATGTCACGTGACATTGCATTACGTGATTTTGGCAGAAGCATGTGCTACGCTACTTTCGCGGGAACATGGCACGTGGCAATGTGTTCCGTGATTATGGCGGGAACATGTGACGTGACATTGTGTTATGTCGGTTGGGTGGACGCAGTCACTTGAAATTGAGTCACATGCTTTTGAAGAAAGTATCAAGTCACGCGTTTTTGTCGGAACATGTACCGTGACGTCGTGCCACGTGGTTTTGGCGGGATCATGCCACGTGATATTGCGTTCCATCGTTCTGGTCGATGCACGTCGCGTGACATTGAGTCACGTGGTTTTGGAGAAAGTATCTAGTCACGTGTTTTTGCGAGAAAATGTCACGTGACGTCGTGTTACGTGAATTTTGGCGTGAACATGCCGCGTCACATTGCGTTACATCATTCTGGTAGATGCATGTCGCATGATATATAATGTGGCTTTGAAGAAAGTATCACGTCATGTGTTCTTGCCAAAATCGCATAACACGACGTCACGTGACATGTTCCAGCAAGAACCACGTGGCTTTGAAGGAAGTATCAAGTTACGTGTTCTTCCCAAAATCACGTAACACGCCACGTGACACTGCGTTACGTGTTTTGGCGTAAAGATGTCACATGACTGCGTTACGTCATTCGGTGGGAGGATGTCATGTGACATTTCGTTGTTATTTTTCAATGACATATTGCGTTACGGCATTTTGTGGAACATAATACGTGACATAGCGTTGGGTTGTTTTTGCGAAAACATGTCGCGTCTCACTAAGTTACGTGATTTTGGCGGAAGCATGGCACGTGGAATTACTTTAAGTAATCTTGGCGGAAACATATCGCGTGATATAGCTTACGTGATGGCCGACACATGTCACGCGACATTGCGTTGCGTAATATTGGCGTGACTGTGTCGCCTGCATTGCACCACGTGATTTTGAAAGGAACTTGTAAAGTGACGATGCGCTACCTAAAGTTGTGAGCAACATGTCGCGTGACAATGTGTTACGTGATTTTTGTGGGATCATAACGTGAAATTGCATTAGTGTGTCGGTGGAAACACGTCACGTGACAGTCCGTTATGTGATTTTTATGGAAACATGTCACTTCATATTGTGTCACGTGATTTTGGCGGAAACATGTGAATACGCATTGCGTTAAGTGATGTTGGGCAAGACATGTCACAGGATATTGCATTGCGTGATTTTGGAGAGCATGTAATTGACATTCCTTACGTGATTTTGGCGGAAACACGTAAGGGGGGTAATGACACAAGCCGGCTTCAAACTACGCGCCCCGGTCAATGCGTTAGTTATATTGGACGAGGCATGTCGTGACATTGTGTGATGACTTTTTGGGGAACATACATGTGACATTTCATTACATTATTTCACTGGGAACATGCAGTCCTACAATCCGTTACGTTGTTTTCGACGAAATATGTCACGCGGCAATATGTTACGCGACTTTGGCGGGAACATGCCACATCGCCCAAAACGATGCAACGCACTGTCACGTGACATGTTTCTGGTAGCATCACGTCACGCAGTGTCACGTGACATATCACGTAACGCACGTCTCGTGACCTGTTCTCGCCATGGCTTCCGCCGAAGCACGTGTTTGGCTTCCGCCGTAGCACAAGTATTGCGCTGTTCGCTTGGGCCGCCGCGACAGACGTGGCTCTTGTTACAGAGGCGGGTATTCGAGTGGCATTCCAACAAAGACGTCCGGATTACACATAGTTCAACCGGAGAGTGCGACGGTCTCAGCCGCCTAGCTGATTACATCGCATGGGCCGACGATGGTGCTTCTACCATATCTTTCTACTCTGTAGCAGCGCCTTGACCATGTGCTTGTTTCCACGTGTCTCGGATATCGCATAGCGCTTTGGGAAACATGTCTGCGAACACCGAAGGGAAAGCAGTTGCTTGTAGCTGCTATGCTGGGCCAAGTTTCTCGACGGCGTAAAGTTTCACGCTGCTTAAGGCGGTCGCGTGGTGTGAGGCTCGTGCCAGAACAAATCAAAACATTACTTAGCCACAGTTATGCTGGGTCGTTGTCTGTGCTGCTAGACCGTGACATTGTCCGTGATCATGCCCCCATGATCGACCGTGATCGACCATGCCCCCGCGTCTCATCAGAATGGCTGCCGAGGAGTTCAAGCAGAAGGCTTTCAGCTGGCCTCGATAACTCGCGCAGAATCATCACATGGTTCTGCCGGCAGGTGCTGCACATATTACTGCGTGATTTCTTGCAAAAATTTCCTACGTGATTGTGTGTGCCACAACAGAAACAGCAGTTAGCGTTCCCCAGCCTTGCCGCTTTTCCTGAACCAATAAGCTGGTATGGCAGAGAGAGAAGTAGGGATGTTTGCAGCGACAAAATATGCACGCTGACCTGGCACTCAAGTGACCCCGTCGTGACTGACATTTTTACATTCGAGAAGGAATAACGAAGCAGGAAGTCAGTGGCTCGCCATGCACATGCAGTCTCACAACCCACATGTGTACACGTCTGTGTTGAGCCGAAGTGCCGCAGGGGCCCGGATAAAGAAGACGTCTCTCACGAGCCTAAAAATGTATTGCGGTGCTCTCTTCACGGAAGCCCCTGAGTTTTGTCGGCAGGCCGAAAGGAAGAGACAACGCCAGCCTGGCCCCTCACCTACGAGTTGTTGCGGCACCCATTCCACCAATGCAACTAACTCATTTCTCGTTTAGGGGATCACTGAAGGATTATCTCGGAAGGAAGTAGAGCGCCAACCGAAACGGCGATGATCACAGCAGTTTGGCAGCTGGAATTTCTCCGAGCATGCGTCACCACAACCTCGTTGGGGAAAACATCGGACAGTGGACTCCGCGAGACTTCAGCAGGAGCCTACATAGGCTGTTGGATAATTTTTTTACGAGACCAATCATAAGTCAAGCCCGTATCATGAGAGCGAAATTGACCCTCGGCACCTGGTTTCCTCGTTCTCCTTTCCTGTTCAGGGAGAAACGGGCGAAGAACGCAAGCAATGAAAATCAGCGAAATCACGACACCAGAGAAAGGCCTCTTGGGAGTCGCAAGTCTTGCAGAAGCAAGTGTCCTTTTCTGGTGTTTGAAACAGGGTATTTAGGCAAGGGTCTTCCCTGTGAAGATTGAGCGAAAAGAGTTGCGACTAAGCCTTGACAATCGCGGAGCCAGGACGCACGTTGGTCTACCCAAACGTCGTCTTCCTCAGCGAGTAGCGCACCCGGTCTGTCTGAGTGTAGCGTCGACATTCTTCACTACAATGTCAATAACTTTCAGTTTAACCCATTTTCTCATTCTTATTCTCACTCTTGAAACATCGTTCCCAATGCAGACGACTGTTGCCAGGTGAGAGCGCTAGAGTCGGCCCACACAAGAATACTGACGAGATGTTAGTCGCTGGTGTCTCTCCCGGCTCATGCATTAAGGCGTGGCAGTAACCGGCTTCTCACCCGAATTTGCATTTGTCCCCCGACAAACCTCAAAAGTCCCTTCCTGGACCAATTGCATTATGTCCCTAGGACAAAATGGCATGGTCATCTTCTTACCTTTCTCTACCTACAATAGGGCGAGATATTTTGGCATGGATTAAATTAGGACACAGTTCCCTGAAACGGCTACTGTGCTTGTGAGACCCCAAGGCATCCTAGTACACTGACGTGAAACTGTACATTGTAGTAAAATAACTGAAGCTTCGGTCACCTGATGAGCTTTTCACAAGGCTGAAAGAGAGCAGATGATTTACTTAATGATTTACAATGAGATCTCTGTGTCCAAAACAGTCCGTGAGTGTCTCGATCGCGAGGTCGTAGTATTTCGTGGCCAGACGGACACCTTCAGCAGCTACCTCTAACCGGATACCCTCAAGGAGTTCACCACCTGGTAGTACACCGGATGGGTTTTCTGCATGCCCCAGTGCAGTTATCTCATTCTAACTACGCATAAATTTAACTGTGTGAAATTTACCAAGAGGTCGGCTGTGCAAAAGACGGCAAATATTGCAACGTCACGGGTGAGGCCGCTGTTGACCGTTCTAGAGAAAGCAATGTCGTCAAGCTATCAAAGACTGGCGCTTCTTCTGTAGCCTCGCATTAGAGACATGCACAATCATTCAAGAACTTGCGGGGACGTAGCGTGCGCGAAACGAAAGGACGTTGCTTTGGACTACCATAAGACGGTAGTAGGATGACTGACTTCGTGCGTGGGCGTCCTTGCCGACGCCTATTTGTGTTCAGTGCGCAGTGCCGGAAGGCTGCTGTGCGGGATCTTCATGCTTGTGCTGGGTGTATGCTGCTGAAAGAGCGTCGGTGTGCGAGTGGATGGTTCATGGGTCGCGAGAGAAAGGATATAGCGCCTGAGATATCTCGGCGAGCATGAGACATCGGGTGATCGAAAGCCGGGCCCCACACCGGCATCACGCGGTCTTGCCCTGCTGACCTAATGAACGTGTCGTAGCGAGGATATATCATTTCGCTTGATCTTGTTAAAGCGACGAGAATGGTAGCAAAATGCCCGCTATCACCTAATTTCTCCACAAGGAGTGTTGGCGATGGCCAAGCACTGCCTGGTAGTTTGATATGAAACCAGGCTGAGTGTTTTGTGCACATTCCATTGAATATTGTTACATACAGCATACACTACATGGCAGTTACCCGGATGTATGAGATTCGAGTATTTATTATTTCTACGCTTCTATAAAACAGAAGATTCGCCGGAATACACGTCGCCTATGGAAGGACACTATGCATGTGCACACTGCACTCAAGGTTCCATGCAAAGGCGCCTAGAGTTTGTTGTGCAGGTCACTTCAGAGGTGGAATAACAATATTGTGTTCGCTGAAAGGAGGCATGATGTAGACTGTGAGAAATGTAGTTCCTATGCAACGCTGGCGTGTAGCTGAAGGAATCTAAGTGCACCCTAAGAAAAACATTTATGTTTTTGAGGAACAGCAATGAGGAGAAATTCTTGCATGAAACTGGAAGGCAACCTCGATGTGATAGGAACCACGAATGTCCAAGACCAGCGAGTTATCTCCAAATATCCTGGTTCCATTCGTAGCTACCAGCACGAAAGTCTATGAGCCAGATGGAATTGTTTCTTCGTTTGACTGCAAACTAGGCTAAATTGCTGAAGATCCTGTCAAATAGGCCAGCACCAGTACATGTTCCGTTAATGAAAAATATTGCCCATAAGCGGAAATGCGAGTAAGAAAGCGCACTTGAGAAAGCGACCAATTCTTTGAAAAAGTTCGGCATTGTCCTTCATTATCGCTCCGTAATCCCTCTGCACCTTAAATGAGAGGCGTCGATGCTTAGCTTGCGTGTATTTCTGTCTGATCACACCAAGAGTAAAGATCACGCGATCTGTTTGCCATCTAGAAGACTGATGGTAGCACGCAAACTACGACCAGTTGTAAAAGCATTGGCATACGTGGGAATCGTTTGACATTGGTTCGGAATGATGGTTTTCCGAGCCTTTTCTACTGGTACCCGACCAAAAGCGACTGCTCTGTGTCCTCATCGAGGCATGAGGAAGTATTCAATGCTGTGAACCAGTGTGTCAGCACATCAGTACAAATTGGAGTAGTGGAATGTGCAGCTAAGAAATAATGCTGACGCCTTGAGCAGGTGTTTGCTAATAGAGAAGCTTCGGGAAAATGCGTCTTTACACTTTGTTCCGAATGAAGAAACCTGCACCAATTTTTTCTATATGCCTAGATGTTACACGGACGGCTTGTTCAAGTGAAGGACTGCTTCTTCAAGTGTTACCGAGGACTGCTTGTTCAAGTGAAGACCTTGATTCAGCATGACCGGAAAGGTGAACTGCGTGCACGAAGGAAGTGTTTTCTGTGGAGTGAAGAAGTGCACACTCCATAGCTCCGCAGCCGGATCGCCTATGCTACAGTTGGGCGCGAGCTAAGGATGATCTTGCTGCTCGGGCCTAGACGCCATCGTGCCTGCCAGTCTGACCTTGTCGTCCACAACCACGTCGGGCTTCCTTATCACAATTGGTGGAGGATTGCTGGGTCTTCTGTCATCCTGGAACTGCGCAGCCGGACTCTCCGTCCCACTATGGCTAGTGGAACTGATTCGATCTCAACACCAGGTTCTTCCCACACCAACGTACGCCCTGGAGCGGTCCGTCAGCGGACCCTCCAATCTTCAGCGGCACCGATGACCTTGACGTCGATGCTTGGCTCTCCTCACACGAAGGCGTGACTGTCCACAACAAATGAGACGCCGTCGCGAAACTGGCCACCGTATCTTTCTACCTCACCGGGATTGCCCACTTGTGGTTCCGAAACCATCAAACAGACGTTCCCACCTGGAGTGCGTTCAAAACACGGTTCAGCGAAGGATTTGGACGTCCTGCGGTTAGAAAGAATCGCGCGCAGCAACGCCCTCAGTGCCGATATCAGCAGCCCGGTGAGAATATTACGAGCTTCCTGAAAGATTTCATCGATTTATGTAAACGTGTCGACGCAAAAATGACCGAGGCGGATAGAATCAAGCATATACTGAAGGGTATTGATGACGATGCTTTTCAAATACATATTTAATTTAGCAGTAGAGTCCGGAGAATTCCCACGTGAAATGAAGCGCTCCCGTGTGTCTGTACTGTTTAAAGGTGGTGACAAAAACGTCCTTGGAAACTATCGCCCAATATCGATTATTCCGGTGTTTGCTAAGGGTTTTGAAAAAATGCTGCACATTAGATTATCGAATTTTTTCACCAGAAATGACATTATAAGTGAAGCACAGTTTGGTTTCCGTAAAGGAAGATCTATGGAGTCAGCTTTATTACGCCTGAAAGAAATAATTTTAGACCACATCGAAAACAAGTTTTTCACATTAGGTTTGTTCATTGATATCACCAAGGCTTTCGATTCCATTGACCATAGTACGCTACTTCATAAGTTAGAAATCTACGGTGTTCGGGGCACTCCCCTGGCTCTAAAATCATATTTATCAGAACAATCACAGCGTGTGTGTGTAGGTAACCATCACTCCTCATCATTGCCTATTAGTAGAAGTGTCCCACAGGGAAGTGTATTAGGGCCCCTTCTTTTTAATGTTTTTATAAATTATATTGTTAATATGAATACGTCAGCAAAATTTATAAGTTATGCTGATGATGCCACTGTATTGTTTTCCGGTGCAGATACAGATACGTTGGTAGAAGGTTGTAATAATTTCTTCTGTAACATTACATCATGGTCATTGTCAAACAAACTTAAAGTTAACCCTAAGAAAACGAAGGTAATTATATTTAGAGCTAGAAATAAGGTTTTGAACCTTAAACAAGATATAATGTGTGCAGACCAAAAAATAGATATTGTCGAAGAACATAAGATTCTCGGTGTCACATTTTCATCCCATCTGAGCTGGGATTCCCACGTAAATGACTTGTGCAAGAAACTTTCTTTTGCTATGGGAGCTCTGTCGCGTTATCGAGAAATTCTCCCAACAAATATAAAAGTCAAAATATATCAGGCACTGTTTCAATCGCATATAAATTATTGCAGTCTGGTTTGGCTTACTACAACTCAACGTAATATAAACAAAATATTGCTTTTACAGAAGAAAGCTATCCGTCATATTGCCAACACTGGTTACCTCTCCCCCACTTCGACCCATTTTCGCAAACATAGTATAATTAAAATTCAATATATGTATCAGTTCCGCATTCTGCGATCATTTTATTTATGTTCTTCTGCCTTTAGACAATTTCTTCAGTCAACTGCTGTTCTGCAGCGCCACAATCATGTTGTTAACACTCGTAATATAGGAGACTGGCATATACTGCGTTTTCGCACTGACTATAAACTACAGTCACTGAAATATAACCTCCCATGTATTCTAAATAAGCATAAATATTTACTTAAACCTGCACTTAGTACTTTACGTGAAATATTTCTGAATTACTAATGTTTTTACATTTCACGTATTTCACAAAGTTGTAGTCTGTTTCTCTCTGTATATAGTTGTATATGATACGGTCTATTTGTCTATTTTCCTTTATTATATTGTGATAATGGAAATGTTTTGTGCAGCTTACTGCCCAAATTGTGGGTGTAATTTATGCTATCGTTTCCTTGTTTCGCCATTACTCTCTTTTTTTATATGACTTTTGAGCATTCGGTTTGTATTGTTTGTTGTTAAACAGTGTGTGGTATAGAAAAAAAAGGGAAATGTGCCTATGACGTTTTATACGGCTATTTTATGTTTGTCTATGTAAAAGAAAGGTTTCTTTTTTGGCTACTTTTGTGTTTATTTTTGTTTCAACTGTCACTTGTTTGCCATGTAGCGGGTCTCCTGGGCCCCACTCAAGCTGTTTGATTACAGCTTTTAGCCCAGGAGACCATCCAGAATATAATATTTTTGTCAATAGACCTTTCCAGAAATTCCTGCGCGCCACCTATGGCGGCCGCAAAGCAGTGTGGGAAGCCAGAGCGCCGGCGTGTCGTCTGCTCGCGGAAGCGTTGGCTCGCCTTGTTTGCAGCGTGCGAGCTTGCGGGCGTACGAGCGCGTCGTTGCTGGGGTATCGGTCGCGCTAACCCTGCTTCAAACTGCACTCACCGAAGTGGAACGGCCAGAGCAACATGGATAATAGCCAGCAAAGAGTAAGTATTCCTGATTTCTTAATGACCCGCGAAAAAGCTCACGTACGCGCGAAAAAGCTCATTGAATCGAAAACTTTGTACGGCTTGCGCGGCGAGCCCCCCGCACTTCGTTGATCGTGTTTTCTAGTAGCGGAAATTATTCTCGCCTGTTTTGATGTCAGAATGACCGCACAGCTACATTATTACTACGTCGTGCTCGGCACTATGACTCGTGATATGCTGCCGCGATTCGCAGTACTATGGTACGTTGCGCGTGATAACCGCTGTCAAAAATCACCCTAATAAACGGATTCGAGCCCAACTACGCTGTGCAGGTCGAAATACTAATGGCCTGTTTAAAAAGCTGCTTGCTAGAAAACTTTGCACTTGCGACGCTAAGAGTACTAGAAGCCAGCCACAAACACGTTCATAATAAAGGCATCAAGTGAGTGCTGTTGGGTGCAGAGACCACGTAATCGGGGCACTTCTGCAGTCGACTTATCTGCATTTGTTCTCACACAACGTAAAAGATGCTGCCTATGTGTCATGTCTGTTTTAATTCTCAACAGTGAGTTGGAAATGTACTCAAGAACTTCGGACCTGATTTTGAAAAAGGACGGGACTTCTGAGTTAACAGCGTGAAGGAATATATAACAGAATGAACGTTCGTGCGCATAATTTAAACAATATTTTACTTTACAGTTTAAGCTCTATTGTTTCATTACAGTTGATTATTATGTAATTCAGTGATTTGTCGTTTAAATGCAGATGCCCCTCCAACCTGTCGACAACATACACCTGTTTCTGTCACATTTGCCAAAAGGGCCTTGGACGAAACAACTGAGGGACTTACCAAAGGGGTTTTCAGAAGAAAATTCTGCAACATGAGCATTCTCATGGTGCGAATAAGCACTCAGTATCTGGGTAAAGAATGTTTAAATCTGAAAAAGTTCACGAAGTACTGCTGTGCAAGGCTGTCGACGGTGAAACAGTGGTGTTAATTAAAAGCGATGGTGGAAGCCTCATTCAGCGTGGGAAAGTCCTACAAGGCTGCTGCAGCACTTACATCAGCTGGCAACGTGAAAGAGGCTGGCTGTGAGTGCCGTGCTGTTGCATCTGGTGTGTGTAAACACGATGGCTGCCACAAAGAAAACCGCCCTGTGGTGCCTCGGCGATTAATTCTCCTAATCCATTCTTTTCTATTAGCATTGTCCTTCGGAAGGCAATGAAACGAAACGTCTGGTGTCTTCCGCGTGTTGTTATCACATCCAGGAACACAGCAGGTTTGTCCGCCGCCTTCCTTCTTCTTCGGCATGTTCGGTGATGGTTCCGGCTATTTGTGACAAACAACACAGTCTAGGGTGCGTGCACGAAAGTCAGACAGCCAAGAAGTAGCCGTTGTTTCACAATAGCAGCGCATGACACCCACCAAAACAACTCACGGCGCGCGAAGAAAGCAGGCGTACGCGGGAAAGCGTCTGTTCCGCCAGCCCGGCGCTCCGCTCTCCCATAAAGCCCCAGCGCCGATCCACCAGGGTAAGGCGCGGCGCTGCGATTTCTGGAAAGGTCTATTTCCGGAAAATAAAGAGAATGAATGAATGAATGAAAATATTGATTTCGAATAGCCCCTCCGCTGTCACCCAGGTCATTCATCTATGTCAAAGCTACGACGAGCTTCGCCGACAATGCCTTATGACTCGCCGCCCTGCTCTGCATCAGGAGTCGCTGTCCGGCATGGTACCAAATTTTGAAGATCTAACTTTCCTCTCGCAGATCAAAGCTTTCGTGCGAGAAGTTGCCCTCCAGCTCTCCATAATTTCCACCACGTCGCAGTCAGCTTTGTGCCTCAGCCCGACCATTCGGCACGTTATACAGGAGCAACTGTCCGAGGTTTTCCCGCAAGAGTGGCTCCCTGAAGTCACCGCTCCGTTAACGTACTCCGCAGCACTATCTCGACCACAACCACCCATGATCCGCGCTCCGGCTCCAGTGCCTACCCCGAATTTCCCAACAACGCCGCCACCATCTCCAGTGAAGCCCTCGTGCACCGCGGACAATAAGCCCATTTGCTACTCGTGTGGATACAGGGACACGTAGCACGCTTCTGCCGCCGTCGTCCACTACATGCGCATTACGACTCACTCACCTCTGTTTACGACCATTCGTCGTCTTATGCTGCCGACCGTGGAACAAAACTACACCAGCCAAGCCTTCGACCAACACCTGGTCGCCGATCTCCCTCTCCCCGCCGTCGCTCGCCCTCCCCGATGCGTCGGCGTCCATTTTCCACCGAACCGGAAAACTAAGTGGCGCAGTTCGCGAGGCAAGAACTGCGTCGTCGTCGAAATGCCCAAGCCCTCTTCGCTGGCCGCCAAGTGTTATGGATGTCGTCTTCGAAGGTGTTTCTGTATTCACGCTCATTGACACTGGTTGCGCTATATCCGTGATTGCTGAAAAACTATGCCGCTCAGCCCGAAAGGTGTCAACGCCCTTCTTTGGTCCGTTGCTTCTTACAGCCACAGCAGACCACGTCAATCCTGTTGCTGCGTGTACTGGAAGAGTTTTTTTTTTCTTCAAGGAAAGCTCTACAGCATCCAGTTTGCCGTATTGCCCCACTTTTCGCACCACATCATCTTAGGATGGGATTTCTTTTCCCGTCTCCAGGCCATTATACATTGCTTCCTCGCAGAAGTCGCCTTCTCTTCACTTGGCGACGCCATGTCCGACGATGTTCCGCTCTCTCCTGGGAAGTTGATTATTGCAGATGAAGTCGAGATCCCTCCGCACTCGTCTGTCATGGCGCCTCTAGGCTGTTCCGACACCAATGTACTCTTCACACCTTCCGCGGCTTTCATCAGTCGACACCTCGTACCACTCCCAACCGCTCTGCTTGCCCTTGAAGATTGTGCGAAAACATTCTCTTTTCTAACCGATTCCCGTTGCCGATTACATTGCTTCGCGGTGAATCCGTCGGTACTGTGGAGCCTTACGAACCCATCGCTACGTAAGACGCCCCAGTTGGTTGGGTGGAGATGAACGTCCTCTAGTATATTTCTCCAACTGCACCATTGCCTCGAGAGATTTTCTGCCCTGTCATCGACGACGGCTTAATGCCAACGCAAGGAGAGGAACTCTTCGGCCTCCTCGAGAAGTTTGGTCATGCTTTCGACAGCCACAGCAGTACTCCTGGCCGAACGTCTACTGTCTGTCACCGCATCGACACAGCTACTCACCCACCACTGCGGCAGCGGCCTTACCGCGTATCATCGACGGAACGCCGCGTCATTGATGAACAAGTGGGTGGCATGATAAAGCACGGTGTAGTTCAGCCATCTGTTACAAAGCTGCTGCAGGTGTGCCTGCGACGGTGTGGCGCCGCCAGGGGACATGAGTTTCTGTGCCGCACGTGCGGGTGTGCTTCGTGTGTGCGAACGCTTTTAGTTAGCACAGAAGGAAGGCCAGCCGAGAAGAACGTCTGGTCCCGAGCCGAAGAGTCGACCCCGTCCGGCACATCTGGAAGTGATCCGTCCAGCGAGGGCCCACCTTATCGGCGTCGGGCCACACAAACTGTTTGCCGGTGTGTGTCTCCGCACGTGCACGTGGCCGTGTGATGTGATCGTCTCCGGCGTCGTTTCCCGGACTTTTGGTAATTACGGCCATGGGCGGGTCAAGTATGGAGACCTCCCATCCTCTCCCTCCTCCCTCGCCCAGGAGCCAATGGTGGAGAAGTCCGGGCAACAAAAGCGCGGGACCCAGAGAAGAGAGATAGACAGAGAGAAAAGAACTCTCTGAAGAGAACGCATTTGTAAATATGTAAATAAACGTCTTTTAAGTTTTCCTCAACCTCTGCCTCGGTTCTCGGCTCCCGAATCCCAAGTGCCTGCAAGTCGTCTCCGCCGCTCCGCCACACGCTACCCGCTGGTCGGCTAATTCAGCTGGCCAGGCGCAACACATCCAACAGTCCATGGGCATCGCCAGTTGTTCTAGCCAAAAATAAAGATGGCTCGATGCGTTTTTGCGTAGATTACCGCAGCTTAAACAAGATAACCAAAAAGACGTTTACCCACTGCCGCGAATCGACGATGCCCTGGACTATTTGCACGGTGCTGAGTTCTTCACCTCTCTCCTGATTTACGATCCAGTTCATTGGCAGCTACCCATGGGCTCAGAGGACAAGCCGAAAACTGCCTTTATTACACCAGGTGGCCTATATGAATTCAATTTGATGCCGTTTGGCCTTTGCGACGCGCCCGCCACATTCGAGCGCATGATGGACGCCATTCTGCGAGGCCTAAAATGGAAAACGTGCTTATGCTACTTGAATGATGTAGTTATATTTGCACCTGATTTTTGCCACTCACGTTCATCGCTTGGAGCAGATTTTACGCTGCCTCACCGCCACTGGCCTACAGCTAAACTTAAAGAAATGTTACTTTGGAGAACGAAGCTAACCATTCTCGGGCACGTCGTGTCGAAGGACGGCCTCCTTCCGAATGTTGCAAAGCTGCGGGCTGTACAAGAATTCCCAAGGCCAAGGAATATAAGTGACTTGGCAGTTTCATTGGCCTCTGCTTCTACTTCCGCCGCTTCGTTCGAAATTGCGCTTCGATTATGGCCCCACAGCTCCTTCGGGTAGACGCCAGCCTTTCTGCGTGGTCCCCGGCTTGAGATGAGACCTTTGTGACGCTGCGGCAGCTCCCCAAGACGCCTCTGATACTGCACCATTCTGGCCCTACCGCTGCCACAGAAATCTGCACAGATGCCAGTGGTGTCAGTCTCGGTGCTGTCCTCGCGCAGCGAAAGCCCAGATACGAAGAATACGTTGTTGTGAATGCAACCCGCACTCTCACGAAGGCTGAAGCGAATTAGTCACCGAGAAGGAATGTATGATGATCATTTGGGCAATTGCGAAATTTCGGCCATACCTGCACGGCCGGCCTTTTGATGTCGTTACTGACCACCACGACCTTTGCTGGTTGTTGGCTCTAAAATAACCGGCTGGTCGTCTCGCCCGATGGGCCTTGCGCCTCCAGGAGTACGACATCCGTGTTGTCTGCCGATCAGGAACGAAGCACGCCGATGCCGGCGCTCTTTCTTGTTCGCCAGTCGACACCGACATTACCAGTGTCTCCGCCACTGATGACTTAATTTAGCCATCAGCTTCAATCGACATCTCTTTGGAGCAGCTCAAGGATCCTTGGACTGGCTCTTTGATCCGTTACCTGTCTGAGCCATCAGCCAGCCTACCATCCCGAGCTCTACGCCGCCAAGCTTCCCATTTCGCCATTAGGGATGGAATCCTTTATCGCCGCAATTACCACTCAGATGGCCGCAATTAGCTGCTGGTCATACCGAGACAGCTCCACGCAACTAAATGCGCCGCTTTCCACTCTGATCCTCACCGCACACACGCTCGTCTGTTTAAAACCTACGCCAGACTGCGCCTTAGGTTTCATTGGCGCGGCATGTACACCTTTGTGCAAAAGTACATTCGATCTTGCACAGAGTGCCAGCGCCGCAAGCCTCGTCCTTGCCGCTCTTCTGCTCCAATGTAGCCTTTGCCGTGCCCATCACGTCAATTCGACCGAATTGGGATAGATCTATACGGACCCTTGCCATACACTGCTGCCAGAAATCGCTGGGTTTTGTGGCTATCGACAACCTTAAGGCGGTACGCTGAAACTGCTGCCCTCCCATTAGCGACAACCCCTGACGTTGCTTCGTTCTCCGTCACGGAGCACCACGCGAACTCCTCAGCGACCGAGGCCGTGTCTCTCTAGCGGATGTGGTTGACAATCTCCTTGCTGAATGCCATATCATTCACCGCTGCACCTCCGCCTATCACTCACAAACAAACGGACAGAGCGCTTTAACCGAACTCTTGGCGACATGGTCTCGATGTACGTCGCCTCCAACCACACCGACTCGGACGTCATTCTTCCACATGTAACGTGCGCTATCAATACGGCGCTTCAGGCGACTACCGGCTTTTCCCCTTGCTTTTTGCTTTATGGCCGAGAATCGCCATCACCAATCGACGCTATCCTGCCCTACCGTCCCGACTCATCTGAGGCCACACCGGTTTCCGATGCTACTCGATATGCTTAAGAGTGTCCCCGACTAGCTCGCTACCCTTCCACCCAACTACAAGCCCTGCAGAAATTTCGCCATAACGATGGCCTACCAAACAGCCAGTTTCCACCTGGCTATCTCGTCTGGCTGTGGGTGCCCTCTCCTTCTACGCCAGGTATCACCCGGAAGTTTTCCTCGAAGTATCATGGCCCTTATCGTGTCCTGCAGCAAACTTCTGCAGAAAACTGTCC
The DNA here is from genome assembly GCA_013339685.2 of Hyalomma asiaticum. Lineage (NCBI taxonomy): Eukaryota > Metazoa > Arthropoda > Arachnida > Ixodida > Ixodidae > Hyalomma > Hyalomma asiaticum. Next base: position 127,357,571 of record CM023485.1, read on the forward strand.
TGTGGCCACAGGAATGACCTGGCAGGCTAGTTTAAATGAGCACATTTTAACACAACCCAATAAAATTTTGAACATTAGAAATGCTGAAAAAAATACTTTTGCACATCTGGCAGGAACACTGATCTTGATGTTGCAGAGCACGACTCCAAGCAAACATTCAGAGTGGAATTTGACCCAAACAGTTTTAATGAGCTGAATGAGAAAGTGCCACTTTACATTGCTGCTCATAAAGGGCAACTGATATGAGTATACAGACTGCGCAGTAAGAGAGCTTGCCGCGGGACGACAGGGACACATTCTTAACAAAAACATGTGAAGTGCAAATTACATAAAGTGCCTTAAGGAGAGGTGAAATGCTATGATTGGGGCGTCCATTTATATTTAGCCCCAACTTCATTTAGGTAAATGGCAGGCGAACTGTGTTTTTTTTGTTTGTTTGTTTTCCACGCACACAGTAGCAGATTTCGTCATCTTACCGCAACCGACACCTTAAATATGAATTTCAATCACATGGCTCGCCGTAAGAGTTTGCTACTTCGTCAAATTGACATAATTGAAACGTTGATACGGTTCGCCGGGGGAATTCACAAAGAAATAGCCCGCGATGCGTTGGAACAGCTGCCGTAACGGATACGAATCCACTGCCTACACGAGCTTTTTCACCGCAATCGAGCTATGATAACGATCGAGAACGACGTCGCTGCATGCGATCCAACAATTGAATCAATTTGGCTAAGTTCATTCAACTCTCGACGGAAACGAAAGCACTCAGGTGGGACCTATATGTTCGATTCTGGTCCGTGGATTTCGATTGATAGCGCATCCGTGTAGCACGAAGCTGCGATCGGATCGGTGGGCCGCGGTAGCAAAAACGGGACTAGATTCAGGAGCGTCCGACTGGTAAATGTCGACTTGAGGCTTGGTTTCTGCCCAAATGCGAGTGATTGAGAAGTTCAATGCCACAAAGACACGATTGCTTTCTGCGAAGTCCGCGTTCCTGACAGCGAAAGTAATGGTGACGGCGCTACATGTTTTAAAAACCATCGTCACGTTCAACGCGCGGTGCCCAGCAGCAAATCCATAGCGTTAGCTGCTAGCTGCGCACTACAGCACGAAATACGCCTGGCATGCTCGGTACGTACCTCGGAGCGTCGTCTAGTTCATACGCCAATTCCGTTACACGTACTGGCTTTCCTTAGAATGCACAGGATCTCTCAACACATCGTTGGTGCACGCTCACGGGCTGAAACAGCCCTTCACGTCGCAGCAAATGTTAAGGTTGCGGGCATTTGGTGCTGTCTGTGATTTAAGCAAGCATTTTGATCTGATATACACTTCAGTGCAGCTCGTGACTTCATCCGGGAAAAGCGGCACGGGGCTTATGTCCGCACGTCCTATCTTTGTACATGCTAGCAGACGCTCTTCAGACGGGTCGACCCTCCTCCGGGCAGCCATCTTGGATCGCCCAGTGCGCCCCCTATAGTCCGTGGGCATTGCGAATTGCGGCGACGGCGCTATCTCGCCGCTGAAGGAGCATTTCCTTAAGGTTGCAAGAGTTGCGCGATGCCCGTCCGCGCATTACGAAAATGAAGAGCTTTAATCGCACATTGCTTCGGTGGCCTGTTCAGGACGGCGATGTAGGCACTAAAGAGCTGCCTACAGTGTGTGCCACGTTCGGCACTCTCTCAATCCAAGTTTTTTCGAGATCGTCGGAGACCGATAAGGTGTAGTTGTGTCTAGGCGTCATTTTTTTCGAATTGCAGCGGAAGCGCGTACGATCCTTTTCTTTGCGGACGCTGTATAGAAGAGGTGGCGCTCATAACTGCGGTTTCTTCGAAACATTTATACCGCAGTAGAAATATGTCGTCGCGTTCAGGTTTGTTTTCACTGCGATCATACACTCGTTAACGACACAGGGCAGCCACTGCGACATTGCGGCGACAAACCTATCTATTGGAGGCCGCCAGCTAGTCAAGCAACAACTGCTCCTTGGTAGTGTCGTGGCATGCAGCAGACAGTGCAGTGTGCCACATGAAAGAAGCAATGGAGAGAAACAAAGCAGGCTACCTGCAGTGTCGACTAGCCATGTTCTTGGTGCGCTCCCGGGTAGCGCCGTAGAAGGAAAGCACATCGTAGTGTTATAGCCTGCTCGGCAAAAAGCCAAGTACTAGACATAATGCTCCCTTCAAAGACCAAGAGGGCGCACGCGTTCATGTCAGGAGCGATATTTCGCTATGACCTAGCCGCTTTTTCACTACCGTAGCATGAGCTTGGTGGCGACAGTTTACTGGAACTGGACGGACATAGCTGCCTGACATTGTATAGCTGTCTGGAATTGCAACTACCGACAGTGATAGATGCTTCAGTAGTGTCGACACGGCAGGAGACGAGCAACGACACGTGAATTCGGAGTGAATGTGAGATGTTGAGCAGGAACAACCGTAACATAAGCAAGACAGTGTCAACTCTAGAAAAGCGGTGGAGATTCGCAACATCAAATCTGGACCGGTGAAACCAAAGAGAAAACCTTCTTATCAACCGCAGAAGTGTAAGGCAACAAGTGCTCACAAAGACCCAGGCGCACCCGGACGATCATCGTCCAAGTGCGCATGGATTTTGTGAAATCTAGCGAAAGGAATGCCTCCAACGCACCTACTACCGCACCTACTGCCATCTGTAAGCGAAAAGGACGTCGACTTCTCTTTGGAGAGGAACTTGTTTCTTCTAATCATGACGTGTATCGTGTAGAGCGTAGGTTTTTATTTCTTCCATTTTTTAAACCTCATAATCACTGTCGGTGGTTTGCTTCCTTTGTTTTTCAGCGAAGTGGTCAGCATCTAGTTGCAAAAGGGTGTGGATTATTTTGTACTGCGTCATAAGACAAGGGCGAAACACGAAGGGAAACCAGAACATGGCACTCACTTAAGTCTCCCTTCGCCTTTAGGTTGCCCTTCGTCCATTGTCCTTGTCTTATGTGGTGCTGCGAATACCTGTAAGCTTTTAGTGGGCTGGGATGTTGTAACTATCTTGAAAAACCATTACATTCAATTAAAGCAATACGATAGCGGCCATTCAGGCTGGGCTCAGATGGTAGCTAGTGTAGGGTGAGCATGCGGAGGTCACCCGTCGATAATAATAAAAATAATATACGCATTCCCACTTGCTCATCGCCTGAATTAAACAAATGGCTTTGTGCGTTATAATCTACTCATAGTTCTTCTCTACATGAACCGGGCACAGCGGAACTAAACAACCAAAATTTTTATGCATACATATTGCGCAGATAAAACAACGGAACTGGAAATTGCCTCTAACAAACAATTCGCGTATTTTTAAAAATTGTAATGTACACATCAATAACACCACACGGATAGACGGAGAAGTAAAACGTGTTCACCCACAGTGACTACCCATGCGTTACAGGTCGTACATGCTGCATAGCGGTCTGCACATATTCACACATAATAATAATATTCTTTATTTTCTACAGTTCACTGACAGGAAAGCTGCACGTAAAAGCTGCTCTTTGTAGAGGCAGCTTGGCAAGAGCCCGCAGCTACCTTTGTGTATTACATACAGCAGCGGCATGTATTAACAAAAAAATTACAGCATATCCACGGAGTGAATGATGATGAGTGGGCGATGCTCGTGAGGGTCATCGTAGATCATGCTGAGTTCCAGATTAATTTAGTTAACGCGAACGCTACAAATCCTTATGGTTCAACTATTGCAAGTCAAGTCAACTAGTGCAAGACAAGATCCAGTGCCTATATATATATATATATATATATATATATATATATATATATATATATTGTTACGAAGGGCTGCGAAAGGATGGTGTTATTAACAGGAGATGGATGTCGGTGATATCGCAGTTCGGTCCCCAAGCTCTTCGTCTTCCTCTTCCACCTTTCTGCCAAACCACTTATTCTATGTGCGTTACACTCCCCCGCAAGCAGACGAAGCCAGTATGGCGAGTCAGGAGGAAGCAAGGGGGTAGAAACGTTTCAGTCGAGCAACGTGTGTCACCTGCGTTTTGCTCGATCGCCGACCATTGCACAAAAGGCGAGCTACTAGATAGGTAAGTTCGCTCAAACGGTCCAGAACGACGAATGGTCCTGAATACTGAGAAAGGAACTTTTGGCACATTCCACGCTTGCGTTGGGGCGTCCATAGAAGCACCAAATCACCTTTGGCGAAAGAAACATCTTTGTGACGCTCGTCGTATCGTTCTTTTGAACGACGTTGCGAGGCCAAAGTACGCAGACGGGCTATACGACGAGCTTCTTCCGCGAGACACACAGTCTTAGACACAGAATCGTCGCTGTGCAGGACAAATGGCAAGAAAGTATCCAAGGGGCTGCTTGGTAACCTTGCATACAGGAGGTAGAATGGGCTGTAATTCGTGGTCTCGTGTTTCGCCGTATTGTATGCGTATGTTATGAAAGGCAGCACTTCGTCCCAGTTCTTATGACTTGAGGAAACGTACATGGCAAGCATGTTGGTCAGAGTTCGGTTTGTTCTTTCAACGAGACCATTCGTCTGCGGATGATACGGCGTGGAGTGGCGAAACTCTGAAGTGCAGAGGCGAAGGAGCTCTTCAACGGCGTCGGCGGTGAACTGCCGACCACGGTCGCTGATGATAACACGTGGTGGGCCGTGACGAAGGACGACGGAACGCAGCAGGAAGACCGCCACGCAAGCAGCGGTGGATGAAGGTATGGCGGCGGTTTCAGCGTACCGTGTAAGATGGTCCACGCAGACGATTATCCAGCGGTTCTTGTTAGTAGATAGCGGGAATGGACCCATAAGATCGATGCCTACTTGCTCGAAAGGTGTACTTGGAGGGGTTAAAGGACGGAGAGGGCCCGGTGCAGCAGTGGTCGGTCGCTTGTGACGCTGGCACGTTTCACAACTAGCGACATAGCGCTTGGTTGTTTGGTACATGTTAGGCCAGTAAAAGCGTTCCTGCGTGCGATGTAGCGTTCGTACGAATCCAAAATGGCCTGATGTCGCATCGTCATGCATGGCGCGTAGGACGTCGGAACGAAGGTTCTCGGGGACAACTAGGAGGAAACGTGCTCCACTCCCAGAGTAGTTGTTCTTGTAGAGCAAGTCATCACGAATAGTGAAACGACCGCTGCCTTGAGAAGTACGGGCGGCGGCAAAGAGTGGATCTAGGGTGAGATCGCTGCGTTGCTCACGTTGAAACTCTGCCGTGTCAGGGAATGTACAAGTAGTAGCCGCAATGCAGTCGTCAAAACTATCCTCATCGCTCCCGGTAGTTGGTAGAGGGATGCGGGAAAGACAGTCCGCGTCGGCGTGACGACGGCCACTCTTGTACGACACCACAAAGTCGTATTCCTGAAGGCGCAGCGCCCAGCGTGCGAGGCGACCAGATGGATCCCGCAAACCGACCAGCCAGCATAAGGAATGGTGGTCGGTGACTATCTTAAATGGCCTTCCGTAAAGATAACATCGGAATTTCTGGACGGCGAACACAGCTGCCAGGCATTCTTGCTCGGTGACCGTATAATTGCGCTCCGATTTGCTCAGACAGCGACTCGCATATGCAACTACATGTTCTGCGTTGTTGTGACGTTGTACAAGCACTGCCCCTACTCCAATTCCGCTAGCATCAGTGTGGACTTCAGTGGGTCGAGATGGGTCAAAGTGACGCAAGAGGGGTGCTGATGTTAGTATAAATTTTAGTTGTGAAAATGAAGCGTCACATTCTGGTGTCCATTTGAAGGCCGTGTCCTGCCGCAGCATACATGACAACGGATAAACGATGTCGGCGAATCGGGGTACAAAACGGCGAAAATATGAGCAGAGGCCAATGAATGAACGAAGTTCTCGTGCTGACTGCGGTGGTTTGAAGGAGCTGACTGCTTCAATTTTACGAGGATCGGGTCTGACGCCTTCTCTGTCGACTAGGTGTCCCAGAACCAATGTTTGACGTTCGCCAAACCGACATTTCTTTGCGTTTAAAACCAGTCCAGCCTTTTCGATGCAATCCAGAACAATGTTGAGGCGAGTGTTATGCTCTTCAAAGGTACGGCCGAAAATCACAACATCATCTAGGTAGCACATGCATACCTCCCACTTTAAACCACGTAATATCGTATCCATGAACCTCTCAAACGTGGCGGGGGCATTACAAAGGCCAAAAGGCATAACATTAAATTCGTATAGACCATCCGGGGTCACGAAGGCGGTCTTTTCTTTGTCTTTAGGTTCCATAGGTATTTGCCAATAGCCTGATCTCAAATCAAGTGTCGAGAAATAAGATGCAGAGTGTAGGCAATCGATAACGTCGTCGATTCGTGGTAGTGGATACACATCCTTCTTTGTTACTGCATTCAAACGCCTATAATCTACGCAGAACCTCCATGAACCATCCTTCTTTCGAACCAGGATTACCGGAGCGGCCCATGGGCTAGAAGATTCCTGAACGACGCCCTTGTCCATCATTTCCTTTACTTGTTCGGCTATAACTTTGCGCTCGGACGATGACACTCTGTATGGCTTCTGGCGGATTGGGTGCGCGGTGCCGGTATCTATGCTGTGACGAGCTCGGGACGATGGTAGCTGAAGTGGTGCATCTCTTTGATTAAAGTCAAATGCAGCAACATGTCGCGAAAGAACCTGCACCAGCGCTTGACGCTCAGACGTGCGTAAATCCTTACTTATCATACTGAGCATTATCTCTTCGGAAGGGCCGTTACTGAGAGAGGTACAAACTGGAGCAAGGTCTGCAGTTAGCGCCCCTATTGGGCTGCACGAAACTTCGTCGAAAAGGGCGATTTTCATAGCGCGAGGAAGGACAACTGGCGCTGCGGAACAGTTCAGTGCCCACAATGTGGCGACTCCTTTCGCCATGCACACAACAGCGTAGGGAACAAGTACACTCTTTTTCGTGCAGTTTGTGGTGAAAGGCCTAACTACCACGTCAATACAAGGAGCGGCAGCAGTAGGTGAGAAAACACGAACGGGTGTTAGGCACCATGACGGCAATGTGACATCATCAAGCACACTAAGTATGTTCCTGTCTTGATCACACGAGCTCTGCTCGGAGAGCGCAGGTACCAGCAAATCATTAACAAATATTTCACCACTGGCACAATCAACGGAAGCACCGCACTGTTTAAGAAAGTCGATACCAAGAATGACGTCGTGCGAGCAACGAGAAAGGACGACAAACTCTGACACAAACACTTTTCTAGCTAAGCAAACACTGACAGCACAAACACCAAGAGGACGAAGCCACTCGCCACCTACTCCTCGAAATGCGATAGCGTCGTCCCACGAAAACATAACCTTGTGGCCTAGGCGATTCTTGAAGGCGAGGCTCATCACAGACACAGTCGCACCGGTATCAACTAGAGCCATCGTCGGTATTCCGTCAACCAGCACATTCACTTTGTTTTTCACCATCACAGCAGGCAGAGGTATTTCTTCCAAAGACCGTCCGGCGACCTCACCTCCATCGGCCGCGGATGCTAGTTTCCCGACGGTGGCGGAGGTGAACGGCGCCGAGGGGACGGGGAACGACGGTAGCGGTTAGTCGGTGGCACGGTGGTCGGTGGCGTAAGGCTACGTTCAGATGCTGGCGAATCGCTGCGTCTGGTCTCGTGCGAGGAACGATCCCCTGGAAAAGGATTGGCCGTCCGTGGGTCATGAGATGTTCGGTTTCCAGGTGAAAACGTCGGTGGTGTCCTTCGCGACTGACGACGATGAGGACAATACCGTATTACGTGTCCTTCGGAACCACAGTTGTAGCACACGGGAGGTTCACGGTCGACGACATAGTCACCTAAACCAATGTTAAGTCGTTGCCGGCGGCGGCCGAGTCCGTTCTCACTTGCGTAACTTGTCCCTGATGCTCGCTGAAATCCATTGTATCGGTCGAAATTCGGGTTTTGGCAGACCTGGCCTTGCGGTCGACGTTGTTCTGGCAGCGAGCCGACATCATAATTCCCGGGGCTTGGGCCATAATAATGTGGCTGCTCCCATCGTGGTCGGGCACCATAGGTAAAACCTCTTGCACGGACATGTGGTGGCTCTCGAGTCGCGTATTCACAATCCACCGGATACGCGGAAACGGATGAAATAGCTGTTTCCACAACTGGCGGCGGGCTTGCAGGATAAGCATCCCTTTGAGTCATTTGTGTGTGCAAGCTAAGCTCTTCTCGAACTATCTGTCGGATCGTAGAAGCAAGGTCGAGAGAGTGGTCATCAACTATGCTTGCAACGTTCGTAACATTGGCTAACCTGCCAAACTTCGGAATGATGCGTCTCGTCTTGAGTTGTTCGAACGTGCGGCAGTGCCGAATGACGTCGGCGACAGAGGCTAGGTTATCCTTTGTTATCAGGAAGTTGTAAACATCTTCAGCAATTCCTTTTAGTATGTGTCCTACTTTATCTTCCTCGGGCATTCGAGAATCCACCATCCTACACAGCTTTATCACTTCTTCAATGAAGGTCAAGCATGTTTCACCTGGCACTTGCGCACGTTGTAATAGCGTCTGTTCTGCCCTTTTCTTTTCGTCGCGGAATCGCCGAAGCGCTCTTTGATTTCAGTGACAAATCTGTCCCATGTTGTCAGCGTCTCCTCGTTATTGTCAAACCACACCAAGGCAGTGTCCGTTAGAAAGAACACGACGTTCGAAAGCTGGGCAGCTCTATCCCACTTGTTGTAAGCGCTCACCCGTTTGTAGTGGATGAGCCACTCTTCGACGTCTTCTCCCAGTTTTCCGCCAAAGGGTCGCGCATCTCGCAGCTGTTGAACCGTATTGGCAGGCCCAGGAGCTCCGATAGGCCGTTGGTCTTCTCCGTCACGGGACATCTCGACCTCCGGTGGATGCGGTGGAAGCCCTGCAATGCGACGGCTTCGTCGAGCTTGTAGTGGCCTGACCTCCGTCTTCGGGTGTCGGTTACCCAGCACCTTCCACCAAAACTGTTACGAAGGGCTGCGAAAGGATGGTGTTATTAACAGGAGATGGATGTCGGTGATATCGCAGTTCGGTCCCCAAGCTCTTCGTCTTCCTCTTCCACCTTTCTGCCAAACCACTTATTCTATGTGCGTTACAATATATATATATATATATATATATATATATATATATGGGTGGGCGGTGAGCGGTTCTCCGACGCGAGCAGTCGGTATTTCTCAATCAAGAAACCGCTAGGAGACGCTGCCCCCCGCCAACGTTGTCTCTCGCGGGTGAGGGCGCGTTCTCCTTCTTGGCGAGCTGGTAGAGCATTCATCTAAGAAAGAGTGTTTCCATAGTCAACGCGCGCCTTTTGCTCTGTCTCTCTCTCTGCCTCTCTCTCTCACAAGACAGCAGATGTAAGAGTGAGAGAGCTCGCGCGGCGGGAGGCACGCGCCGAGGGCGAGCGCATGCCTCCCGGGAGATACTGCCGGTTACGCCTGACGCAGGACAAGGTTAGACTAAGAGGAGCTTCGCCCCTAAAAAAGAAGCATAGCACACTTTAGTCTAACAAAAACAAAAGACATACATAGCAGTAACGCAACTTAGATTATGAACATATCTAGCTCACGCAGCTTAGGCAGTGTACACTTAGAGGGATCAACACGGGCTTTCACATATTTATTATGTAGATTAAGAAGAATGTACTATAGGCTACCTTCTGGGTAATATTTTCTGGGTGTGTTTACTTTCCACTTGTCTTTATTTCGTGTACTAAGCGATGTAACGCTTTGCTGTAGGTCGGAAAGTTCATGTAAAAAATGTGTATTTTCATTGACTTCGTGTCTGATTGCTGCCGTCAATTTAAGTGCATACAGATATGAATGGGTAATAGTCCAGCCTGATCAAACAAGACGCGCGTGTGGGCATCATACGGCAAATTGGAGAGTATCCTTATGCACTTCTTCTGCATCAAGTATGACTTTTGTAGGATTGTATAAGTTGTAGTGCCGCATACCAAAAAAAAAACAAGGTAAGGTGTCCATAAAAAATGAATGCGATAGCAAGAAACTGTAATGCTATACGAAGTGAGGCTCGCAGCTTCAGGAGCAATATTAATTGTAGCAAACATGCACTTGCTAGAGGAGCGCCTCCTGTGGCCAGCGCGTGCTGGTACGAAGGGCTTTACACGTTGTGTGTCACAAAGCTACACATACAAAGCTAAGAGAGGCAGCTAAATGAACAAACAGTAGATGAGCGCAAACTGTCAAGTCAAGCACGCACGAAACGAAAGCGCAGATATACACCGAACGAGCGCGTATAAGCTGTCACAAAGGATACTCTTAGTATGAGCAGCGCTCCTGTTGCAAAGGCGGCCGAAGCAGTGAACTAGCGTCCTTCAAGAGTCGAGCTGTTACACTTGATAGTTCGCGCACATCTTCTGTTTGTTCGTTTAGCGGCGTCCCTTGGGCTCGAGTGACTTTCGTACGCTCCCGTAACATCAGCGCGAACATCAAGGTGAAAGCTCGAAACATCCCTATTATTCTCATCACGAGACAACCGCAGAAGCAGACAGCGGAAGGGCACGGTTCTTTCTGCGCAAATATTATACCTGGTGACAACTTTCTGTGGCAGCAGAGCGAAAGCTACGGAGCCGAAGCGCGCACATTTTTGCTGCGCTGTCGCGTGAAGTCCACGAACGCCAACTTTTCCATAATACATAGCGCAACATACGATATGTCACCTAATTCTTTTTCTTTTTACGTTCAAGATTATTTCATTCTAACTGAGAAAGGTTGCCTCGTAATCAATGTCGTTTTTTGCTGTTTCTGGTTTTCTGGTTTCTGCTGTCAGTTCCAAGTTTTTCTCACCTCCGAAACAACGGTGGCGTCGCTCAGTTCAAGCAGGTTCGCGTCGCAGCGCGTAAGCGAGCATGAGCGAGTGTTCTTCGGCTGGTGTGAATTCACCGTAGAAAGTGAAGCGAAAACAGTGGTGTGTTGCAAAATATTATGCGGTATGGTTACAATCTTGACGAAAGGAGTTGAGCGGCGTGCAAGCGATGCCACCAGCGCGAGTTGGTCCCACACAACGATAACCACTTCGACACCGCAGTGATCCGCCCGTCTTCAGCAAGTCTACGAACTTGAAAGCAATGCTGCTATTAGGAACAGTATGTAAAATAAATGGCCCATTTCATTTGCTTGAAGAGATATACATGGTTGGTATTTTCGGTAGGTTATCGCCGCTGATTCGATCATTCCGAATGTGTATCTCGTGAAAATGAACACCGCGCATTACGTGCGACAGCGTAGGCGTCCATGTCTGCAGTTGGAAGTGTTTTTGGCTCTTTACAATGAAAGCGCTCCACTTTGCTCAAAAACTGCGTTATTGGCAACGGCCAATCGAGGGGAACGTCTGTCTCGCTTGGACTTGCAAATTCGAAATGCACACATCTGTGGCACGGTGAAAAAAAAAAACTTGGACCATCTCCCCGAAGGGAACCCTGATGGGATGCGAAGCAGCAGCGTTGCGCACAGGTGGCGACGCGGGTTGAACGGCGCTAACGCGGGTGCTAGAAGAACAGTTTGAAGCAAACTCGGTGTAGCGTTTACTTGTGTAAATGTTTGTGTGAAACGCAGACACGGGAGGCGAGCCATAGGTGGCGTTGGGCGAGCGGGCTTTGGAGCCGGCAGCGCCGGGCGATCCGGCGGGTGAGGGAGAGAGTGACGTACGCGCGCACCTGCGAGAGAAGCGTGCGAGGGGAGCGTGACGTCAACGCCCAGCTGCGGCGTGACCTACTTGGCACCGCTCCAACACCTGCGCCGACGGAAGGGCATTGCCTCGCGCTTGTGCGGAGGATGATGATGATGATGATTGTGGTACAGAGGGACAGCGACATTGTGGGAGGGACAGCATTATACAGGCTAGTCAAAGAGCTGCTTCGCATCTAAAAAGCACAGCCCCGTCGGCGGCGACGCGTTCCCTGCCAAACTGACAGAAGAGCCTCGTAAGAGCTGGCCGACGACTCTTAAATGCGGCCGACGTGCTCCTCGCGCCATCTCGCTGGTAATGAAGAAACGCTTATAAGCACCGTGGGTCTCTGGGTCCTGCCAGCTGTAAAGCGTGTGTATATAAGGCTCGCCGTGAGGTCTGTGAAGGATCTGCTTCTCGTGGCGTAGTGGTTAGCACCAGGCGCTGCGGAGCGAAGGGTACCTGGTTCGATTCCGCGCCTTGGAAGCATTTATATGAATTATATTTCTTTCGGACGTTCGGTATCACCGTACGCAAGACGCAAATTATCGTTTGCCGGTTTTTTCTTTGGTCTGAATAGTACCGCCTTTGTTTTATTTGTGTTTATACCTAAATTATTGCAACATGACCATACTTTTAGTTGCACAAGAATCTGGTTCATCTTTTCCTGAAGTATTTCGCTGTTTTCAGCAGAAATAAATATGCTGACATCATCAGCATATAGAACGTACATAGCGTCAGGATAAATGCGTATTAAATCATTTATAAAGGCAGTGAACAGAAGGGGACCAGCTCCGCCACGGTGGTCTAGTGGTTATGGCACTCGGCTGCAGATACGAGGGCCGCGGGATCGAATCCCGGCAGCGGCTGCTGCATTTCGATGGAGGCGAAATGTTGAGGCCCGTGTGCTGTGCCATATCAGTGCACCTTAAAGAACCCCAGGTGGTCGAAATTTCCGGAACCCTCCACTACGGCGTCTCTCATAATCAGAACTGGTTTTGGGACGTTAAACCCCACAAATCAAATCAACAGAGAGGGACCAAGGATGCTTCCTTGTAATACACATTTAGTTTCTGGCTTTAACGTGGAACATTTAACGCGGAACGGTTACGATTTATTTCAACTACCTGTTACCTGTTTCCAACGTTTCACATAACTTTTAAACAAGTCCAACACATGACCACGAATTCCATAGCAGTGTAGCTTTTCGAATAATGTAGAGTGCCGATGGTTATCGAAAGCATTCCTAAAGTCCACGTACAATCCCAAGACTGTCGCTCACGGGCGCGGATGCGGACTCGGATCTCCACAAGGGCTCTTTGCACGCATTCAATGAAATCACCAAGCACTATCAGCTCGGCAGGAGTGTCTATCCCCTGCCCCACGCCAAGTTCTCCAGACCTCAGTCTTCCACATTCCGAATGTTGCAGAGCGGGTCCTATCCCAGCCTAGGCAGCGTCAGCAGGTAAGCGGACTCATTGAAGCCTGATTGGCCGGAGTGCGGAGATCCCTTCTGCACGTTATTATAACACGTGCTCTGGCGGTGCCCTTCGTTACAGGACGACGAACACGTCACCACTGAAGAAGAGTGGGAAAAGGCGCTTAAGAGCAGCGAACTCACCGCGTAGCTATGGGCCGTCTAGAGGGCCCACGACGCGGCGCTAATGCACGGCCTGCCCGTCCCGACGTGGGAGCGGAACGCGGCGGCTCGTCCCCTGTAAGGGGCTTTGAGAGTCGCTCCTCAGTACCACAATAAAGTTCGATGTCTGTCTGTTAATACCAAGACTACATGTTTTTGTTTCAAACTGAGACAAAATGAATCCCTTTTGTTCCAGTAATGCGATTTCGGTGGACCGTTGTTTCCTAAACCAAACTGAGTAGGTAAGATTACATTGTGATTTTCGAAGAATTGGTATAGCTGACGGTGCATAAGCTTTTCTAATGCTTTGGAAAATATTGATAGAACATATACGGGCCTATAGTTTCTTACATCATTTCTGTCACCTTTTATAAACAAAACACTAACTTTCGCTATCCGCATTCTTTCGGGGAAGACTGCATTCGACAAACAGAGATGAGATATATGAGTTATACAAGGTACAAGTATATCCAGCACATATTTGACAAGCCCGATTTTTATTTCATCAATATCACGAGAGGAACTATTTTTAAGTTGCGAAAATACTCAATAAACGTCTTGCTCTGAAACAGGCTTTAAGAACATAGAGGATGAATTTGGATCAGGAAGAAATTGAATAAACTCATTAGACGTCACATAATATGCACTGTTCACTGGGTAGTGATTGAAAGTATTGGCAAGTTCGACTCCTGATGTATTCCGCCCGTTGACAGTGATGTTTTGAACACTCTGGCGGGGCGTAGTTCAGTTTTTTCCACAAGGCATGAGAGTTATCTGCGCTAGCTTCTATTTCTCTGTGTATGTATTGCCATTTGCGCTTTATAATTTACTTATTTAGACGATTTCTGTACACATCATATATTTTAGAATGGTAAAGTTCGTAGTCACAATAAACCTATGATAGAGTTCAGCTTTATATTTAATTTTATTTAGCACGTCAGGGGTCATCCACGGTTTACGGTTTTTTTTATTCAAACGAACCTTTTTTCTCGGAAATGGCGTTTGTATATGTTTGTTCTTTATCTAAAAATTTATTCTACGCTTGTTCTACGCCTTTTATCGAAATAATCTTGTCCAAGTTACTATTAAGCAACTCATTCCTAAGGCTTTCAAGGCTACACTCGGATATATCTCGAACGGCAACAGTCTGTTCCCGACATACTCGCGAACTAAATTTTTTTTACGAAAAGAAGTATAGGAACGTAATGGCTGATATCATCGGTCAGCACTCCTGTAAAGGCGGTGTTCTGTTTTATATGTGTAACGAACAAATCTAATAAAGTTGCACTAATTTCTTTCATTCTAGCTGGTGAAGTAACAACACTAGAGAAGCTATTTGAGAGAATCAACTTGTTGCTTTGACGTGGATTGACCTAACCTGTCTTTGTTGAAGTCTCCTGCTGATACCAAATAATACATGTTTTCTGAAGAAAATGCAAGAGCTTTTCATAGAAGCAAAAGAAAAGCTATCAGGGTTTCTGTTGGGTAGCCCATAACACACTGAAAATAGATATTTACCTACGCGAGCAGTAGGAATTTCGAAGCCATCGTATGTAACACAAAAATCAGGGATCAGTTCACAATGCATATCTTCTTCCAATAATAGCATAACACCACCTCCACGGCACAATGGCGGTTTAAGCGAAATGACTGATAGCAAAGCAAAGAGGTTGCATCATCCTTATTTTGCCCCATGTTTCAGTAAGGAATACGACGTCGAACGAGAATGAAATTCCATCGATAAGAAGCCGAAAGTCAGATTGCTTATTCTTAAGGGAACGAACATTTAGATGCAAACATTTCAAGGGTGATTTATGTTCAGTGGAACCGATAACGTTTAGTTCTTGCGCGAGAAACACATGCTTTTGTGTTTCATCCATGTTAAATTAAATGACAAGTGTTCACAGATGACCGGTGCGACATCCTACGGGAAAGTTGTTCGTGTTGCATACAACGATGGCGCGTTTGCCATTGGTCTTGCGCACGAAGACCTTTCCGTTTGTGTGCCACGCATATTAAAGCCGTGTTCCTACGCCCACTCTTTCGCGATATTAAGCAGCTGCCGGTTGTAGCTAGCACAATCACACGACAACCTTCTTCCTTCAGTTTATGGCGCTTTTCTAGCCACTGATCACCTAACTGCTTGCCTCACATACCTCACGATTATACCGGGAATTTCGCCCGGCTTCGCTGGCAGACGATGAATGGCGCAAACCTCCATTTCCGAAAGTTTCGCCACATTCATCACATCAGCCAAGTTGTTTACATTTTGCAGAAATTTTTCGCTTTCACTCAGTTGGATTCCATGGAACTACAAATTTAGCTTTCTGTTCCGCCACTAAAGATCATTCAGCTCCACCTGCAGAGCCTTTTTCTCATCCGCATTCATTTTACGCTGCACTTCAATGGCATCCACTTTTTTGTGAATTTTCTTAGCCTTTCTTTCCTGGTTCTCAAACCGATTCACAAGCTCGTTATATTTTTCTGACATCATCTGAAGTGCTCTTTCAATATTTAACACATTCTCTGAGTGGCATCGATCCGTCCAGTTTCTGATTTACTGTGCACAAAAGCAATCTGACTTCAGCAGTTTCATTCCTGATAGCCGCGTCGCTTTGGACACCATCGTTTTTCTTTTCCGCCTTACACGTAGACACGCCCATTTCTGTCTGACTGCTACGCTTTTGCTTCTTTAATGTTTTTCTGTAAGGCTGGAGGATGTTCCGAAATGATAAGAAGCAGAGCATTCCGCACACTGAACCGACGGGTCCCGGCCCTCAAAACCACTTACACAGGAAGCACAAACATCTTTCCTCGACATTGCTGAATTTAGAAAAAATGCTTAACTACCACAAAAGAAACTGTTGTAATGGTGGTAGTAGCAGCAGCAGTAGTAAATACAATCTTTCAAATAGCGCTATTGAGCGGACTACCAACCTGCGAAAAAGCAGAGTTGCAATCAGTCGCGCGTTCACTGTGATGCCGCTGCTGCCGGCTACGAAGATCCACGGAGCGTGCAGACTATATCTGTTCTGCAGAATAGTACGCAGTGCCACGCCGAAGTGTCAGTCGATGAACAGTCACTGGCGTAGTGTAGCCTTTGTGCAGCCAGGAAAACTTTGGAAAATTACACCCTAGCACAGAACTTGTGGCACCGTCAGCGAAAAAACAAAGTTGCAATCAGTCGCGCGTTCACTGTGCTGCCGCTGCTGCCGACTACGAAGATCCACGGAGCGTCCAGGCTATATCTGTTCTTCAGAACAGTCCGCAGCGCCCCGCCAAAGCGTCCGTCGATGAACAGTCAGTGACGTAGTATAGCCTCTGTGCAGCCAGGAAATCTTTGGAAAGTTCCACCCAAGCACAGAACTTGTGGCACCGTCAGCGAAAAAGCAGAGTTGCCATCAGTCGCGTGTTCGCTGTGCTGCCGCTGCTGCCGACTACGAAGATGCCCGGAGCGTCCAGGCTATATCTGTTCTTCAGAACAGTCCGCAGCGCCCCGCCAAAGCGTCCGTCGATGAATAGTCAGTGACGTAGTGCAGCCTCTGTGCAGCCAGGAAATCTTTGGAAAGTTCCACCCAAGCACAGAACTTGTGGCACCGTCAGCGAAAGAGAAGATTTGTAATCAGTCACGCGTTCACTGTGCTGTCGCTGCTCTAACACGTCGATCCTGGTGCTGGCGCCTCAACACACGTGGCACAGAGGACGCAACAATGGATATTTCGGCACAGTGTGGATTTTCTGAATTGCACCCTCATCCCTGCGCTGTTCCCCCAACTTACGTAAATCATTTATGCCACCTGAGAATCAAGTGGTTCTCCATTAAAAATGCCAATTTTGTTTTCTACATATGCCTTCATCATTTTATCTCGAGCTAAATCCGGTCACAATAATGGTTTCCGAGTGCACGTCCGGCACTTTCCTTTGCCTCATAAGAGCGTAATTACTAAGTGTTCAGTTGAGGTACCTTATAACACCACAATAGTGAAGTGATACTACAAATGCAGTGGATTTTAATTTTGTGAGATCTACACGCGCAAGTGCTTCTGCCTATTTGCTTGTCAATTTCTTAACTAATATACGTCAAGTCAAAACGCTGCAGTATATCAACGGCGAGCTATGTGACAACAATGATCGCGCTTTTTAATCGGCGACTGAGAGAAAATGCATTTCAAATATTTGCGTACACTTCAGCATATCAAATATACACTTATATTGATTAAAAACCGAATACACGGGTACGTCGCAGTGGTAGTACTATAAACTTCCGTATGCTGATGCTTTATTCTGCATGTGGCGTCCTCTTATAAATTACAAAGTGAAAACTTCATACCTCAGGACGGGTAAGAAGCGCTATGGCAATGCTCAGCTTTCTCTTCATTCCACCGGAGAGTTCGGAAGGGAACGCATCTGCCTTGTTGGAGAGGCCCACTGATGTTAACAAGCTTTGTATCATTTTTGGCATTACCTGAGACCCCAGTCCTTTCATCTGAAAGAGGAAAGTGAACGACAAAAGTTATACCATATACCATAATAATGTCATTCCATTGTATCAGAACAAAGCAATGGACATCACAAATATCTGAAATGAAGCTATTAATTTTGCTTTGTCCTGTGCTCTGGGCCCCAGCAAAAGTAGTTAATGTATAGCGTCAATTTCCCTCAGTCACAATTCCCGCACAATTGTCACGACATGCACATGAGACTACAGTTCAAGCACAGTATTGCTGTCTACTGCAAAACGCAACCTCCTGCTTAACCTCTTTTACACGTGACCGTCAGCTCATCCCATCACGCTGACGCGCATCCCTAAGCCCATAGATAAAACTACGTCCAAAGAAAGAACATCGCTGTGCTCTTAGGGGTCTTGTGAGGGCAGAGCATTTACGAAGCCTGTTTGCTGGCCCTGCCATTAAGCATTATTAATGCGCGTGTTTTAATGCGCAAACACACACTAAGGCAATAACCTTATGGGACAACTGTAACATGCAGTCACAATAAAGCTTACACGTGCAATGCTAATCTTAATTGATTCCACCAAAACATTACCTCAATATCTATTTTGCAATGTCAGTGCACGTTACAGAACCCCAGGTGGTCGAAATTTCCGGAGATCTCCATTACGGCGTCTCTCATACTCACAGCTTGTTTTGGGACATTAAGCCCCAAAAATCAATCAAACCTCAATATTTATTTCAAACGATGTGTTATCAATCTATTTAATTTCTTTATGAAGGCCCGTCTGGTTGCCTAACAAAATCTGGAGATTTATTGTCGCCAAAAACAAAGAAGTGGGCTAGCTGCTGAAAATTGTCTTTCTCTGTACACTGCATCTCAGCAGTGCCACGTCCTACAGTTATTAAAAATGTTGCAATCAGAGCAGCAACAAACAAATTGCTCTATTCTAAAGCGTTTCTTTTTCGCTATTGTAAGCACAATAGTGATGGCTATGCGCCTACTATTACCCAGATGAAGCAGATTTCTGAGTTAGGCCAATCGATTCTAACAAAAAGTGTGCAATACGTAGCGACAAAAGCAGCCTCTTTCATGAAAATTACTGTCATTCATGCGTCATCTCTGCGCTTAGTGGCTTCGTGCAACATAACTGCATGTCACCAACGCACCTACAATGCAACTCACGTCAAATGTACAATTCAGCTGGAATTTCGCGTATTGGTGGCTTCATCGATGAAGGCAAGGAATAATTATCTGTGCCTACTTGAGCCACAATCTGTCAGTAGCATTTGTTCGCCGCTCTATACAGTCACGTACAAATATCACATTCTATAAAAATTAACAAACTCCTTTTATTCTGCCAGCCATTACCTGTAGTTCAGCAGTTCGTTGCTCTTCGTTGTGTTCCTCGTCTTTCTGCCTGCCACCTTATGAAACCGTGGGCCCGTTGTGCCCTGCCATTCCTTTCGACCCCTGACATCCTTCCAGCAATGGGAGGGTGGGCAGGTCACTTGTGCGCGCGTCAGTTGATCAAACGTGTCATTTTCTAGATATGTTGGAGGTACACTGGGTGCTAACCTTGATTTCCTTGACCACGTAACCAGAGAACACCTATATACGCGTTTTAGAGAACGGAAACTGTACCTTCCACTGTAGAACACTAACAAGAGTAGCGGCGGCGTAGTGAAGTGCATTAGGGCGAACGGAGATGGCGCTGCAAGTACTATCATCATCATCGGCAAAAGCCGCGTTTTTCCTGGTTCGCGCACTGCTGTACCCCCCCCCCCTCTCTCCCTGCCATATTTAGCCCCCCTGTGGTATTTTGTTTATGCTTCTTGCTAAACTGCTGCTCGCGTGTGTACTTTTCGTACACAGGTACTGTAGCTTATTGCCATGTGACCACACAGTCCTCGACTGGCAAAAACAACGTCGATCAAGTAAGGTTTGCATTGTTTATCGCGGCATCACAGATGGTACAAACAACGTACAGTACAGTGCACACATGGGCCAACAATTTGCAGTCGCGCCCAAACAAAACACATACTTAGTGATTGCGCTCCAACTTGTGCTTAACGACGCTAAACGCTGACCAAATATGCATGGATAGAGGGGATACCAGAATGATTGAACGAATGTTGCTCTCTCATTCCGTTGCGCCATCCCGTTCTGTTAGCGTTGATTTTAAGACGCCGAGCACGGGCAAATCCACGATGCACAAACCGAAGCGTGCACAACGTTGGCAGATGTCACAGTAACACCGATTTAGCTTCGCTTAGTTAGCATTACCTAAATCAATGCCTAAACTATCGCGGATGCTCCGTCTCTGTATAAAGATAATGCGTTACAACCAAGAAGGATAGGCACGAATTTAAACCATCAGGTGTGAACCCATAGCGCAGGTGTGTAGGTAATGGGCGAAAAAAAACATTTCACTTTTTTTGGAGCACTAACTGCGATAACACGCTCAACTTTATCTCCTTTTGAACTGCGATAAAGCGTCTATGAATGCAAGAAATCTTCACACACAATTTTCGCAGCACTTCACATTCAAAAGCAAGAAAGAAAACACGACTATGTGTTGAAATGTTTGTTACGCAGTAAAGAAATGTAATTACAGCATAATTCAATGTATGCTTATTCTGAGGCCAGTCAGCTTTTATTTTTGTAGTAAAATGAATCAGAAGTCAGACTTGAAACACGAGTGCAGGGCTAAGGTCATTATGAGTCAACGAAAATCATATTTTTGATGTTGCTTCCTGAACATCGTACATCAAACCTCTCTTAATATGTGGTAACGCTTTCTCAAAATTGTCTCCAAGAATACACAGCACACTGTAGCAAACTGATGACACACTGAACACATATTGACACACTGAATACCTTAATGGTTTCGGAAAGACAAGGATTGCACTTATGCCTTGGCCCTCCTAAAACGGTCGCAAATATGGTTTTGTATCTGGAACCGCGACTTCCATCCCTATCATCCAGGTTTCACCTTTAGAAGGTAAATACATCTTTGGGAATTTGTAAACCGCCATTAACGTAGTCTGAAACTGTTTTTATTTCTCATTCGGCAATGTTTTTCACTGCTAATTTGCCACGGTTTCACACTCAGCAACTTATATTTGTGGAATGATTACTGGACCCCTTGGAAGTGCGTATACGCAATGTACATACATCCGGTTCTTGACAGAGCTTATTCAGTTGAAATCAAATCATCCGGCGTCATTTTGCCGAATAATACACAATTACTTCCATATCGCATCCTGGATGGCATATTACACGACCATCTTCAGAGAATCGGAAGAAATGTCTTAGTTGCCACCAATGCATCACAGAGCGACGAAAAGTCAGGTGTTGGAATTTTTAGCCCAAATCTCGATTTGTCTTATTCAAGGCGGCTTCTTGATTTCATGCCCATTTCATGGCTGAATTTCTGGCAGTGGTACTTGAGCTGCGAAATTTAAATTCGTCATTTACGCAAGCCGTTGTTATCACGTATTTTCCATCCCTCTGTTCCTCACTCAATGCGAGCTTGGTTTCGCAAGTGATAAAGGCGTTTCGTGCATTGGTACCTGCGCATTTGAGGCCAGTCAGTTTAGCATGGGTCCCCGCCCATAAAGGATTGCACCTCAACGAAGTCGCTCATGCTTTAGTAAACGCATCTCTAGTAAGACCGATTCTGCCCTATTTTACTGTGTCCGATTATGTCACGCCTGCAACGTTTCGTATGCGAGTCATAAGGGAAGCGCTCATGGGCTCCGCGCTGACAAACTCCACATGTATTGTTACCTTCTGTGCCCCTGGCGGAGACCGGTATGTCAAAAGTGTCAACTCGAAGTGTCCCTTACAGGGCTATGCTGCTAGTTCTATCAACACAGATCTAGTCGGGTTCCTTCACCACTGTGTGCATTCTACAGTGAGCCAGAGACTACCCAGGCAGCATGCCGACATAGGACTGATGTAGGTGTGAAGTCGGCCAAAGTCTGCAACGACATCTGGCCTAATTCGGCAAATCGCGCTAGCGCTACTTTCACCCACGCCTGCCGGATGATGGCAGCCAAAATGGGTCGAACTTGGCCCATGTTGGTCGAACTTGGCCAAAATGGGTCGAACATGCGCCGACATGCGCAGACAAACTGGGTAAGCCAGTTGAAACTCGTTCGTGCACCTTGAATGGTGGTCGGATGCTCGTTTCTGCAGCCGCGACTAAAGAGCGCTGAAAGCAAGTTCCCCGAAAACGGCGCGGTCGCTCCTCCGAAGGGAGCTAATGCCACCAAAAGCAGGTTCATAACGACATTCTTTGTTAAGTGTAGAAGCGCACGATGGACGTGCATAGAGGGGGCCCTGACGGCCATGGTCAGTTCCGAGGGGACACGCGTGCCCCCCCCCCCTCTCACGCACTTTTTTTGTTTAGTTGCTGCTGGCCTAGCACGTGCGCCTTACTTCTAAGAAGAATACACGCGTTTCGCTCTCTCTTTTTTTATTTTGTTTGCAGTTGTCAGAAAACGTGGAGGACAGCATTTCTGCGTGGCAAACGTACAGTCAACAGCAAAAGTTTGCGGGATCCTAAACTTCGAAAAAATCTATGTTGCCACTTAGCCTCGGAACACAGCGTTGAAATTAAATGTTACAGCCTGTAAACCGCAAAGACATCTACCCACCGAAACTATTAAATTGAGGTTACGTTGCGAAGCTAAGCGGTAATACAGGTTTTTCCGGAGTTTTGGATCCCGTATACCTTTGCTGTTGACTGCACATGCACAATGGCGGCGACACCCGACGGGACTGGAATTGTGAACTGCAGCATGGTGCCACCTATGGAACATGCTGGCACCCATATGTTCTCTTGCGAGCTACCTGCAGCACAGGATTTAGCAGAAGCTGAACCACCCTCTCTAGCTGAAAACGAGAGCGAAATCCTCCACTGCACGTAACTAACGTAGCGAGGATGCGCGGCGCCTCCTGCCAGTTTTGCAGGGCAGGAGAGGCACGTGTTGCCTCCCCGCACGACACTACTGCACTGAATATGTCTCTATTCGCACCGTTATTTTACCCTTATTCATCATAATAAATCAGTTGTTAAATACCAGAAAACGCACGCGTATCTCATATGAACGTCAGTGACAAATTGTCCACTCACTGCACAGAGCACGCAGTCAAGCTCGATACATTCTGCTTATCTATCCATTGCAATGTAACCGATGGCCGATGTGCAAACGAATTCGAAAGTTATGGAAAGAACACACTGACGGTAGTTACACGAAATAAAACCAAAAAATAAGGAATTATACACAATGACGTGGACATATTAAGGAATTATTCGCCTATTGTATCTGTGCGGTAGTAGAGAGTATGGAGGTGGATAAGAGAGGTATAAAGTTTACCCGACCAGTAGACAATTATTTTCTGTTGCTGAGCTTATGCGAGCTGCGTTATATGCGTTGGGCTGTACTGGAGGTGCTTTATAAAGTGATGCACTAGTTTCGCTAACGCACTCATGAAATGTAGTGGAGGGGCACGTCGTCAACCACAGCCTGACTTAGGCGAGTTGGTTTGTACTGTAACCGTGCAACAACATATGAAGAAACAAGAGGACAGAGAGAGATTTGACATCCAACAAATTTTTTTATTTCAGTGGATGCTTGCTGTTTCCATATACCATGAAATACGCTGATCGCCTGCACAAGAACACTGTGCAATCACATACACTTTAGTACAACTAATCAGAAAAGAAGTCTATATATGAATTCGTTGTGTGCACTGGTCTGCCGCTCTTGAGATGAAGAAATGCTTGCCGTGATTGCTTTATTTTTTCGCTTTGTGCCACTTTCCCAAATGTCGTGGTCTTGACAGTCTTGACATTTAATTTGAATTTGCGATGCGACCTTATCTACGTATTTCATGGTGTGTAGAAACAGCTAACATCTTCTGAATATAAAGTTACTGCTAGATCTGTTTTGTCCCCTCGGTGTCGCGCTGCTTAGGTTGCTAAATGTCAGTAGTGTAGCACTGCTAGCGACTGTTTATCTTTGCTTGGGCATACCAGTGTGGGTTAGGCGTTCGATGTAGAGACACAATAGTTCGATTTTTGTGAACTATAATTTTCTGACATGCGCTGTCCGCCGTGCTTGTCGATCCGTCTGGCCAATGTTGAGTGTTGCGCCAGCATATTTCGCAAAGCTCCCGCAAAACGGCCTATAGATGTACATAACAATCATTATTCACGTCTTTTGGTGCACCATGTTTATGGAAAAAGAAAGCACGTGAACAGAATATTATGTGCTGCCTATCTCGATAAGATCTTAATTATCTCGGATCTCAACTGTTTCGGATTATTATCGAATCTCAGTTATCTTGATCGGAGCTCAGTTGAGC
The DNA here is from genome assembly GCA_013339685.2 of Hyalomma asiaticum. NCBI lineage: Eukaryota > Metazoa > Arthropoda > Arachnida > Ixodida > Ixodidae > Hyalomma > Hyalomma asiaticum. Next base: position 127,381,727 of record CM023485.1, read on the forward strand.
AGGCTTCCGAAAAAAACCCGGCTTATATCAACAATGAAAGGCCGTGGGGTAGTCGACGTTGCCTCAAGGACGGCAGAAATGGCTCAATGTCTCCGGTGAAACATTCGTTCCAGGCCAGTATGGCGCCCAATTTCCCATTCTTCAGACGATGCTGAAAACGGCAGAATCGGCGCAGCGTTTGCTGGAGAAAGTTATCGGCTCAGCCGATGTCTGCTCTAAGGTGGCAGAGTTCACACAATGTTGCCGATAAAAGGTAACGGCTTACCCCACATTGTCTAGAGTACGGCAAAATGGCACGATATTTGCCATTGAAAGCCAACGACTCTGCCGACGTCGACAGTATCGTGGCATAAGCGGCCCTACGTTGCCACTTACAGTTACCAGCCTGCCGATATCGGCGGGGCAGCAGCTATAGTGGCCCGAAGTTGCCAGTAATTGACGGCGGTTTAGCCGATACTGGATTGCTGTCAGCAACATTAGGCCATGGATGGGCCGCGCTTTGCCACCGTAAAACCGAAATCGGCCCTACGATGCGCGCTGCCTGGGTATAGATCTTTCCCTTTTGAGCTTCTGACCATTTAGCGCTGCCAGGAAAACCTGCAGAGAGAATCCTTTATAGCTGTTAGAATAGAATTGTTACGCGTGTGGTGTCATCTCGCGCCTCCATATCTGGATATTGCAATAGGAATGTTTCCTTGGCAGCGCAAAATTACATTAAAGAATCTGTTCGTTTTTAGCGCCCAGAAATAATGTTATATTTATTCAAATACCCTAATTACATTCAATAAAAGTCTTTTATTTTATTTATGAAATAAATTTTACATATTTATAAAATAAAAGTAATTTTATTTTATTTTGTTTATTAGGCGATTCATCATTTCCTTTTTCCTCGGCATATTACATCACGATCATCAGGTGAACAAGAGGAACAAGAAGTTAGAAAACAACGGAGACACCTCCGGTGCCCACACCGTTCCCACAGAAAATAAACTGTGCAAGGAAAAGAGAAAGGAAATTTTGCACCAGGTTTTCGCAACAGCGCTTTCGTTTTGCTCTTCCCGATCCTTTCATCTCATTGCGCTCGTGCCAAGCGATGCTCCTTGCTTGTACGCGTGTAAAACTTGAAACATGGGCACCTCACAAAGCAAACAGAAAGAAGCCCTCTCCCTTTTTTTTCTCTAATACTCTCTCGGGTGTTCAGCGGAGCGAGGCGTCGGTGCCGATTGTCGTCTGTTGGCTTGCCTCTCCTGGCGCCGCAACCGGTTCTTTGAAGTATAAGCATCTGTGGACTTCAGAATGCGAGTTCGTAGAAGAGAAGCGATGTTAATAGGATGCGAAGCTTCATATAACGTTTCTTATTTTCAAAAGTTAGGTGTTTTAAAGTATGTTTTAGTGAAATATGTCTACAAGAAAATAACAGGAAGCCGGCACGGGATTTCTGAAATGTTTGTTAACGTGGCGTTCGTTGCAAGGAGACTTTACTGTCCAGGCATTCTCCCATAAACAAGGGAAATTGGAATAGCCTGTGTCGTTCGCTGTTCGGACGTGTTCTTGACAAAAAGTGCATCGGGCAGAAAACGGTCCCAGTTTGTTTTTCAAGCATTTATGCAGCACGCGAGGATTTCACGGTGTCGTTCATCCTTCGATCATAGCTTGTTACACTCCAGCTACTTCACAGACGTCTTAACATGCTCTATTCCGTAGGTTTTTAAGGCTATTGGAAAATGTCGCGATATGGCAGGCGACAACCCTTGCTTCGCGAACCGTACCGCATTATGTGCAAAAGTGTCCGGCACGGCCTCATCTTCAATCCTCTCAGTGAATTCAACCTTCACTCCTCTCAGTCAAATAGGTTTTGCTGTCATTTTTAGCGTCTGGGAAGGGGCCCACATGTCTGGGAAGCGGCCCACACCTCTTCGAAGAATGAGCTCGGTGGTTCTGGCTGGTTCAAAGCAATATGTAGGAGGCAATAATCCAGTCGAGAACTTCCGATACTGACTAGTTCTGAAGGCGGCTGCATCAGCTGGCACATTATTTTTCGTGTTGCATCAGTAGAAGCGTTCAGAAATTCGTGCCTATTCGAGCGTCGCTTAAGGCATAACCCAGGCGACTTACAGTGGAGGCGCTGTTTTGAGGTCGGGCAACCAAAGATCCCGCGTTACCACAGGCAGCCACACGGGTGAGCCCGCTCGTGAACGCCTAATACATAAAAGTAAGCCGTCTTTTAGTTTACAGCACTGTCCAAGCCGTGCATAACATAGACTTGAATGATTTGACTAGGTGGAGGAAAAAATATCAATTACTGACCAGAGTTCTCAGTCACATCTCTGTGCTGTCTACAAGACTTGAAGGACGCTCAGTGACAATGGGTGGCGGGGAAGAAAACTGGCGTCATTGTGCGCTGCTCCATTTTGCTGTTCTATCGTGCAATTGTATGTCTGCAGTTTTAGAGATCACCGGGCTAATTTCGAGTAAAAGTGGTTTGAAGACTCTAACTTCACCAGGGTGACGACCATACGTGCAAGTAGGGGTGAAATTTTCCAACCAATATTCTAGCTCATCCTAGCGTCGATGTCGCTCCAAATCCGACGGCTGACGGCTGGCATAAGATAGTAGGTGTTCCCAGTCCTGAAGAGTCATCTTGTAAAAGCACAGCACCGAGAACCTCTTGGCTAGCGTCCGTAGTTGCCAACGGTTCGTCGAAATAGGCTGGTACTCCTGGCTGCAGTAAACCGCTTTTGAAGTCTTAAAATACGGCCTCCTGCCCATGACGACAAACCCATGTAGCGGTGCTTTCAGCAAGATTGCCAAGGGCACACATGGCTGAGAAAAGTCCTTGATAACAGAGGAAAGAAATGAAATGCGAATGTCACGAAGCTCTCGAGCTTCTTGGCATTGGCATTTCCTTTCAGAGCTGTGTTAAAGAGAAGCCCAGCTGCTTGGTGCATTTCGGAAGCTACACGAAGGCAAATTCCGTGTTCTTCGAACGTGGCATCATCGAGGTGTACTAGCGCCAGTATCCATTTCTAGTTTCTGAAGAATTTCTCCTTGAGGAGCTCAAATGTGCCAGTGTGTTTGAGAGGCCTAAGGGCAATGGACTGGGGGGTAGAGAGCATTAGGGGTAGCGAATGCTGTTTTCTCCGCGTCTGCAGAATTCGTGGGTACTTGCCAGAAGTAGTACAGCAGGTCTAAGTTCTAGAAATAAGAGACTCCTTTTAGACGGTCCTGGGCATTGCCAAGATGCTGCAAAGTGTACATGTCCTGTCGCGTGACGCTGTTGAGTTTTCTGTAATGAATGTGAAATGTGATGCTTCTGTCGTTCTTCCTTTGACAATGCCGCAGCACCTCCTGATCCAGGTCAGGACAACTACATGTGATTTCGCCTGAATGCTAGCCACCACGCGCGTACACGCCACAAAAGAAGCGACCCAGGGTTCACCTTGAAACGCAACACGTTTTTGCGACACTGCGAACTGAGAAACACCTGCAAGGTTCTTTGATCGTCGTCAGGCCGCTGCGCACCTACTCAGCAGGAGAAGAAAACGATATGAAAAGGACATTTGATGTGTGACTCAATGCGCGCTAGCGCTAGGAAAAGGCATCATCCCATTGGTTCACAGATTCGGTATCGAAACGGATGATGCGTTGCGAGGCGTGACGGGAATTAGCATGCGGAAACCTTGCCTATCGAATGCTTTAACTGATTCGTTACCTCCGAAATCATCCGTTTTTCAGTGTCTGAGTTAGGAGTATTTTCCACAAAGGCTACTGGGTTTATATTGATAAAAATCTATCAAAGTAAAGAATAAGAACTATGCTTTCCAACGGATTTTTAATACAATCGATGAAGAACCCCTTTTTCAAAAAATCGCGGTGATAACGTGGAAATTATAAAAAACGTAACAAGGAATGATGCATCCGGAAGACATTTTCTAGCAAACTCTGCAATATATGAGTGCTAGTAGTGCGAGTATTACTTGTTGCTCTGTGTATCGCTCTGCATAACCGAACAAGCACTCGATCTTAGATCGAGTGCTTCTCGAGTTATCATAAAAATGCATAACGCATATTGAAGTAGTCAAGTATCAGGAGGGCTTTACATAGCATATTGCTACATGCACGCTGCATTTGAGGAGCTCGACCGACGCAGGTGACAACCATCGACGAAAAAGAGGAAACTCGCACTTGGCTCGGACTCTGCGCTGGAGCAGTCTGCTCTGCAACCACTGCTGTATATATCAACTGTATGTAGCTGCTAATCACAGTGCCTCGTCACTCGTCGTTCCTGTAACATTGTGGTAGAGGTGGAAGCTTCCCCGTCCTCACCACGGAGCTCCGTAACGGTCGCACCGTCCAATTTTCCGCCATGGTTCCAGAAGAGAACACCTCATCACCACCTACACCTGCGGCGTCCACGACAACATATGTAACGGTTTCCAATCAGCGCGTCCCGGAACATTCTCCGCCCAAGAAGGCGTTGACGTCGACGACTGGCTGAACACTTATGAACGTGTCAGCGGAAGCCACGGTTGGGACCCTACTGTCATGCTCGCAAACGTCATCTTCTGCTTGGGAGGGACACCACGTGTCTGGTTTAACATAAAGGAAGCTGATATCTCCAGCTTGGATGCTTTCAAAGCAGAGCTTCGCGACCTCTGGAAATTCATCAGGTCAGAAATTGGTTGCGCGTAAAGAGCTTCCAGCCCGTGTCCAATCGTCCACGGAATTCCATGTCGCGTACATCCATGAAGTCCTTACGCTTTGCTGGAAAGCAGATGAGACAATGGCCAAGGCTGACAAGGTCGGCCACATCGTCAAAGGGATCGCGGACAATGCGTTTAATTTGCTCGTCTACAACACTGTCTCTACTATCGAAGCCATTAATAAAGAATGCCGCCGTTTTCAGATGGCCCGAAAGTCGCCGCCTCGTGCAACAGTTTTCCCGTTTGCCTAACATGGCTGCTACATCCTCTTGGGCAGACCTCGCTCCCGCGCCCCCTTTTCATGACAGCGTGACGCGTATTGTTCGTCGAGAAATTGAAGCACGAACTCCAGTGCCAAACCACCCCTGCCCACTAGACGGCACCCACTAGACGGCACCCTTGGCAGTGCACCAAGAAACTGCCAACCTAGGTTTCCCATCCGCCTACTCCATCTCCCGACCTGACATCCGACCACTAGTCCCGATGGCGACACCCCGCACGAACACCTACATTCCACCCTGATCCCGCAATCCGGAGGAATGGAGAACGCCAGATGACAAACTGATTTGCTTCCGCTGCCACCGAGCTGGTCATGTATCCGGCTACTGCCACACATCCTGGACGCCGCCCGATTGGAGCCCGATTTTCTGCTCTCGCCGATATGTAGACCCACGCTTCTTTTCACCCCGTCGTATCTACAGCACATCTGACGCACCTGACACCCGCTCGCATGCTCGTTCGCCATCACCTTAGCGTTGTCATTCCCCGTCGCCCCAACCACGCCACCATTCCTCGCCGACCATCTTTGGAACTCCCCGGACGGAAACTAGACCATGCAGTGCCAGGAGGTAGTGCTGCATCATTTTCATTGTGCCCGAATCCTCCATTGACGCTACTTACAAACATGAACTTAGTTAAAGTGCATGTAGACGACTTTCCTTTGACCACATTAATTGATACAGGAGCTCAGATGTCCATAATGAGCACTACCCATTGCCGTCGACTCAGAAAATCACGCCTCCCACTACTACGGTCGTAGGTGTTGCCGATGGCGGCAGTGTTGCCGTCACTGGAATGTGTACTGCCCGAGTAGGCATTGCCGGCCATCATATTCCAGTACTTTTTACAGTTCTCACCAGCCGCCTCCACGACCTAATCCTGGGAATGGACTTACCACGTATTCTGCCCTGATCGACTGCACTGCCGGTACTCTTTGACTCGAACTTCCTTCTCTTCCGCATACTAGCCAAGAATTCTCCAACGCCCTCTGTTCTACAGCCTTTGTTCGCCTACCCCCTAAAGCCCTCACTTTTGTCGACCTGGCCTCAACATCACCGTTCCCTGATGGAGACTACGTCATCACACCACTTATAGATGTCCTCCTGGCGCGCGACATCACTCTCTGTACTCAGTTATAACTGTGGCAGGTGGACGCGTGAGCTCCCTCTTCTCAGTTTTGGATTGGCAAAGCAAGTTCTACCACAAGGCATATCTGTGGCTACAATCCGTTTGTTAACAGACGACCATATAACCGCCTTTGCTGCCGATGTCTGCACAGATCCTCCAGCGTGCCTAAAGGATGCCATCTGCGCCGATAAAACTTTTCGCCCCATGATAGCGCTGTACCTTACACCTGCACAAGCAGCCACCCTATACAGCCTCATGGTGTCCTACTGCGAGATATTCGACACTGATTCTCGACCACTACTTCAGACATCACTTGTTAAGCACCACATAAATACTGGTGATGCTGTCCCCATTCACCGCCGACCGTATTGGGTGCCCACAGGGGAGCGTCAAGTGATACAGCAGGAGGTACACAAGTGTTGAGCCCTCATCGAGCCCTTCGGCGTCGCCCGTCGTGCTTGTTAAGACGGCACGTGGCGTTTCTCCGTTGGTTACCGCCATTTAAACAGGGTCACTATAAAGGACATTTACCCTTTAACACGGATCGATGACGCTCTTGACTGTCTCCATGGTGCCCAGTACTTCTCATCAATATACCTTCGATCCGGTTATGGGCAGATTTCCTTCGATGAAAAAGACCAAGAAAAGACCGCGTTCGTCACCCAGATGGGCTGTACCAATTCAAGGTTATGCCATTTGGTTAGTGCAATGGTCCCGCCACGTGTGAATGAATGATGGATTCCTTTCTAAAAGGTTTCAAATGGCCCACATGCCTTTGCTACCTCGACGACGTCCTTGTATTTTCGCCTACATTTGACACGCATCTTGAGCACTTCGCTGCAGTTCTTGAAATATTCCGCAAAGCTGGACTACAACTAAACTAATCGAAGTGTCACTTCGGATGTCGACAGACTACAGTACTGGCCACCTTGTTGATGCTACCGGTGTGCAACCAGACCCGGATGTGATTAGTGCAGTAACGGCTTTTCCTGTGCCCCAGTCTGTAAAAGATGTGTGGAGTTTTGCGGGACTGTGTTCTTATTTCAGACGCTTCGTAGAAAATTTTGCAGCAATCGGCCAACCACATACTGCACTCCTCAAGAAAGACGTCATTTTACTTGGGGACCCAGGAAGCTGCGGCGTTCTCACACCTTTTGCTCTCCTAACCACTCCGCCTGTATTGGCCCACTTCGACCCGTCCATCCTCACAGCAATCTGAACCGATGCCAGTGGTGACGGCATCGCACCGTCTTAACACAACGCCAACACGGGCACTACCGCGTTATAGCCTACGCCAGACGGCTCCTAACAAGTGGTGAGCGAAAGTATTCGATTACAGAGTGGGAATGCCTAGCTCCTGTGTGGGCAGTTTCTAAGTTCCGCCCATATTCATACGGCAAGCTACTTTCTGTAATCACAGACCACCAAGCGCTCTGTTGGCTTTCATCACTGAAGAATTCTACCGGCCGGCTCGGCCGCTGGACACATTCGATTAAAAATATATATCCACACAGTGACGTACAAGTCGGGACGCCAACGTCACGTTGCGGATTGCCTCTCTAGATACCCACTTCAAGACCCGAAAGCTGAGCCCGGCACTGACATCTGCGTTTGTTCTGTCTCCCAACTGCTCCATGTCACTGACGAGCAACGCCGTGATCCTGCCTTGCGTACAACCATTGATCGATAGAGTAGTCACCTTCCTTCCCTTCGCTTATTCGCCCTTCAGGATGGTGTCCTCTACCGCCACAACATTCGCCCAAACGGCCCATCTTTGCTGCTCGCGATCCCCAAACACCTTCGCTCGGCAGTCTTCCACGAACTCCATGATCTTCCACACCGCCTCACACCTCGGTGTCCGCACCTACGACTGGATCCGCCGACGGTTCTTTTGGCTTGCACTTGCTCGCTCCGCTCGTCGATACGTAGCAGCTTGGGATAAATGCCATCAACGGTCCCAGCCTGGTACCTCCAGCCACTAGACATGCCCGCGGAGCCATTCTTTCGCGTTGGCTAGGATTTACTCGGCCCATTTCCACTATCTACCCCGGGGAACAGATGGATCGCAGTGGCCACAGGTTACGCTACGCGCTACGCTATAACACGCGCGCTCCGAGAAAGCTCTGCCACGGATGTCGGCTATTTTCTTCTCCATGATGTGATTTTATTACATGGGGCTCCACGACAGCGGCTCACGGACCGTGGCCGAACATTCCTCTCCAATGTCGTCTCAGACATTCTGCAGTCCAGTGCAACGCGGCACAAGTTATCCACGTCGTACCATGTGCAAACAAACGGCCTCATGGAGCGGATTAATCGCACTTTGACCGATATGCTTGCCAGATATATTTGCTCACACCACACTGACGGACGTCGCCCTGCCGTATTTTACAGTTGCCTATAATTCTTCACATCACGACACCGCCGGCTATTCTCCGTTCTTTTTTAGGGGCGAAGCTCCTGAAGGCGTGGGTCGTGCGTACCGTCGTCAGTGTATGTAGCCACCTCTCGTTAGGTCTTGAACCGGTCGTTAGAGGGCGGTACTTGTACATATAATGAATGCATATATGCTGAAAATGCAAGGTACTAGATGGCGTTACTTGTAGTATGATACGCGCAAGGCGGCGGTGGCTCGCGCTCGAAGACGGAACCCCGATGTGCGAGCGCGCGAGAAAATAGGAAGGACGTCACACGAAGACGTTGGCGATCGCGTGTTCGTCGGCGGTGCCGTACGCTAGGGGGAGCAGTGTAGTAAAATAAAAGCCTTTATGGCGCGCGCGCGCGTTCAGAAGGTCGGCGGATGGACAAGGCTGCAGAGCGGCGTGCGCGCAAGGCGGCGGCGGCTCGCGCTCGAAGATGGAACCCCGATGTACGAGCGCGCGAGGCAGAAGCGTGTCGTGAAGCTGCGCGGCGGTGCCGACAAGATCCCGGCGTTCGAGAACGGGAGGCCGAAGCGGCGCGGCAGCGCCGCGAGGACCCTGCAGTACGAGAACGGGCGGCCGAAGCGGCACGGCAGCGGCGCCAAGATCCCGGTGTACGAGAACGAGATTTAATAAAAAAATTGTTTCAAAATGACACGTTACTCACGAGTTTCATTGGGGTGTGTGGCGAGGTATCTTTAATACATAAGAGCTTCGCCCCACTCATCATCATTCACTCCGTGGATATGGTGTGATTTTTTTCTATATGGCCGAGAACCAGCACTTCCCCTCGATGTGTCGATACCTGCTGTCACGGTGTCCATCTGTCAATATGCCCTTGATGCTGTCGACCGAGCTGCCCACACAAGAGAAATTGCCCGTGACCGACTTTTGACATCCCAAGTGATCCAACGGCGTTTGTACGACCGGAGACACCGAGACGTTCACTTTCCGCCTGGTTCTTTGGTCCTTCTGTGGTCTCCGACACGTCACATGGGCCTGTCAGAAAAACTGTTGTCGCGCTACACAGGCCCTTACCGAGTGATTCGAGCGGTCACTCCCGTGACCTACGGTATCGCCCCTATAGACCAAGCTGCTTTGCCTACTTCGCAGCGACGTGATATCGTGCACGTCAGACGGTTGAAGACGTATCAACTTCCTGTTGATGACATTTACACGCCCAGAGACGTCGCTTCTGGTGCCGGGGGATCATGCTACACGGATGCTGCATTTGAGGAGCTCGGCGAGATGCGCGTGGCCACCGTCGATGAAGAAGAGGAAGCTGGCACTTGGCTCTGACTCCGAGCTGGAGTGGTCCACTTTGCAACGGCTACCATATATATAGCCTGTACATAGCTGCTAATCGCAGTGCCTCGTTACTCGTCGTTCCTGCAACTATATCATTTTTCAAGAGAAACATTAATTACAAGCAAAAATTCGCGTACGTGAATACAAGCCTTAAATGCACATGAACACTGCAGTTTGAACAATGAAGAGCAATTGAAAGATAATACGTAATAAATGAAACAAACACAACTTAATTACTAACTCATTCAATCTGCGTCGCCGTCACTGCTAACGTCGGTATTGCTCAAAGAACCAGAGAGAATGCGTGAGCACCGATGCTACCCCGAATGTGTCCCTCTCGCAGAGAAAACAAATAGAATCGAAACCTAGGGCACAGGAAACTGGCTGAAAAGTGCAGATCAACAATCTAGACAGACAGACAGACAGACAGACAATGAACTTTAATAATATAGTCCTGAGGGGCACCGCAGCCGTTCAGGGCGGCAGCACCGCGGGCAGCTCCCACGCGGGGACGGGGAGGCCGAGCCTCACCGCCACTTCGTGGGCCGTCTGGACGGCCCTTAGCTGATGTAGCAGATTGGAGCTACTTAGCTCGGGGCACCATTCTTCTTCAGTGATGTGTTGACGGCCCCGTAAGGAGGGACACCGCCAGAGCATGTGATCTAAAGTGCTTCGTTCGCCACAATCGGGGCAGTCCGGTTCAAATGTTTCCGTATATGAGCTTAGGGTCGACAGACTAGGGTAAGATTTTGTCTGCAGCATTCGAAGCGTTGCAGCCTGCGCCCTGGAAAGGTTCTGGTGCGGAAGAGGAAACGTACGCCTAGACAGCTGGTAGTGCTTTGAAACCTCATTGAAAGTGAATAAAGGATCTCGAAAGCCCTCCCGACTAATCCTCGGGCTACCACCTCCGTTCGACCCGGCGCGGTGGGTTAGCTCGCGCGCGCGGGTATGGGCGACCTCGTTGACGTTAGTCAGAGAGCACAAGTGCGATCCGAGATGAGCAGGAAACCACGTAATGGTGTGTGGCTCTATCACCAAGGATGTGTGCGACCTCGCCACAAACGGAAACAGATGGAAAAGCTCTGACAGCCGCGCGAGAATCGGTGGAGACTTGATGTCTACTCTCGTCAAGTAGAGCAAGAGCCACGGCGGCCTGCTCGGCTTAGCCGAGGTGGTATTCACGAGAGAAGCAGAGTTGAGAACGGCGCTACTGTGGTCCACTATGACGGCCGCGAAATTTGTCAATCTGCAGTACTGCGCGGCGTGCACAAAGCATGCGGAGTACAGTTATGCTGGCTCGCTGCTCCTTAGTAAGGCTAAACTTTCGTTCTTTCTCGAGAGATGGATTACAGCCCAGAACTGCCACAATCTCCCTGCCAGCGGGCGAAGTAGACAGCCTAGCAGTCTGAGCCGTGTGCTGCGCCTCGATAATTTCCTCTAACGTGTTGTCCCAAGCTGCATGAGCCGCGTTGTGCTGGCATTCATCGGAATACCCAGCACACGTTTGATGCTTTTGCGAATGAGCATGTTGAGCTTCTTCTTTTCGTGCTCCTGCCAGCAGTGCACGGCCGCCACGTATGTGACATGGCTCATCAAGAACGCGTGGAATAGCTTCAAGAGATTGTCCTCCCTGATTCCACCTCGACTGTTCGAGACCCGGGTAATTAAACGTATCGTGCTGTCCATTTTCGCGGTGATTTTGGCGATGGTATACCCGTTACATCCGTTCGATTCGATGAGCATCCTGAGAACCCTGATGACCTCAACTCTTGGAATGGAGTGTCCCTCGCTAGGGACACTCCATTCCCAGAGTTGAATCTAGACGCGCGGCTGACTTTCAGAAATGCGCTGTGGTTAAATAAAACAGCCCGAACTCGGAACCAAAGCTAACTGGAATATGACCGGAGTCATACAAAGTAATTATCACCGCCAAACAATATTTAATTGCAACACTGACGACATAATTTCACAGTTGAATTCTTAGACATCTATTGATAGCAAAAAGTTGATATAATGGAGAACAAGCCCGAGCGCCCGTTCTTTCATCCAGTTTGGGCAGTCACATTGGCTTTCCGAACTCTGCACGTACAACAGCTCGCGAAACAGACTAAAAAAATCGCGATATCGCCAGAGCGCAATAATATGAGTGGATAGTGAACGCGCAGTGCAAGGAACACACGTGAGATGGAGCTGCATGCCGAAGAAACAATTTATAATCGTCAAAATTGGCCGCTTTATCCATCCATCAATGGTGATCGGTCTAAATAAGTGGATAACGAGACAAAAGCCCGTTCCCGCCCTGACCAAGGCGAGTCCACGTGTCGAAACTTTGTCCCTAGTAACGTTCACTGTTTGTCATCCCTGACACTTAACAAGTTCATCAATTATCGTCACCATATTCCGCAGAGTTTCTTTTTTCTGGCATGGATTTCATTGTGAGAATGTGGCTTCTCAAATAGTAGGCAACCCGGAAAACAATGTTTGCGCACCTACACTAACCTAATTTTCACCCATACATAAGTAAAGCACATTTTTCAGGTTCCATACTTATAAAGATCGGTCACCTTGGAGTCGTGCTTTATGAATTTGAAGCGCGACAACATGGCCGCTAAGACAACATACTGCCTCGAACTTACCGCGAATACACAGAGGCACTCTGCAAAGAAACCTAAAAATGTCTGTTGAATAATGCATGATATTGCCACCTGCTGTTGGTGCATAGGGATGGACTCAGAGAAGTCTTCAACGAAGAAGGTCAAGGAGCCCCGCGTCTGAGCTGTACCGTGCCCCCCCCCCCCCCCCCCCCCCCCCTTGACCTTTTATTTCCTTAAACTTCACTTTCTCATCTCACGGCGTGAAAAGACTGGTGGAAGTGCCGGCTAGAACGACGCATCCCATGAGCGACACCCCACCCGGCAGCCGGAACCCGAGTCCTGTACGCGTGCCCTGTTCACCGAGTAAGCCGCCGGCAACGAGGCCTACTTCCCGGAACGCCAGGGCAACCTACCGAGAGACAGACTATGACGTCGTCCTCACTCGTCATTGAAGGCACATCATCTCCTACGCCAGCTTACTGCACCCTCGAGAATGCACTGACGCCTCCCTCTTTTCACGGAGATTTGCACGAGGACGTGGATGACAGGCTTAGTGAGTTTGAACGTGTTACGGCGTTCAACCACTGGGATGATGCGAAACGCTTAGGCGCGTGTACCTCAGCTGAAAGCACGGCGCCCACACTTTGTTTCAGAACAGAGATGTGCTGACATCATGGTGCGAATTCCAACGTCGCCTTCTGGAGTGCTACAGAAGCGCCGACTGCCACGAGCACGCTGAATGCGAACTACAGACCCGTGTTGAGATGCCAAATGAGGCCGTTGGCATGTACCTCGAGGACATGACTCGTCTTTTCAAACGAGCGGATGCAACTATGCCTTAAGACAAAAAGTTGCGCCACATGATGCGCGGTGTGAAAGAGCAGCTGTTCGCCGGCCTGATATGGAGCCCCCCAAAGAGTGTGGCCGAATTTCTCGAGGAGACTGTTACGATGGAGAAGTTCTCCGTCAGCGATCTGCCCTATTCGATCGGCAAGTTAACGTCGCCGCAGCTTCCCAATCTTTCGCCAGCTTGGGGAATGGCAGCACCGAATGGATACGCGAAATAATTGGCTCCGTTGTTCGCGAAGAAATCGAAAGGTACTGCGGAGTGAGACAGCCCGTGGTTGGCTCCATCACCAGTGTCATCCGCGATGAGGTTCAGCAAGCACTGCACACCCGCCAGCAGGCGCCTACGCTCACTGCTATGCCCGCCGAGGTTGACCCAGTTCTTGTGACGACAGATATTCCGCTCCGCACGTATGCAGAAACCGTGGGAAACTCTGTGCCCGTTTCTCGCCCGGCGGTTCCTTTCCACGCAATTCCAGCAGTTACCATTCAATCAGCGCACGCTGGTTTTGACATCGACGGTTGCTGTGTACCAATGCGGAAGAGTGACTTATGGCGTACACCGGACAGGCGACCCCTCTGCTACAACGGCGGTGAGACTGGTCACATTTACCGCGAATGTCGGTGTGGACAACTTGGATGGCGCGGTTTTCCAATCAGTTCGCCTCGTCCCCAGGTGGACCAGAGGCTAAGTGGAATTGCAGATTATCTGGCCCTGCAATGCGTGCCTTACTCACCACATCAATCCCGATCACCATCTCCGAGGCAACGCTCACGTATCCGGCCACGATTCGAAGCGAACACACAGGGGCGCTCACCAAGCCCCCGTCGGGAATACTGAAGGCAGCGGTCGTCGGAGGCGGGGTCGCTGGGACTCAAAGTGCGGAAGACCTCCCATTGGTGCACGGACAAAATACCGCAAGTTCAGTGAAGGCAGCGAGTTCTATGCGCAACGAAGCCCTCTCACCCATCAAATCCCCAATCGAGTTCATTGACATGGGATCTCTGGCGGCCATATCCGAACTTCACGACCGAGTCTGACTTAACATACCTGTGCTGCTAGACGGTCATGAGGTCAGTGCACTTGTAGACACCGGTGCAGATTATTCGATTATTTGCGGAAACCTGGTAACGACTCTTAAGAAAGATATAACGCCATGCAATGGAACGCGTATTCGCGCAGCTGGAGGTCACGTTGCTACCCCGCTGGGCTGCTGCACTGCAAGTTTCAGGAATGGGGCATCAGCCTTTGTGCTCACCTGCTTAGTCCTCCGCAAATGCTCACGTCAGCTCATTCTGGGTATGGACTTTCTACGGGAGCACGGCGCAATTATAAACCTCCGCGAGTGCTTTGTGACCTTCTCGACACACCGCGCCACAGAACAAGACGCTAAGAGCTGTCCTAAATCAGTGCTGCGCGTTGGTGAAGACAGCGTGACGCTACCGCCACGAGCGACTGTTCCTGTGTAAGTTACTTGCGAAGGCCTCCGAGACGGCGATGCTGCTGCCAAAAGCAACGTTTCGCACTTGCTGCTCCTAGGTGTATGCGCAGGTCGAAGTCTTATACGTGTTCGTAACAGGCGGTCATAAATACTCATTACGAACTTCAACTACGAACATTGGCATCTCTTTCATGGTAGCAACGTGGCATATGGAGATCCCGTTACTGACATCACAGAGTGTTTCGCATCCGAGGAAACATCTGCTGGTGGAAATTTTCGTGACAGCATCGACGTCAATTCGAAGCTTTCCGACGGCAAGAAAGCTGCCCTGTGCGACCTACTAAAGAAATTCAAGTATTGTTTCACCTCCTCGTCTAAAGTCCGCCAAACTCCACTCATCAAACACCGAATTATTACCATGACGATGCTCGTCCAATCCGACAACAGTACTACCGTGTGTCTGCTAAACAATTTGAGGCCATTGAAAGGTTAGTAAAGAGATGCTCGACGATGGCGTCATTCAACCATCCAGGAGACTGTGGTCTTCACCAGTCGTGCTGATCAAGAAGGACGGAACACTGCGCTTTTGTGTTGATTACAGGAAGCTAAACAGCATTACAAAAAAGACGATAAAAGATGTTTACCCCTTCCACGCGTCGACGACTCTCTAGACAGGCCGCGGCAGCCAATTATCTATTGATTTAAAGCATCCTTTGATTTCAAGAGCGGCTATTGGCAGATTGAGGTGGATGAGCGAGGCCGAGAAAAACGGTGTTTGTAACCTCAGACGGCCTTTATAAATTCAGACTTCTCCCTTTTGCTCTTTGTTCTAGTGCAGCCACTTTCCGGAGGATGATAGACACTGTTCTCGCCGGCTTGAAATGGCAGAGCTGTCTTGTATACCTGGACGATGTGATCATTTTCTGGAAGTCTTTTGAAGAACATCTCAAAAGAGTTGGAAGACGCCTCAAAACGGTCCTAGAAGCCATTCGCTCAGCTGAGCTGATGCTGAAACCTCCAAAATTCCACTTGGGCTCAAGTTTCTCGGGCACGTCGTGAGCGCAGAGGGAATTCTCCCCGACCCAGAAAAAACTGCAGCCGTTGGCGCCTTTCCGGTTCCATCGGACAAAAAGGCAGTACGACGTTTTTTTGCCTTGTGTTGGTATTACCGTCGATTCATTGCCGACTTCTCCAGGGGAGCCGAACCACTCACGCGACTCACCCGAGATGATGTGCATTTTGCCTGGACCGCGCTACAACAGACGGCCTTCGAAGAGCTACGGCAGCGCGTGCAGTCAGCACCTGTACTGGCCCATTTCGATGACGAGGCATATACAGAGATCCACAAAAACGCTAGCACCATCGGCTTTTGTGCTGTCCTTGTGCAACAACACGGCCACGTTGAGCACGTCATCATTTACGCCAGTCGTACACTCTCCCGGGCTATGAAAAACTATTCTACTTCAGAGAAGGAATGCCTCGCAGTCGTGTGGGCGACAACAAAGTTCCGGCCTTATCTATAGGGTCGTCCCTTCAAAGTGGTGAGTGATCACCACACGCTGTGCTGGCTGGCCTACCTCAGAGAGCTGTCTGCAGCCTGCTTGGTGGAGTTTGCGCTTGCAGGAATTTGATGTGCAGGAATTTGATGAATGAGTAGTGGGCAATGGGCAACCCACCCTTTTGTATTCACAACGACGAAGGCGAGATTGTCCCTTGTCCTTGTTGCTGCGTAACTTGAACTGTGCCACCTCTCGCTAACGAATACTGCTATTCGAGGAGTGTAGTCAATCTGAACACGCTTCGACAATTGGTGGAGGTGCCGGGTATTTTCCTAGACCCGAAACCTCGAACTACGCAGCCGGACAATCCCTTCAAAGACTGCCATGACTGAAGACGCTAGGCCGTCCAACCCTCTCCAGGCAGCCCCATCGCCTGCAGTCGTTTGTTCAGGTACGCCACGCAGGCGAGATCCTCCCTTTATTAGTGGGACCGATATTCAGGATGTAGACAACTGGCTGTCTACGTGCGATACAGTGGGAATGTACAAGTGCAATGACGTCGACGAACTGAGTTACGTACTGTTTTACCTCTACGGCGTAGCCAGTCTTTGGTTTCGGAACCACGATGATGATGATGATCAAAACTTTATTTCACCCAAAAAAGGGGACCGACCCAGAGATCGGTTACGCTGCTTAGAGGAGGTCAGCGGGAATCCCTTGGGATGCCGCGGCCTCCAATGCGGAACCACGAATCCGACTGTTCCACCTGGGCACAATTTAGAACGAGGTTTCAAGAACTCTTCGACCGTCCTGGCGTGCGCAAGCTTAAGGCTGAACAACCGCTGCGCAGTCGCGCTCCACAAAAGGGCGAAAATTTCACCAGCTACATTGAAGGTGTGGTGGACCTATGACGGCGCATTAATCCATCCATGACTGTAGCTCAAAAGTTGAAGAATGTCATCAAAGTCATAGAGGATGTCGCCTTCCAAATGCTATTGGAAAGGAACCCTCGGACAGTCACAGATACAACTGCGCTTTGCCAGAGCTACGAAGAGCTGCGCAAACAGCGGCTTTCAACACAGCGCGTGCTCTCCATGGACGGCGCGATTTCTTCTCTGACGGACAGCAACATTGCTGCTACAAGCAATCCGCCACTATTCGACCAAATCAAGCAGTCTATTAGAGGGGAGTCACGAGTCAACTTTCTCTTTTGCCAACTGCAGAAGCGTCTAAGTCGACCTTGTCGCCCGAGCTCCGTCAGGTTATACACGACGAAGTCGCAGAGGTCGTTCCGCTTGTTTAACAGCCACCCCCTGTAACAGGTCCGCTTACTTGCGCTGCCGTTGCTGCCAGGCAGAGACTTTGCACTTGCGCAATACGCACCTACCAGCGCCTTCTCTTCAACACCGCCTGCGGCTGTAAGCTACACCCCTGTGGGCGCTTACTATCCGTCACCGCAGCCCCTGCACCTGACACGACCTGCGGTACGTACTTTCAACCCGTAGCGCACGCAAGACAACAAGCCGATACGTTTCTCATGCGGCATCGCTGGTCACGTAGCACGGTTCTGTCGCCAGCGCCCTTGGTATCCTTGAGATTCTGCGAGGCCACAGAACAGGGGCGTAGGCTCCCCCTACCGTCCTCCTGCTGCCTCTCCACGCTTCGAAGCTTCGCCTCCCCCTTCCAGAGCCAGACGTCGGTCCCCATCTCCCCGTCGCAGTTCTCTATCCCCACTTATCCGTCGCCCTGAAGCTGTTCAAGAGGAAAACTAAAGGCTGCAGTTCCGGAGGCAAGAACTGCGACCTCAGCGAACTAATTAAGCTCTCGTTTATTCCCTGCGAACGTTATTGAAGTTTACGCCGGACATATTGCCGTTAACGCGCTTGTCGACATGGGAGCCGCAGTATCAGTTATTTCCCACCAGCTTCGCCTTCAACTACGAAAAGTCGCGACGCCCTTTCTTGCAGTTTCGCTACGTACAGCAAGTCCAGAGACGGTTGAACCCTTGGGAAAATGCACCGTCCGTGTGGTCATAGCGGCTGCTCTATACCACGTTGAGTTCGTTATCCTATCCCGCTCTTCTCATGCCATGGTATTAGGATGGGAGTTCCTGTCCTCGCATCATGCAGTTACCGATTGTGCACGTGCAGAACTTGCACTGTCTCCGTTCGGCAGCAAGCTTTTTAAAGTTCCTCGCGGGCTTCTCCTCGAGTTTGTGTCGCCGCCGACACCGAGGTTCCTCCGTTCTTTTCCGCCCTTATTCCCGTTTTCTGTGTTCCGTTTGCTGACACCACACGTCTCATCTTGATAGTCGACGTCGTCCCATCTTAGTTCCGTTTTCTCTTCTGAACATTCGACACGGTTCCAGCGCACTTTATGTTTCGAACCACTTTTCTTCTCCTGCAAGCTTGCATCACAACAAGTGTCTCAGCTATGAGGAAGAATTGGACCAACGACTTGTCTACTATGTGCCTGGCGACCCGGCTCCTCCACAGGTGGACGCCAATGAAATTTCCCTTCTCCGACAACGCCGTCATGTGAAAGAATATTCTCGCGCTGCATTGATTGCTACCTCACTCCGAGCCAACGCAGTGAGATTGTGGACCTCCTCAAGCGCTTTCGTTCCTCATTCGACTTCCAGCAAGCACACTTAGGCCGTTCTACAAAAGTTGTGCGTCACTTCGACAGAGGCGACCGCACACCGCTTCATCAGAGTCCATATCGGGTCTCTGCGTCAGAGCGCCGCGTAATCAACGAGCACGTCCCAGACATGCTCAAACACGGCATCATACAACGTTCGCATGGTCCCTGGACTTCCCTGTAGTGCTGGTCAAAAATAAAGATGGGACAATGCGTTTTTGTGTGGACTATCGGCGACTACATAAGGTAACACGCAATGAAGTCTATCCTCTTCCACGAATTGACGAGGCGTTAGACTGCCTCCAAGGCGCCGAATTCTTTTCTTCTTTAGATTTGTGGTCCGGTTACTGACAAGTTCCAGTTGCCGAGGAAGACCGCCTGAAAACAGTCTTCGTTACACCTGATGGTTTATATCAGTATACTGTTATGTCTCTTGGCCTGTGCAATGCGCCCGCCACATTTGAAAGAATGATGGAGAATATCTTGCGTGGCCTAAAGTGGCAGATCTGTCTTTATTATCTCGACATCGTCATATTTTCGCTTGACCTTCCGTCCCAAGTATTTAGTCTTGAACGCCTCCTCATATGCATCGCTGCTGCCGGCCTGCAGCTGAATTTGAAAAAGTGCCGCTTTGTCGCACAGCACCTTGTCATCCTAGGCCATGTTGTTTCAAAAGATGCCGTACTCCCTGATCCAGCGAAACGCAGCGCTGTTGCAGAGTTCCCACCGCCAAGGACCCTTAAGCAACTTCCTAGGTTCATCGGAATATGTTCTTATTTTCAACGTTTGATCCGGAGCTTCACCACCGAAATAGCACCTTTGACGAAGCTTCTCCGTGCTGACAGCAACCTTTCAACTTGGTGACCAGACTGCGATGCCGCATTCACAACCTGGCGTCGCCTACTCACCTCGCCGGCAATCCTGCGCCATTTCAGCCCAAGCGCACCGACGAAGATACGCACGGACGCCAGCTACGGGGATGTCGGCACTGTTCTTGCTCAACGAAAGGCTGGCTTCTATGAGTACGTCGTCGCTTTTGCGAGTAGCGCACTAACAGAAGCTGAGACCAGCTACACTTTACTGAAAAAGGATGCTTGGCTATAATCTGGGCTATAACTAAATTCAGTCCCTACCTATTCGGACGCCCATACGACGCTATAACCGACCACCATTCCCTTTGCTGGCTGTCTTCTTTAAAGGAACCTACCAGCTGTGTCGCTCGATGGCCGCTTCGCCTACAGGAGTGCAACATTCGTGTGCTGTACCGTTCTGGCAGAAAACACTCCGACGCAGACTCCCTGTCCCTTTCCCCGACAACGCCGTCATGTGAAGGAATATTCTCGCGCTCCATTGACTGCTACCTCACTCCGAGCCAACGCACTGAGATTGTTGACCTCCTCAACCGCTTTCGTTCCTCATTCGACTTCCAGCAAGCACCCTTAGGCCGTTCTACAAAAGTTGCGCATCACATCGACAGAGGCGACCGCACACCGCTTCATCAGAGTCCATATCGGGTCTCTGCGTCAGAGCGCCGCGTAATCAACGAGCACGTCCAAGACATGCTCAAACATGGCATCATACAACGTTCGCATGGTTCCTGGACTTCCCTGTAGTGCTGGTCAAAAATAAAGATGGGACAATGCGTTTTTGTGTGGACTATCGGCGACTACATAAGGTAACACGCAATGAAGTCTATCCTCTTCCACGAATTGACGAGGCGTTAGACTGCCTCCAAGGCGCCGAATTCTTTTCTTCTTTAGATTTGTGGTCCGGTTACTGACAAGTTCCAGTTGCCGAGGAAGACCGCCTGAAAACAGTCTTCGTTACACCTGATGGTTTATATCAGTATACTGTTATGTCTCTTGGCCTGTGCAATGCGCCCGCCACATTTGAAAGAATGATGGAGAATATCTTGCGTGGCCTAAAGTGGCAGATCTGTCTTTATTATCTCGACATCGTTATATTTTCGCTTGACCTTCCGTCTCAAGTATTTAGTCTTGAACGCCTCCTCATATGCATCGCTGCTGCCGGCCTGCAGCTGAATTCGAAAAAGTGCCGCTTTGTCGCACAGCAGCTTGTCATCCTAGGCCATGTTGTTTCAAAAGATGCCGTACTCCCTGATCCAGCGAAATGCTGCGCTGTTGCAGAGTTCCCACCGCCAAGGACCCTTAAGCAACTTCCTAGGTTCATCGGAATATGTTCTTATTTTCAACGTTTGATCCGGAGCTTCACCACCGAAATAGCACCTTTGACGAAGCTTCTCCGTGCTGACAGCAACCTTTCAACTTGGTGACCAGACTGCGATGCCGCATTCACAACCTGGCGTCGCCTACTCACCTCGCCGGCAATCCTGCGCCATTTCAGCCCAAGCGCACCGACGGAGATACGCACGGACGCCAGCAGCGGGGATGTCGGCACTGTTCTTGCTCAACGAAAGGCTGGCTTCTATGAGTACGTCGTCGCTTTTGCGAGTAGCGCACTAACAGAAGCTGAGACCAGCTACACTTTTACTGAAAAAGGATGCTTGGCTATAATCTGGGCTATAACTAAATTCAGTCCCTACCTATTCGGACGCCCATACGACGCTATAACCGACCACCATTCCCTGTGCTGGCTGTCTTCTTTAAAGGAACCTACCGGCCGTGTCGTTCGATGGCCGCTTCGCCTACAGGAGTGCAACATTCGCGTGCTGTACCGTTCTGGCAGAAAACACTCCGACGCAGACTCCCTGTCCCTTTCCCCGATTGCAAACGCGACTGATACCCCAACAAGATCATTGTCCCAGTCATCTCTCAGTGCTACTAACATGCTGGTGCAGCAGAAGAAAGACGCATGGATTGTTTCGATGCTCGATTTCCTCTCCCAACCGTCGTTCTTCCTCCCCCTTGAGCCATCCGTCGCCAA
Source organism: Hyalomma asiaticum (assembly GCA_013339685.2). Lineage (NCBI taxonomy): Eukaryota > Metazoa > Arthropoda > Arachnida > Ixodida > Ixodidae > Hyalomma > Hyalomma asiaticum. The sequence continues at coordinate 127,403,490 of CM023485.1, forward strand.
GCACACCACTTCGCCGTCCACGATGGCCTCCTCTACCGCCGTAACTACATCACAGCTGATCGCTTTTCATTCCTCGACATCTACGTTCCGATATCTGCGGCGTTTCATGATGACCCACAGTGTGCGCGTGCGGGTGTAGTTAAAACGCACGCATGCCTACGCCTTCGATAGTACTGGAGCGGCATTTACCGTTTCGTGCGCCATTATGTACGCTTCTGCCTTGCTTGTCAACGGCGCAAACACCCCCCTCGCTATGCAGCCGCTCCACTGCAACCTTTGCATTGCCCAGGACGTCTTTCCGACCGCGTCGGCATCGATCTTTATGGACAACTGCCAACCGCTTCATTAGGTAGCCACTGGGTAATCGTGGCCATCGACCATCTTACACGCTATGCAGAAACTTAAGCACTGCCCGGTGCGTCTGCTCACGATGTTGCCTGGTTTCTCCTCAGCCACATCATACTTCGCCATGGATCCCCGAAAGAATTACTTAGTCACAGAGGCCGCGTCTTACTATCCGACGTCATTTAAGCGCTCCTCGAAAAATGCCGCGTAGTTCACCGCGCCACTCGTATCATCCGCACACTGATGAGATGACTGGGCGCTTCAACTGCACCCTGGGTGACATGTTCGGCATGTACGTTGCCTCTGACCAAAGCTGCTGGGAACATGTTCTGCCCTTTGTGATGTATGCTTACAATTCGGCCACGCACGCAACCACGGGATTTTCTCCCTTCTTTCTTCTCTTCGGACGCGAGCCTACCTGCACACTGGACACTGTCCTTCCATACAGTCCCGACACTACAGAATTTACTACCATATCGGAGGCGGCTTCACACGCCGAAGAGTGCCGCAAACTTACCTGTATGTTCACATCCGAAGACCAGCAGCGCTAGAAGCCCCATCGAGACATCTCCGCCGCCCCTGTGTTCTACGCTCCTACCCCTGGACTGTCTCCCAAGCTAGCATCTAGGTACCGTGGCCCTAACCGTGTAATGAAACAGACGTCTCCTGTTAACTTTTCCGTGGAGCCCCTTGAACCACCTTGGGATAAGCGTCGTCGAGGCCGCGAAATTGTACACTTAGATCGTCTGAAGCCGTACTATGATCCGCCTGTGCAATCATACCCATAGGTTGCGGGATGGCTTCTTTTTTCCCGGGGGAGATAAACGGTACTATTAATGAAGGAGTAGTGGGCAACGGGCAACCCAGTTGCCTGGATTCACGAAGACGACCACGGGATTGTCCCTGGTTCTTGTTTCGGCGTAGCTTGAACTGCGCCACCTCTCGCTACCGAAAACTGCTATTCGAGGAGTGTAGTCAATCTGAACACTCTTCAACAGATGTCACGATTGTGTACAGGTAAGGACGAAAACCCGAAGACGCGGACTCGCTTTGTCGAGCACCTGTAAGTGCCCCTTTTCTGCAGTCTGAGAATAACGATGGGTTTCTCGGAGCCGTTACTAATACCGACTTCATGTCAAGACAGCGAGCAGACACAGAATTACGGCCCATTATCGATTACCTTGAGGGCCGAAAATCCTACCTTCCTCGGCACATTGCTCGCGAGTTATCTTCGTTTTATCTAAGAAGGGGCGTTCTATACAAGAAAACTGCCCGCGGCAGCGACAAGCCTTTCTCCTTGTTGTGCCTACCGACATGCGCGGTAATATCCTTTTTGCTTGCCACGACGAGCCCACGTCAGGACACTTGGGTTATCCTCGTAGACTCGCACGGTTCGCCAGCAGTACTACTGGCCGCGACTATCATCTAGCGTGCACCGCTACGTGAAAGGCTGCCGGGAGTGTCAACGCCGCAAGACACCGCCTGTGAAAGCTGCGGGAATACTGCAACCAATTTCACCAACAGAGTTCGTGCGAATGGATCTTCTCGGACTCTTCCCATTGTCGTCCACTGGCAACAAGTGGATCATCATTGCAACGGACTACTTAACTCTTTATGCCGAGACAAAATCCCTACCACACGGCACGGCCTCTGAAGTCGCAAAGGTCTTCGTACAGCACATCGTCCTGCGGCACAGTGCCCCGTCATGCGTAATCACACACAGAGCGACGTCATTTGCAGCGCAAATGATGCAGGAAATCTTCAGACTGAGCTGCACGAGTCACCACAAAACAACAGCCTACCATTTTCAAACTAATGGGCTAACGGAGCACTTGAACAAAACCATAGCAGATATGCTGGCAATGTATGTGGACGTCCATCACAAAACTCGGGACGAGATTCTTCCGTACATCTTGGTTGCCTACAACACCGCAACCCAGGAAACGACCCGATTTTCGCCTTTCCGTGTAATTTACGGGCGAAACGTCTAAACCTTTGGTCGCACGGTAGCATGGCTTGACGCCATGCTACCGTGCGACAAAAGCGACGAACTTTCGCCAGGCACCGATGAATACGCTCAGTACGCCGAAAAAGCCCATCAACTGGCTCGCGTAAATATCAGCCACCAGCAAGGCACCGATGCACGATGTTACAACCTCCGCCATTGAGACGTTGCTTATCGCCCCGGCGACCAAGTCTGGGTGTGGACTCCTATCCAACGGCCGGGGTTGTCGGAAAAGCTCCTAAGCCGCTCTTTCGGCCGTACAAGGTCATGAGACGTGTTGGTCATCTAACATACGAGGTGCTTCCGGACGTTGTTATGGCTTCTTGTCGCCAGCTTCGGCCCGAAACTGTGGAGGTCGTATGGCTCAAGCCGTATTTCATACAGTAGTTATGGTGTTTTTGCCATTGTTCATGTGTTCCCGTGTGAAATTTACTTTCCTTTTCCCATCAGCAACCTTGGCTACTTCCATACATACTCCCAACCACAACCGCGCCCTTTCACTTTCTCATAAGGAGATTGACTCCCGCTGGCCGACCCATCTACCCATGTGTTATTTATTTTTCCGGTTTCCCAAGCGTCGAGTCTATGCTTTTGAAAGAGGGGACATATGCCACCTGATGTTGGCGCGTGGGCATGGACTCAGAGAAGCCGACAAGGAAGTTCAAGCTGCCCCGCGTAACACCGCGACAAATCGGCGTGATGACAGCCATTTCGATCAGTCGTGTAGTGGACAGCTAGACAGCAAAAAGAAAGAAAAACAACACTACGGATCCTTAGCTAGAAGACTGAGCTATTCACGACCTGCTAAATCTTAGCTTTAGAAACAGCGGCATCGTTTGTCTAAGTTTACTCACAAATACATCTACGACGAAATTGTTTTGCATGCCTGAATGTCCATAATTATGTTCCGCGTCGTCCGACAATGAGAACATTACTTCACGTACAGTTCCATTTCAAAGGTGCGCCTTTATCGAAATATGCAGTAGGCTTCCAGATGTTTTACTCTAATTGACTTCGGAGCATGCGTTCTTACCCTGCCGAAGTACGACAGGTGTTCGGAGACCGTCATATCCGTAAAAAATACATCAAATTGTGGACAAAACCCCATACATTCGAAGCCGGCGCTTGTTATGTCTCTACCAGAAACAAGCACCGATCCACTGCTGGGCTGAGTCAAACCTGAAAAGGAAAAAAAGAGAAAACGATATCGTAGTAACGTTGCTGCGGTATTTGCGCTGTGAGTACGGTCCTCCAGAACGATCCGCCAATAATAGCACCGAGATAATATACCAGTTGTTTTAGCGACTTTTAACGAATTAGATGTGTGCTACCCTTATAATTCTTCACACACATTGGTATCAGAATCACAGTACACGCAGCGGTTCACAATTCCCTAGACATCCTGAGGGCTTAATCTCAATGCGAAGTCACATTTATGCTGAACGTGACAATATCCGAGACATAAGACACCTCACATTGGCAACAGAACACACTTGCTTAGAGCATCTCGCCACGCGAACTTGGCGTGAACGTTCGGGTCATTCACTTTCGTCACCTCGATCACGGGTGATACAGCATGCAGCTACTCTCCGCTGGTTAACGGGGCAGCATGAAAGTGCCCGCTGACTCCTTTAATCGGCCAAAAACCCCGGAAAAATATCTAGGCATCACCAAGGAGCAGCCTCGCACCGTAACGCATAAAAAACAGCGGATTACGGGTATGCGTGCCGAGCTACGCGCGTAGTTTCGACGGTTTCGTCTTCTCCCCCACGTGTCGCACCATCCAGTGATGGCCCCGCCACGGTGGTCTAGTGGTTATGGCACTCGGCTGCTGATCCGAAGGACGCGGGATCGAATCCCGGCCGCGGCGGCTGCATTTCGATGGAGGCGAAATGTTGAGGCCCGTGTGCTGTGCGATGTCAGTGCACGTTAAAGAACCCCAGGTGGCCTAAATTTCCGGAGATCTCCACTACGGCGTCTCTCATAATCAGAACTGGTTTTGGGACGTTAAACCCCACAAATCATCATCATCATCCATCCAGTGATGCACCACTCACCAGAGGCGGTACTGAACGCCGCGGCGCGAATGCTGTTTCAGCAGCGCCGCCTGTCGACTGTACGGGGCCCATTGCTTCTGCGCTGGAAATCTCACATTCTCGAAGGAAATGAAGGATGCATCAACATGGTTGACGATATTCTCGTGTTCGGCAGAGATAGAGCGGAGCACGTCCAGCGTCTACGCGTTATTCTTCAGAAACTTGAAGAGGGCGGGATCACTCTGAATGCTCCAAATGCGCCTGCGGTGTTTCAGCGGTCAAATTTCTTGGCGTGATCGTCAGTGCTGATGGCGTGGCACCCGACCCTGACAAGCTAGCTACCATTTCGGAGTTGCAGCCTCCGAATGACTTGGCTGGAGTTCGATGCTTCCTCGACATGCTGAACCATATAGGACGCTTCTTGCCGAACCTCTCGACTATGACTGCACCTATTTGGCTGCTGCTGAACAAGAACACTACTTGGAACTGGAGACCTCCTCAAGCCACAGCCTTTGAGTCGCTGGAGCAAATGGTGCCTTCAAGTTCTTTGGAGGCTATGTGGCGGTTCGGTGCTAATAGTTCATGTGTTGGGATACTAGGTTCGAAGCAGTACCTCGGGCCTCTCCCTAGTAGGTCCTTGGTGTCTTTAGGTAGCGCGAAGTTGCCTAGAACCGCTGCCTCCTGCCTACATTCATATTTTGCTGGGGTCTTGCTGGAGCTATACAGAATTTCATTTAACATGTGTCTCCACAACATTTCAGTGCTCTGGGCTGCCAGTTGTCGAATGGATTGTAGCTTCTTCTTTTCAACCGTTTCTTCATATTCACTAAGGCTTACGAATGTTAACCCGTCTTGTAGAAGTCTTACTTGCCTCCACAACTCTGCTCTTAATACTTTGCTGACACGTCTAGCGTGTCCTAACAAGGGCTTCACAAGGCCAAAAAAGGCACTCACTTCAGCTCGTACAAGTCCTTTCCTCAGGCTGAAGGCGATGAACCTTGCTCGGCTCGTTGTGAATGCGATGGCGCTCACGACCTTCATTGCATCAGGCTTGGCGGTGGAAACACAAAAGGAAGGGCCCACAGTAGAAGAAAGTTCGCTTAACAAAATACGTAGCTGGGCTAGTCGGTCACGCATGTTGCTACAAATATTCAGCGCTACTTTTTAGGCGCAGACACTACAGGAAACACACAGGACGGGCGATACTCCAACCATGTTTATTAAAACCACACAAGTGTCCCTTTATAGCAAATGTAGACAATGAGCGCATGCGCGCAGCCAATTAAAAAAGAGATTAATACATCTATCAGCCCTTTTTGAGTAATCCAATCTCACAGTCACGCGAGCAGATAGATGTGGTGCTGGAAAACCTGGAAAAAAAATGAAGAAAGGTTAGTCCGAGACGGCGTCGACAGCCTAGGAAGGACTACGCTGAAGAAAACCACCTCAAGAGGAAAGGCTCTCACAGGCTTTCACTCGGGCAGTGGTGCGACTCGGGCAGTGGTGGCGGCGGCGGATACACTGAGCAGCATCTAAGAAACTTTGCTCACTTTTGCAGTGCCAACTGGTAATCGAGGCTCGGAACTTCGACGCGCTGCCGAGGTGCTGGCACCCCCCGCCTCCCAGGTTTCTACCGAAGAATCGACCGACGAGACAAGGGCCCCCAGCAACGGAATACAACTGCAATGCAGTAAATGTATTCAAGTATCAACGGACAACGTGACCTGTTGCTGCCCCCATCTAATCAGCTATAAACGCCTACTGCACATCGGTGTTCATACTCGGGCAGTGGTGGCGGCGGCGGATACACTGGAACAGTATCTAAGAAACTTTGCTCACTTTTGCAGGTTAGTTCTCTGTTCTGCAAATTTTTCCACACTTGTACCCAGTTCTACATTTTGCTGCTGCTCTGCTGCCCGAGCAAGTGTTCCTTGCGTAACGCGTTTTTTAGCCTTCTAGAAAAACTTCTGTGTACTATCGCTTTGTAACTGTTCTGGTACTGCAGCCAGTGCTTGAGCCATGAGCAACGACCCTGGCGAAACGTGTCTAGCATGTTTTGAGGAATTACTGACAGATGACGAATGCATAAAATGTGCGGAATGCGGTCTGCGTTATCATCTTGGAAAGTGCTCAGGTGTTAGCGAGCGCGCACACAGAGCCAAAGGCGTTGAAGTGAGGGCGAATATGAAGTGTCACACATGTCGCTTGACAATATCTCGAAGCGCTGCCACTGTGCGACATCAGGAGGGCAGTGTACCCTTTGCTTTGAGCAGGCAGCTGGCGGACATAAGCAGAACGCTTGCTGCGCTTACAGTAAAGGTCGATCAGATAACGAGTCTTAAAGATGCAGTGAGCTGCATTGAGACATCTGTGCAACACATGTCCGAGACTTATGATAAGCTTCTAGAAGCCTCAAAAAAACATGACAAGCAAATCGAAGCCCTAAAAAAGACAGTTGATACACTAGAAGCGGTTAATGACAAACAAACAATTGCAGAGCTGCGCACGGAGCTGAATGCCCTAAATCAATACAGCAGAAAACAAAACATGGAAACTCGGCTTGCCTGACAACGAACGCGAAGATTTGATGGACAAAGTGAATGAACTGGCAAAGAAGCTTGACTTGCCGATGCTTACAAAGAATGATGTTGATGCGCTGCACCGCATCCCTCAAGGTCAGACAGAACCCCGGTTGTGCTCGTTAGGTTTTGCAAACAGTCCACAAAAGCACAGTGGATTGCGAAGCGTAGCACTCTGAAGCAATGCATAGAGGATGTGAAGTTTTTCGACAACTTAACTGCGCAGAACAAGAGGCTATTGTGGCTCGCAAAAGCAAGGGCAGTGGAAGCACACTACCGGTTTGTCTGGACGAAAGAAGGGAAGATATTTGGTCGAAAAGAACCAAGTACTCGCGCCATCCACATCAACAATGAAAACGACTTAGACAAAATTCTCTAGAACAGACTGTGTGTTTCTTCTGGAAAGAAGTTTGTGAAATATGGCCTACTTTTCTTCTGATTCATTTGAAACACTGCTAAACACGTCTGGATACAGTACAAACAATAGCCTGTCCTTTTATCACTTAAATGCGCAAAGCTTAAGAAACAAAGCAGAGGAAGTCGAGGCTGAAATAAAGCAGATGAATCACACTTTTGATTTTCTAGCTTTTACCGGAAAGTGGTTCCGCTCGGAGGAAGACATCATTCAGTTCACTGGTTACAAACACATAACTCAATTCAGGAAAGATAAACGGGGTGGGGCTGTGACCATTTACATGCGCCAAAGCTTATCTTTTGACGTCGAGACTGATTACACGGATGTTTTCGAAGATTTCGAATGTGTTAGCCTATTACACCGGAACATCTTTATCATTGCGCTGTACCGACCCCCTCAAGGAAACACAGAAGCCTTTATTCAGTTTATCGAGGCATGTTTAGAAAATGAGAATTCAAATAAATGGCGTGTTATTGCACTTGACGATTTCAATATTGATGTTATGGTTAGATCTCCGATTCAAGAGGCCTTAACTGAAATGATGCTACTGTATGGCTGTACGAATACGATTGAGTCCCCAACACGAGTCAACAAATTAACAGTAATGATAATAGATCTTTGCTACACAAACTTTTCTCGTGACATGGTTTTTTCCGGAGTGTTTTCATCTGGTGTAAGTGATCACTTGCCCTTCTTTGTATTTGTGCCTTTAAGTAAAAAAACCAACTTCGCCTATCTACTCACGCAGAACCAACGATTCCAATAATACCGCCGTTTTCTGTGACTCATTGAAAATAACTGATTGGACAGGCGTCTACAATTAAACCGACCCAAAATGAAGCATGTGATAATTTCATTAGGAAGGTTACTAAGCATTACAATGTCGCTTTTCCGGTCGTGGCAATCATAAAACACAGAAAGGCCCGAAAAGATTGGAAAAACAAGGCCATTTATATGAGAATCAAAGAAATAAATTTGATGTTCTCCGAATTTCTCAAAACAAGAAGTCCTCATATATTAGCCGAGTACAAAAAGTTTCGTAATGTGTTAAACGCTGATCTAAAAAAGGCAAAGTCGTATTTTACAGAAAAGTTTTTCAAACACAGGCAACAATCCTAAGCAGATATGGGAAGGAATTAAAAATCTAATCGGTAGCAAAGCTAACACAACACCCCTCGAAATGCTGATTAAGGGTATTATTTATAACGGCGTTGCATTAGCCAACAAATTCAATGAACATTTTCTGGAAGCGGGTAAATATGTAGCCTCAACTCCCTTACCTAATAATACTTCCCTTACATCATGCATTCACACATCAAACTATGGCTCGATATTTTTGACGCCAACAACAGAAGCAGAAATTACAACCATTATTGGTTCTCTAAAAAATACTTGTGCTCCTGGTGATGATGACATCTCACCATTGCCAGTTAAGAATTCCATTGGTTGCTTTATAGAACCGTTGACTTATATATTCAACCAGATGTTGGCAACTGGCGTGTTCGCAGATAGATTAAAGATAGCCCGTCTTACTGTTGTGTTTAAACGTAGGAAGAAAACAGAATTCGGCAATTACCAGCCAATTTCAGTTCTGCCAATTTTTTCTAAGGTTGTTGAAAAAATAATATACACACGCTTTTTTAGCTACCTTTCCGCAAATAATCTTATAAGTGATCATCAATACGGTTTTCAACCCGGGAAATTGACTGAGACCACATTGCTTTATATAAAAAATGTCTTAATTCGAAACATTGAAATTAAACACTTTACTATTGGTCTATTTCTTGACGTCAGCAAAGCGTTCGATTCGGTGGAACATGATATACTGTTAGAAAAATTAGAAATTTACGGAATTCGTGACATTGCTAAAAGTTTTATGGAAAGCTACTTGACCGGACGACAATAACACAGAAGGCTACACAATGACACTCGCTCTAACTACGGAACAATAAAATATGGTGTACCTCAGTAATCAATATTAGGACCTCTCCTATTCACTGTGTACATAAATGATTCGGTAAACATTCCTTCATCTTCGAACATTATCCTATATGGAGACGACACTAACATCTTTTTTTCTGGCTCCAGCCTAAAAGAACTTCAGCGAAGAGCGAATAGCTGGCTTGAAAAATTAGGGGGATGGCTGAGAGTAAATAAACTGAGATTAAACGTAAAAAAACCAATTTCATTGTATTTCATGCTAAAACAAAGCAATAAACCACAACCCAAAACTCTGTTTTGGTAATTCAGAAATAGCATGTAATAGTAGTGAGTTTCTGGGCGTACATTTCCGCAATGACTTGAGCTGGTCTGATCACGTCAGTCATGTAAAAAATGAAAATGGCTCGATCCATAGGTGTTCTAAGCCGTATTAACCATCTTCGTCTACATTCGGTGACAAAGAAGCTGTACTTTTCCCTTGTTCATTCGCACCTCACATAATGCAACTTAGTTTGGGACACATGTAACAAGACTGATGCACAAAAAGCGATCATAATGCAACAGAAAGCATTGAAGCTATTAAGAAGACCAGATAGCCATAGCAATTTATTTTCTGTTTTTCGTGTATTGTGCTTCACTTAATGCTACAAACTTAAACTGATGGCTCTTATTTATAACCGCAGAAAACAAGATTTTTCTTCATTCAGCAATATGTACCTCACTCGGGACATTAAATATAACTTGCGAAGGACGCCGTTTGTTTCAACTAGATCGAGCACAAATTATGGCACGCAAACACTTCACCGTCAAAAAGTAGACATATGTAACAGTTTTCCTTCTGTTCTTGAGTTATGACAGAGAAGCAGATCTGTATATTATTTTAAAAAGAAAGTGAGATTGCTCTTTGATCCAGGATGAAGCGCTTCTTTTCTCGATGTTTATGTACGTGCATTTCTTTGTATTATACCACTCCCAATGTCTACTCCTGTTCTCTAATTGTACTTCACTGCGTTTGAAGTGTATAGTTATGTAGATTGTCTGCTCCATAATATATTTTGATTTTTTTACAGTGATCTTATTGAATTGTGGTGCACTGGATGTTTTCGCTTACCTCACTGCTGTCCTTGTTTTGTTCACGTGCCGGGATGTTGGCCTAGTCAGGAAACAGTTACGTCTGTTTCCTTTTGCCGGATCTTGGTGGCATGTAACTCTTTTACACATGCCAGAATAAAGAGTAATATTATTTATATTATTAGGTAGGGTAGGCTCGTACTTTAAGCACAACGAACTATCACTTTTACAAGCAGATAAAGACGGATGCTTCGTCGTCATTCCGACAGGCGTATACAAGGAGAAGGCATTGCAAGCCATATCAAAGAGCTTTGTTAAAGTGAAGCCGTCCGCTACCCGTATTAAGGGCAAGGCAATGGCCCTCTGTAAATCAATGGAACTTTCTAAGTTGTCTCGAGCGATCGTGAATTCCATTGTTAACACTTTATCCGCATCAGCAGAATATCCGCACAACTGATATTCTGCTTCCAGGTACTTGGCAGCAGAATATCAGTTGTTTTCTGCTTCTGCACCTAAAGAATTTAGAAATTTCTGACCCTTTCGCCACGAAAAGGTCCCTAGATGTTGTGAACATTTTAGAAGAGAAACATGTCGGCTATGCTTTCTCGATAGATGTCGAAGATCTGTTCCACGATACCCCATAAGGACCTGTTTGTTGCTGTTAGAGAATGTATAGAAGCGAATGGCGAAACTGCTTTTCGAAACGCCTCGGGGTTGAGAGTCCACAATTTTATGCACCTTTTAGAATTTTATCTCAATGCAACTTTTATAGAATTGGACAACCAACGGTTTATCCAGCGGTATTTGCATCGCTTCATGTGTAGCTCCTGTTTTATTTAACGTATTTTTAGCATCGTTTGACAACGCTTTAGCCTCTATAACTGACGATGGAACAGTTCTAAAGATTTTAGATATGTGGACGATTTTTTTATTCTTCTAAACGAAAATGCATCTGCTTGTCGAAGTCGTTGCCACTGCACTCCAGCGATGTAGTCGGCGATATGCCGAGGTCGCTCACCTTGGCGCGATGTCGACGCGTTCACGTCAAAGTTTTAGCCTTTTCATAATTGGAGGCATCCACACGAGGGAAGCTACTGTACACACTGAGCTCTTCGCCGCTCAAACAAGTACTCAATGCTCTTGCCCACTGCTCCTGCAGCCAATTCTGACTTCTAGCAATTGTTTCCAATTTCTGCTAGTAAGCATCTAGAACAAGCTTCCTTTCATCGTACGCCGCAAGCAGCTTGCTCGATTTCAGCTTGCCCATGGTGTTTATGAAGAAGGATGGAACCCTATCTTTTTGCATCGGTTATCGTGACCTGAACAAAATTACGAAGGAAGACTTGTGTCATCTCCCACGGAGAGACGACACCTTGGGTCGACTCAACAGCGCAACGTATTTTTCGTCGATGGATCTCAAAACAGCCTACTGGGCAATCGAAGTAGACGAGGAAGCGAGAGAAGACTGCCTTCATAACACCTAACGGGCCGTTGCAGTTTAACGTCATGCCCTTTGGTTAGAATGTAGCTCGGTCTATAACCCGTTGGAATGTTACTCGATGCCTCTAATTTTCCAAAGGGTTATGCACACAGTACTGGCAGGCTTGAAGTTGCATACCTGCCTCGTGTACTTGGATGACATCGCTGTATTTGCTTTCACCTCCACCGAACACCACCGGGGCCTTGAATCTGGTCCTCAGGCAATCAAGGTCTGCGAATATACCTTGAAGCCAGAAAAGTGCCCATTCGCAAAAGAGGAGCTCTTGTTTCTCGGCTACATTATTAGCAAGTCTGTAGTATGCCACGAAGGCCGACGTAAACTTCAAATGGGAAATACCGCAAGGAGGGAATTTCAAGAGCTAAAGCGGTGCCTGCAAACGGCGCCTATACTTGCGCTCTTCGACAAGGAAGCCGATACCGAAAGCCAAAACGACGCAAGCTGCTTAGAGCTGGGCGCCGTGCTTCTGCAGAGGACTGACTGACTTGAAATGGTTATCAGTTACGCTAGCCGGTCACTCTCGAATGCGGGAGATAATTTAGTCCACCACAGAAAAGGAATGCCTTGCCATCACCTGGGCTACATCAAAGTTCCTCCCCTACCTGCACGGCAGGATTCTCGATATCATGAGTGACCACCATGCCTTGTCCTAGCTAGCTAACTTGAAAGCTCCACCAGGTAGCCTCACACGATGAAGTCCCTGACGTCAAGAATTTGACATCACCATCATCTACAAGAGCCGACGAAAGTACCCGTCGCCGACATTTGTCTCGCACCCCCGTCGATCTGCCGTCAGAGGGTCGATGACTATTTCATGGGTCCCTCAAGTATCGACGACTTTGCGGAATGACAACGAGCTGACCCCAAGGTCTACCCGATAGGCAAGACAATCATCGTGCCTAAAGTATTCAGGGAAGGACTAGCTTCGTTTTTCCTGTGAAACAGCGTCCTCATGAAGAACTTGCTGGTCATGGCGACCAACTCCGTAGTGTGTCCAGCATCACGTACGCAGGTTCTGGAAGCTCTACACGGCGACCCGGAAGCCGGATACCTCGGTTTTGCCCGCACACTATCAAGCATAGAAGAGAAGTACTGTTGGCCTCGCCTCCCTGCTGACATTGCCAAATCCTAAGGGCATGCAGAGATTGCCAGCGATGCAAGGCGCCGACAATTAGGCCAGCCGGACTTGTGCAATCCATTGAACTGTACCACGGCAGTTGTTCGAGGAAATCGGCATAGACTTATTGGGGCCGTTCCAGCTGCCAACTTCCGCCAATAAATGGATCGTTGTAGCGACAGACTATCTCACCCACTATGCTGAAATAAAGGCCCTACCCAAGGAGAGTGCCGGCGCGCTCGCTAAGTTCTTAATTAAGAACTTCGTCCTCTGTCACAAAGTCCAACAGGTCCAAATTACCGATAGAGGTACGGCGTTTACCGCTCACCAAACCCAGGCGATCTTGAGGTACAGTCAGACAAGCCACCTTCAAGCCACCGTCTAACACCCGCAGACGGATGACCTCACTGGGCGCCTAAATCAGCCTTTTACTCGGAGTGGATGATTTACATGCCGACAATAGAGAGAGCATTGGAAATGAGCAACATTGCTTTGAAGCTGTCACACAAACAGGGAGATATAGCACCGGAGTAAAAGCTCCCTGTTCTTTTTGTTCGGATGATTGCCCAGCAGATCTGCAGTGTCTTGTGGACATATGCAATCAGGAGTGTGATGCTTTGGGACTGGAATTATCGTGAAAATATGCAGTATTTTGGTATTCAATGACATCAATGATGAGGACATATCGATGCAAGGCGCCAAGAGTGCCAGAGCACAAAAATGGATAAATGATAGGAATTCATACAGAGGAGAACACACATAGCTATGACAGCCAAAAAAGAGTAATTTTGAAATAATGAAGCATGGAGTGCTGTGACATTATAATAAGTATGAGGTAATTCGCGTTTCGTAGAAACGTGTGATGGTACCAGGACTTACATTCGGAAACTGAGCAGTGTGCATTACGCTAGACGTTCAATCAATAGTGCACGAGAATCAAAGGACGGTGGACGTTTTGCATAGGGTGGCCATGGTAAGACCACAAATGAGGCGGTTCAGGGGGATATGGGGTGGTGTGACTTTGAGGGAAGGGAAGGTCAGAGTAAAGTTAGGTAAGAGCAGAGATAATGGATATGAAAAAGTAGACTGGCTGCGAAATATTGACATTAGAATAGGAAGAACGTTGATTCACTATGAAGCAAGAGAACTAGGAGACTTCTTTCTAACTATACAGCCAGTTGTGATATGCATGAGGCAACAAAGGGCGCTAAGAAGAGTGTCATAGAGGCGGAGAAGCTGAGTTAGACAGCAGCTATGGACTAGAAACCGGCGTTGAGCAACTACAAAAGATGCAAAGATGAAATAAAGAGAGAACTTACAATAACCCAAGAGCAGTCCTTTCATCCTTCAAGCAATGCCAGAATGCCTGGGGACACGAACTTACAGAGCGAAATACAGTAAGGAAGGGGAAATATGTACGTACTCTTGAAAAAACAGGCAGGCGACCCAGCATGTTTCGATTGAATGTAGAGATATGTACAGAGGCATTTATCGGTATACTACCCAGCAAGTATACTACCCGGCAAGCAAATAATGGTAGTGCATACAACCCTAAATTGTAACAATGCCAATGGCGAATAATTGCAGGACCTTCTCGGTGCTTTAACTTGGAATTGCATTAACAGTTGCGCGGAATTTTTCTGTTTCATGCATCTAGACACTAGTTTCTTCTAAATAAAGCGTCCTGATAAATTTATTTACCTGAATGAGCAGAGGCTCGATGTCGGCAGGTTTCTTTTGCATGCTTGGAATGGCTGTCCTTTGTACGTGTTTTGTTTTTGTCCCCGTTCTCTTGCGCTCTTTTGCACTTTTGCTCGAAAATGTAGCCTTCTCTATTCGAGTTGGTCGACCAGATACTATAGCCGAAAAAGGTATTGATATAATGAGATTTCTTCTCATTTCATTTCCCATTGGCCACTCATGGATTGTGTCAAGTACTGATTGATCGATCAATCGTCTCCGTGACTGTAGTTATTTCGGCTGTTGCCTTTCGGTAGTTATGTCGGCAACGCTGTATATTGTATTCAAGAAATGAAATGATTTCAAGTTGATTTCCGGGCTTGCTGTAAATAACAAGGCATCGTATGACCTAATCTGAGCAATAGCAAGGGACTATTCAAACATTATCAGAGAATTCTCATATAATCCATATCTCTTACGCACGTTAAAAAGCCACTGTATTGTGAGAGGATATAAGGTATCATGTAAGTACAAATAAGTTGAAGAAAAGGACTTAGCATTCGACGTCTCGCTCATTTGTTGCTGCCGTGAAGATGAGCTTCTCCAGAAAACGGAGAGCTGCGGCTGTCCTTGAGACATATTGCCGCGAAAGCGACGATACGAAAATGTTCACCCCTTCTTGAATGAATGTCGCGAACACCGCCTGCTGGTAGCGGAGTTGTTGACCCTCGTGCACGCTCGGCGATGAACCGCAGTGCGGTCTTTTTGTCGACTCGTTATTCTGTAGCTTACTTGCTTGTGGATAACACTGCAAAGCAGTGCTCTCCACTCGGAAGGTTGGTTGAAATTTCCTCTCTGCGGCATCGTCCTCGCAAGGGGACACGCGTGAGCGCACATTGCTACCATGCGTAAGTCGTCAAGAAAAATGACGGAAGCGAAGCTGTATTGGGCCACCGATGCAGGGGCACTGCTCAGAAAGTAAAAAAAAAGACGCATTCACTGTACTCCACATTCCCCACGCGACCGCATACAACGTACGAAAAGCGTCAGCGCCCCACAGAAACAGGAATAAGAGGGGAAGAAGGGTCGCGCGGCACAGGGGGAGGCGTTGCACAGGGAACGGTGGCATACTTCGTGCTTGGTTCGCTAGCTTTGTGACCTCAGTCCACGAACGTTTCACCCGCAACAAAACCACGCATGTTTCCGGGTGCGCAGACTCGCCATGTTCTTCCATTACCGCAGAGAGCTAATCGTCAACACATTGCGGAAGCGTCTGCCTGCCGCGGCACTGCGCTGCAAAGAGTGCAAGCTTTCCTCTCAGTCTCTTATCGCAGCACCCTTTGCCGATAAATGACATATGCCCCTTGTTTGTCAGCACCGTTCCCTGCAGACAAGCTACAACTTTCCCTGCCATAGAGTGACAACTTCCTTTGCAAGTTGAAAGAGCCGCGTTCTTCGCTTTTAAGCCCACAACAGAGACGCGAATGCCCGTAGCCGCACCTTCCCAGAATGGGCACCTTTGTTCGTATATGTGATGGGCCAGCATAGATAGGCAGTGGGGCACCGGCCGGAAAAATTTCGGGGGGGGGGGGGCTTAGCCCGGTCAGCCCATGCCTGCCTACGCCACAGGTACCAGTGTCTGACATACACAGGTTTATCGAAGCTAACAACTGTCAATCGCTTCGCACGCAAAAAGGAAGCGCAGTGCACTGGGAAACCTCTCATCAACTTTGTTCACTCAGCCGTACTGATCGACGAATATGTGTGATTGCATTTGAGTCGGAGAAGAGTGCGGCAGCAACTTTCCCTGGCCAATATGTGCTTGCTCAAAGTGCGCCGCTTCGATGCTCACTGCTTCATCTTCAAGCACCGGGAAGAAATAAAAATCATCTGTTCAGGTTAACCGGTGCCAAGGCTGTACTGAGCAGTAATTTCGATTCGTCGTAGTAGCGTACTCCTAAGGCTTCGAGTGCCATTCGTGTGTAGCACGGACTCGGCCGGTACGCTATGCCCAAGCTTCACTGGGAGCATAATGGGACAGGCCGATCGGGGCTTGGCGGCTTGAAAAGAGCTAAAATTATTGTATATTATCTCAATAAGATTTGTCATATGATTACTGTTTCGCGCATCTAAAGTAAGTGAAGGTGCAGCAATCGCCAGAGGTGCCTTTGCAATGTGCTGATACCGATCGGTGTCTTTTTTCTTTTCTGCGTGAGTTCGGATCGACGCTGTGAGAGCGTCATTAAATTGCGCGGCGATGTAAAATTTTACTGTTATTTGCACCGAATCATCCACACAAGTGAACACCACAGCAGAACTATTACCAGAGTGGTTCATAGACGTGACATTGCGTGTATAAGCTAAGTGCGGGGAAAATGCACAAATGTAAACACTCACAGCTGCTAGCGCTTAGTGCGCGCGGACGCCGTATGCCGCGAATTGCTGCACACTGTAGCTGGCAGCGATGAAGCATGGCCAAGCCGTAAATGTTCCAAGAGTCCTCACACCTAGTGAAATCAGCTATTACAGGCCCCACTGCAGAGCGTGCGCCTGTGAAACCAGCGCCAGCGTCTCTTGGGCTGCTTCCAGTGTGTTTCGCACTCGTGCCAGCTCGCAGCCTCCCAGTATACAGCGCTTTCCAGCGAGCCTCTCACTGGTACCAGTGACATTCCAGCTATGCCAGCTTGTCCCAGTACAACGCCAGTGCACACCAGTGGAACGCAGCGCTGCCAGCGTCCCAGTGTGTACCACCTAGTGAAATATCATCGTTTCCGGCGCGTTTCCAGCGCCCCCAGTACCAGCGCCCCCAGTACATTTCCAGTACGTTTTCCGTACTGGAAATGTACTGAGGGCGCTGGTTTTTGCAACAGGGTTCCATCAGAGTTCTACGATTGTTGCTCGACGCCAGAGGCTACAACGACGAAAGAATACCACATGTGACCTCCAAAACAGAATATATTGTTACGTAAATAACACAAGGGAAGACTATTTACACGTATATTTACAGTAAGAGGCACAGCATAACCAAGATGGTGGACAGCCGCGCACCAGACAGTCGCGTCTTCTTTGTCTTCTTCTGTGGACGATATGTGCCATCCCATAGGTGGTATGTGCCATCCCACGCTGGCTTCGTAACATTACCCCCGGTGGCAGAAGCGCCGTCTCGGTGCATTTTAAACTTAGTCGGTAGAAGGGGGGTTGTATGCTTTGAGCCTGCTCACGTGAACGATGTCAGTTGGTGATGTCGCAGGTGTCAATGGCGGCGAGACGGGGATGATCTCGTAGGTGACGTCCGTGACCTGACGTACGATACGGTAGGGACCGATGTACCGTGACAAGAGTTTCTCTGATAAGCCAGCACGTCGGAATGGATACCATAGAAGGACGAGCGAACCGGGTGGAAAATGAACGTCGTGGTGTCGGCGATCGTAGAGACGCTTCTGGTTGGCTTGCGAGGCAGACAGCCTCGAGCGGGCGATCTGACGTGCGTCGTCAGCACGAGCGATTGCATCACGTGCGTATTCGGTAGGCGGCCTTGCAGCATCCGGAAGGAGGGTGTCGAGTGGTAACGTCGGTTCGCGGCCGAAGAGCATATAGAAGGGTGAATAACCGGCGGTGTCGTGACGCGATGAATTATAGGCGAAGGTGACATAAGGTAGCGCCAGGTCCCAGTCACTGATGATCAGATGAAACATACATTGAGAGCATGTCCGTGAGGGTACGATTTAAACGCTCAGTAAGCCCATTTGTTTGTGGGTGGTAGGAGGTAGTTAACTTGTGCTGCGTGGAGGAGGAGCGCAAGAGGTCGTCGATCACTCGGGACAAAAATGTACGGCCGCGATTTGTGAGCAGTTGGCGAGGGGCGCCGTGGTGTAGGATGACGTCGTGCAGTAAAAAGTCAGCGATGTCAGTAGCGGTGCTCGTCTGAACAGCTCGAGTGATGGCATACCGGGTGGCGTGGTCTACAGCTACAGCGATCCATTTATTGCCTGTGTTGGACTCAGGAAAAGGTCCGAGGAGGTCCACACCAAGACGGAAGAATGGTTCGATCGGGAGAGCGAGTGGTTGAAGCAGTCCAGCAGGCAGTGTGGCAGGTCGCTTCCGTCGTTGGCATTTGTCGCAGGAGGACACATAGCGGTGGACAGCCCTGGCGAGGCCACGCCAGAAGAATCGGCGCCTCACACGGTCGTACGTGCGAGATACGCCAAGGTGGCCAGCAGTTGGTTCGTCGTGAAGCTCATGGAGGACCACTGAGCGCAGGTGTTTAGGTACGACGAGAAGAAGCTCAGGGCCATCCGGCTGGACATTACGGCGGTAAAGGGTGCCATTCAAGAGGACGAACATGCGCAGTGAATCATCGTGGGGTGCAGTTTCAAGGCGGTCAATGAGCGAGCGCAAGGAAGGGTCACGACGTTGTTCGTCGCCAATCTGGAGAAACCGAGATGTAGACATGACGCAGGAGCTAGACTCGATGTCTGATCCATCTGGAGGGTCTACAGGGTAGCGCGACAAGCAATCGGCGTCTTGGTGGAGGCGGCCAGACTTATACGCGACTGAGTAGGAGTACTCCTGAAGGCGTAATGCCCAACGGCCGAGTCGTCCAGTAGGGTCTTTCAGTGAAGAAAGCCAGCAGAGAGCGTGATGGTCAGTGACAACACGCAAAGGGCGGCCATACAGGTAAGGACGGAATTTCGAAACCGCCCAGACAAGGCCAAGGCATTCACGTTCCGTAATCGAGTAGTTACATTCAGATTTCGAAAGAAGACGACTCGCGTAGGCAATGACACGTTCAACACCTCCTTGTTGCTGCGCCAAAACTGTACCTGATGCCATGCCCACTTGCATCCGTGCGCACTTCTGTGGAGGCAGTTGGGTCAAAATGAGCAAGGATGGGTGGAGTTGTCAGTGCGGCGATTAGCCGGCGGAATGCGTCCGCTTGGGGAGGATCCCCAGAAAACGGAACGTCTTGCTTGAGAAGGTCAGTGAGGGGGCGTGCGAGTGTCGCAAAATTTTTGACGAAAAGGCGGAAGTATGAGCATAGTCCCACGAAACTGCGAACATCATGGGCAGAGCGTGGGACGGGGAAGTTCGCAGCACTGACTTTAGCTGGGTCTGGTCGAACTCCGGAAGCGTCAACAAGGTGGCCAAGCACAGTGATTTGACGAAGGGCGAAGTGGCACTTCGAAGAATTCAACTGAAGGCCAGCCCGCCGAAATATTTCTAAAATAGTTGACAGCCGCTCGAGATGTGTGGCGAAAGTCGGTGAGAAAATGATTACGTCGTCCAGGTAGCATAAACACGTTGACCATTTAAAACCTTGAAGGAGCGTGTCCATCATTCTTTCAAATGTTGCTGGTGCGTTGCAGAGGCCGAACGGCATCACCTTGAATTGGTAAAGGCCGTCAGGGGTAACGAATGCGGTTTTTTCGCGGTCCATGTCATCAACTGCAATTTGCCAATAGCCAGATCGGAGGTCCAGAGATGAAAAGAATGTGGCACCATGGAGGCAGTCAAGAGCATCGTCAATGCGAGGGAGGGGGTACACGTCTTGGTGATTTTATTGAGGTGGCGATAATCAATGCAAAAACGCCAGGAGCCGTCTTTCTTCCTGACTAATACGACAGGAGATGCCCACGGACTACACGATGGTTCGATGATATCCTTTGCAAGCATCTTGGCCACTTCTTTCTGAATCACTTCTCGCTGAGATGCGGACACACGGTAAGGCCGACGGTGGATGGGCGAAGAGTCACCTGTGTTGATTCGATGGGTGACGATCTTTGCCTGGCCCAAGGGTCGATCATAGATGTCGAAAATGTCGGCATAGGAAGCCAAAACTCGACAGAGAGCGTCAGCCTGGTCGGGAAGATCAGATCCAATCATTTTTGTAAAGATGCTGTTGTCAGGACCTGGTTGCCGTGGATCTTCAGCTGGAGCAGGCTTGGTTACGGTGACAATGTCAACGTCATGGTCGGTTACAGGAGAGAGTAGGGCAAGGGACATCCCTTGAGGCAACACTTGGGGAACCAGTTCAAAATTTAGGATCGGAAGGAACAGGCAGTTATCGGCGATTGTGGCTACAACATGTGGGACAGCAACACTTCGCGTCAGTCGCACGTCGGGTAAAGGAGTGACGATGTAGTCGCCGTCAGGTACGGGTGGCGTCGATGACAAACACACGTATGTGACGGCTCTCGGCGGTAGACGAACAAATGTTGTAGGGCTTAAGCGGCTGACGGGCACTTTTGGGGCATCTGATAGAAGAGGAAGGTCGAGGTGTAGGATACCTGAGGAACAGTCAATCAAGGCGGAGTGGGCGGAAAGAAAGTCAAGGCCCAATATTAGGTCATGTGGACAGCGAGCAAGAACGGCAAAGAGAACGACGGTGTGACGACCGGCAATGGTTACACGCGCAGTGCACATTCCTATCACTTGAACAGCACCACCATCCGCAACACGTATTGTATGTGTCGTAGACGGTGTCATAACCTTGTGCAGACGGAGGCGTAAACAAGCA
The DNA here is from genome assembly GCA_013339685.2 of Hyalomma asiaticum. Lineage (NCBI taxonomy): Eukaryota > Metazoa > Arthropoda > Arachnida > Ixodida > Ixodidae > Hyalomma > Hyalomma asiaticum. The sequence continues at coordinate 127,424,694 of CM023485.1, forward strand.
CTCATAATGGAGATGTGTGCACCAGTATCAATGAGGGCGGTTACAGGAATATGGTCCACTTTTACTTCAAGAAGGCTAGGTGCGTCGAGAGCGTCAGTAGAGGATTTTCGGTCGACGAGGGCACTGCAGCTTCACCTCCATAAGCTGCACGATCTAGTTTTCCGACTGCGGTCGTCCAGAAGAGGTCGGAGAGGAAAAGCGGCGAGGTTGAGGGGAACGGGATTGGCGACGTTGCGGCGACGGGGAGCGGGAGTAGCGGCGAACAGGAGCGGCATCAGTATCAGAAGGCTCCTGGGGGGTGAACGACGAGTAAGCAGTAGGAGCAGCCGAACGCCTGGAGCCGGTAGAGCGCATATAGGGAGGAAAGGTCTGGTGAGGTGGATAGGTCCAACGGCGACGGCAGTAAGGAGCGATGTGTCCAGCCTGATGACAGGAGAAGCAGATGGGCTGGTCGTCGGGCATTCTCCATTCCGCTGGGTTACGGGAGGGCCAAGTAGGAGTGAAGCAAAGTTCTTCAATCATACCAGTTGCCAAACTGTGTTCCGAAATCTGGACAAGCCGACGGCCAAATTGGCGGAGGTTAGCAGACTGTCGCCCATCTGGGAGCCGTAACTAGAAACGCTACACTCACCGGATCTCGGAGGCGATGTTTATTGCATGAAAGTAGCGGCCACAAACGTTGGAGCACCGTAACAGTTGTTAATGGCTCTCTCATCACGCGGCTACAGAGGGCAGAAGAAAGCAGCGAGAGATAGAGACGCCTTATATTCGCCTGCACTCGGATCGCCGACTTGCACCATACGCTTTTTCGCTTGCAGACGACACGCTCTGCATTAAAGGCCTTCTGCTGCTGTGTTGACACATCGACGCAGTAGTCATGTGAACTGAATACCCCTGGTGCGCGCTTTGTGCTGGATTCCCAATGACACATCGACATTCAGACGAAAAAAAAAAGATACTTATTCACCGAAAATCATCCGCTGTTCGAAAAGCTTTCTTGTTCTTTCACCAGAAGTGAAGGGGCGGCAAGCAGGTCTGTGGAGTAAGGGCGTGTAGCAGGATGAGTCACTGGGCACGCTAGTGGTAAGCCAAGGTTCGCGAACTCCTGCCTGACCACAGCCTGAATGAGGGACACCGACGGTTGCGATGGGTCACTGGAGTGCATCGTGAAAACAGGTGGTGAAAGAGGTGAAACAGGTGCTGGAGAGGCTGCTTCGAGCTCGCGACGAACGATGCGTGTAACATTGTCAGAGGCGGGCAGCTGGCACATTGCATCGCATGATGAAGTTGCGGTCGTGTTGGGAAGCCGCGTGAATTTCTGGGTTATACGGCGACTCTTGGCGTGTTCGAATCGCCGGCACTGCTTGATCATCGCTTCGACGGTGTCTACGTTTCCGTAAACTAGTAGGTTAAAGGCATCGTCTGCGATACCTTTCAGCACGTGAGAAACCTTCTCGGTCTCAGGCATGTGCTCGTCAACCAGGTGACAAAGGGCGAGAACATCCTGTATATACGCCACGTACGGCTCGGTAGATGTTTGTGCACGAGTCGCAAGTTCGTTCCGCGAGGCAAGCCGCCGACCTGTGCTGTCACCGAAAAGGTCGCGAATCTGTTCCTTAAACGAGTCCCAGCTGGTAATGTCGGCTTCGTGCGTCTCGAACCAAACCCTTGGGGCGCCAGCGAGATAGAACAGAACGTTCGCAAGCATAAGAGTCGGGTCCCACCTGTAGCTGGTGCTGACTCGTTCATACAGGTTGAGCCATTTGTCGACGTCAACACCATCCTGGCCAGAAAAGACGCCAGGATCGCGAGCAGGAGGAAGAACCACGTAGGTGGACGTCATGGGTGCCGCGGAAGGGGTAGGTCGGGAAGGTGGTGTGCGTTCGTCGTCTGACATGGCCGGAACGCCGATGAGACGACCGTTGCGGAGCTCCGTGATAGATACAGCGTACCCAGCACCTCCACCACAAAGTTGTTACGTAAATAACACAAGGGAAGACTATTTACACGTTTATTTACAGTAAGGCGCACAGCATAACCAAGATGGTGGACAGCCGCGCACCAGACAGTCGCGTCTTCTTTGTCTTCTTCTGTGGACGATATGTGCCATCCCATAGGTGGTATGTGCCATCCCACGCTGGCTTCGTGACAATATAATGATAGAAGAAACAAAAAACCACACACGAAACCAAGCATTCAGAGACACTTAGGACTTTACAAGTTATTTCTTGTGTCAAAACACGTCACTTTCTCCCTCATAGAAAAAAAATTCACGCATCTCCACAAAGTGAACCATGACGAGTGGCCGAAGCACTGGGAATCGTTCGGTGTTACTGTAAATCACACGTGACACCGCCCACTCATGATCGTAAATGAGTGACAACGCGTGTGTATATTTACACGCGCGTTGTCATTTCTGCTCCTGGTCTTTATGAGGTTCCTGCGCTCCCACTCCTATATCGTGCCGAGTTCCGGATTTAGTTAACGCGCACGCTGCCAATCCTTATGGTTCAACTACGCGCAAGAGAAATCTCCCACCGGCACTGCATTACAGGCCAAGATCCAGTGCCTATATATATGGGGTGGCCGGTGAACGGTTGTGCCACGCGAGCAATCGGTTTTTTCAGTCAAGAAACTCGCTAGCAGACGCTGCCTGCGTCAGCGTTGTCTCTCGCGGGCGAAGGCGCGTTCTCGTCCCTTGCGAGCTGGTAAAGCGTTCATCGCAGAAAGAGCGTTTCCATAGTCAACGCATAGAAACTTCTTTTTCTTTCTCTATGGTCAACGCGTGCCGTTCGCTCTATTTCGTAGGTAGAGGGGATTTATCTGATTTATCTCTCACGACACCGCAGCGCCCCTAGCAGTCTCCCCTGTAATCACGTGGCTACGCCGGACAAGGGACTACAAGGCTCGACCCTGCGCCCCTAAAATACAAATCTCCCGCATCTTTTAGACATCTCACAGCAGGTTCGACCGCATACACCTATGGCACCGCGGCATCGAACAGTACACTACCACGCTGATGTCTATTGCGCACGACCTACCAATGTTGATACCATCATAAAACCCCCATGTCGTCGAACAGTGCTTCATATACCAGTAATGACCTTCACATGCTGATAATTAACACGACGAAACACTTGGCATGCGCGATTTGAAACCTGGACGTTCCGTCCCACAAGCGAGTTAAGCAGTGCAGTCAGCAAGGTAGAAACGGGTACCCTATCTATGACATCAAAACTTTAGCAGTGCCGGCTTCTCCAGTAGTGACCCTCGCGGTCAAAGCGGTATGCCGACTGCAAAGTCACCATGCGGACCATGCTTTTGCACGTCATGTCCAGGTAACTTCGAACATTTGATCCATATCATGCAGTCAGTGTGCCGCTCAAGGTTTACCGGTTTCTGCTTGCGGAAAGTACTTGTGCCAGCCGAGGTCAGTTTCTTGTTTGGCCCATTCAGGACGTCAGCAGGTCATGTAAAGCACATCTGCAAGGTTCTTCGCTCGGAGCTGTGGGACCAGGTCAGACTCATCTCGGATCATATACGTGTTCAGTGCTTTGCTTCGTACCCCGCCTGGATTGCGGAGGAGCATTTCAGAAAGCTTAAACGTCAGGTATATCAAGCAACCGAATTCTTGTGGCAGACTTGCATGAGAAGGATTTTTCACGTTCAGCAGGATAACAAGGCATCAATGAAAGGTGGAGTGCTTTGTGATTCCGGAGGCTGTCACTCGCGGTCTAGACGAAGAACCGAGGTACACGAGCTCCTGGCTTTGAACAGATGCATTTCGAAGAAAGAGACACGTGGGCAAAAGGAGAGATGCGTTTTTGGAAGGAGTTGAATTTAGCGCTCGACCTGTTGTTTCCTCTTGCTTTCTTTCTGAGTCTGTTTTTTTTTTTCGTTTTTTGCGCTAACAATCTGTACTTACCAAACACCGCTTGCTGACTTCGACGGCAACAATGCGCCCCTGTGCTACTGAGAGGGCAGCGGTGCCTCTCACTCAGCGTTTTTAGTTTACCAAGGCCAGGACGAATCCCGGGAAGTCCTGGGCGGCCTGTGGGCGCCTCACAGATGACATGACGCCGTTATCATATGATTCGCAAGTCTCCTGGACTGCCAGTGGGCCCCTCGAGAAAGGGATGAGCCGCAGGCGTCCGGGGCCGTCCCGGACGCGTATTTCCTTAACATATCCGGAGCAATGCACAGGACGCGTTCTGCGCCGCTATTGGCTGCACGCGAGGCCACGTGAGCCCGCCTACGCATTTCCGGTAAATGTTTGTTTACACTCGCACATGCGCCGGCAGCCGGCAGAGAGTAGCCTGCACGGGGAGGGAAGGCTGCCGCCATTTTATCGCTGCCGGCGCATTTCCTGTTATAGCTATTTTAAGCGTGTCCGTGGTTCCGCCCGTGTCACTGGAGGGCCCCCGTTGACATACGCTGCCGCTTCGCGGTGCGCCTTCGGCGCTCTCACTATTTTGCTCGTGTCACTACTGCCAGAGCCAGGCGCGTCAGCGACGGGCGCTAGCGCGCCCGCCGCTGAGACCAACGCGATTGCGGCTCCTTCGGAGCAGTTGTGTTTACCGGAAATGCGTAGCGGCGGCTCCCACGACGGCGGCCCTCGCGTGCGGCCAATGGCGGCGCAGAACGCGTCCTGTGCATTGCTCCGGATATGTTAAGGCATTACGCGTCCCGGACTGGTAAAACGAATACGCTCACTGTGTTGAAGTTGGACGCAGCCCCGCTAGAGTGTACTAGAAGGCACTATAGCCGCGCTAGCAACTCAGCATGAGCCATCGCTGAAGGCAGCGATTAAGGGATAAAATGTAACGCGTTCTGCGCCGACTAAAACAAACATTTTTTTAATGCGAAGCATTTCTTAGCGAACTTCGGCGAGTTTGAGCGTATCTATCTATCTATCTATCTATCTATCTATCTATCTATCTATCTATCTATCTATCTAGCCGCCTACGCTTTTTTGTGCTCTCCTGGCCGTTTCGCTAATCGGATGTTTACGAAAATTGGTATGCCACATCACGACTACATGACGAACATAAATGATAGGTCATAACATGAAAATCATGATATGCATGTCATGAGCGGCATGATTTACATGCCACGGTATTGATGCTCTCCTGGTCGTTTCGCTAATGGGATGTATGCAAAAATTGGTATGGCACAACATGACTGCCTGACGAACATAAATGGCAGGTCAAAACATGAAAATCATGACATGCGTGTCATGAGCGGCATGATTTACATGTCACAGTCTTCGTGCTCTCCTGGTCGTCTCGTTAATGGGATGTATACAAAAATTGGTATGCCACAATATGACTGCATGGCGAACATAAATACAGGTCGTAACATGATAATCATGACATGCATGTTGTGAGTGACATGATTTACATGCCACGTGTTTGGTTAATGGGACATATACGCAAATTGGCATGCCACAACATGACTGCATCACAAACATAAATGACAGGTCATAACACGAAAATCATGACATGCATGTCATGAGTGACATGATTTACATGCGATGGTCTTGGTGCTCTCCTGGCCGTTTCGTTGGTGGTATGTATAGGAAAATTGGTATGCCACGACATGACTGCATGGCGAACATGACTGACAGGTCACAACATGAAAATCATGATGTGCATGTCATGGGCGACATGATTTACATGCCACGCGTTTCTTTAACGGGATGTATACGAAAACTGGCATGCCACAAGATGACTGCATCACGAATGTAATTGACAGCTCATAACATGAAAATCATGACATGCATGTCATGAGCGACATGATCTACATGCCACGGTCTTGGTGCTCTCTCGGCCGTTTCGTTAGTGGGATGTGTAGGAAAATTGGTATGCAACAATATGACTGCATGACGAACATAAGTGACAGGTCATAACATGAAAAGCATAACATGCATGTCATGGGCAGCATGATTTACATGCCAGGCGTTTCGTTAATGGGACGTATACCAAAATTGCTATGGCACAACACGACAGCATGACGAACGTAAATGACAGGTCATTACATTATAATCATGACACGCGTGTCATGACCGGCATGATTTACATGCCATGGTCCTGGCGCTATACTGCCGTTTCGTTAATGGGATGTATGGGCTCCGTCTACTGACCAGAGGGTGCTACGTAGCTCTCGTCGGACATTGTCGGACAGTATCGCTGACATTGGCCGCTTGGGTCGCAGGTATGAGATGCGCGCGCACGGTGGAAACCAGTGTTCTTCAATCATACCAGTTGCCAAACTGCGTTCCGAAATCTGGACAAGCCGACGGCCAAATCGGCGGAGGTTAGCAGGCTGTCGCCCCATCTGGGAGCCGCAACTGGAAACGCTACACTCACTGGATCTCGGAGGCGATGTTTATTGCATGAAAATGGTGGCCACAAACGTTGGAGCACCGTAAGAGTTGCTAATCGCTCTCCTATCACGCGGCTAAAGACGGGCAAAAAAAGGAGCGAGAGATAGAGACGACTTACATTGCAATTCGCCTGCACTTGGGTCGTCGACTTGCACCATACGCTTTTTCGCTTGCAGACGACACGCTCTGCATTAAAGGCCTTCTGCTGCTGCGTTGAGACATCGATGCTGTAGTCACGTGAACTGAATTCCACTGGTGCGCGCTTTGTGCTGGATTCCTAATGACACATCCACATTTAAAGACGAAAAATAAAGAATAATTATTCACCGAAAATCATCCGCTGTTCGAATAGCTTTCTTGTTCTTTCACCAGCGGCCTCGGCAGCCGAACAGACGATTCCCTGCTTCTTTCGTGAGAGTAGTTACCACGGACGAAACGCTTCGTGAACCCTCAGTGTTCGTGCAGAAGCAGAAGCGACAGCACAAGGTCAGTGAATTTCCTTGCTCTGCAGAAGACGCCAGTGCCGCCAGAACCACGGTGAAATTGACGGATGTTCTGTGTGCGCAACATCGTTTGCATATGGTTCGCTTCATTGGCGCGGCGGAGCTTTCTGTGCTCCGTAACACAAAACACACTAACCTCCCATTATTAGTTGATTTCTGTGTCGACAGATGGCGCGACGATCTGCTAACCTCCGCCGTTTTGGCACTTGGCGTGTCCGGATTTTGATACATGGGGCCTATGGGGAGTTTGGTAACTGGTATGATTGAAGAACTCTGGTGGAAACCGAGGCGACAGCGACGCGCGCGTTTCTTCGCTGCTTTCCGGGCGTGCTGCGAACCACACGAACGCTGGCGGCGTCGCCCTTTGGGACAGTTTGCCGCAGGTTTGGAGAGCGCGTCTCAAAAGAAATAAAACGAAACAAGGTGGGACGGGCGGTCGCTGCTGCTATAGAGTTGGAGACGCGCATCGCGTTCGCGTATTTTCCTGTCCCAGTCTGCCCAATTTTGCTTCTTCTCTCCGCCAGGCAGTGCATTCTGGCGCTGATGTCGCACATGGAAAACTCGACTGCACGGAGCCTATACGAAAATTGGTTTGGCACAACATGACTGCACGACGATCATAAATGACAGGTCATTACATGAAAATCGTGACATGCATGTCATTAGCGGCATGATCTACATGCCACTCGTTTCCTTAAAGGGATGTATACCAAAATTGCTATGGCACTACACGACTGCATGACGAACGTAAATGACAAGTCATAACGTTAGAATCATGACATGCGTGTATGAGCGGCATGGTTTACATGCCACAGCCTTGGTGCTCTTGCGGCCGTTTCGTTATCTTCATATTGTTGCGTGGCGATTAATGACGCTGACCTGCAGTGGGGTGTACGGATACAGGGATGTGAAAGACACCCAAGAAAGAAGACGATGATGTATCTTGGGTGAGCGTGGTGCGACTCCCAGCTTGGTACTATCTTGCTCGTGGGTCTCAAACCAGACGCGAGGAGTTTTGTCCAGGTAAAATCACGTTCGCCAGCATGACAGTTGGATCCCAGCCGTAGGTCTTGCTGACGCGCTCATACATCCCAAGCCACTGATCCACGTCAACGTTGTTTGCGCCGGCAAAGATACCGGGATCACGGGGTTGTGATAGAGCGACGTACTGAGTTGTGATCGCTAGTGGTGACGTAGCTGAAGTGGACGGAGGCGTGTCATTGCCCGGAGCCATGCTTGTAGACTCGAGGTGGCGTCCACTGCGGAGCTCCGTCTTAGAAGACTGAAGGGTACCCAGCACCTCCACCAAAAATGAAACGGAAAGAACAAACGGTGGAATTTACAGCGTTTGTGTTTCAGACCGACCAAGCTGGGAGTCGCACCACGCTCACCCAAGATACATCATCGTCTTCTTTCTTGGGTGTCTTTCACATCCGTACACCCCACTGCAGGTCAGCGTCATTAATCGCCACGTAACAATATGTACCCAACTCGGTATAGCGAGACAACAATGCAAATCCATTTTACGTTCCTTATGCGTGCTTCGCATTTCCTTGATTCCCACTGCACGTGGGATCTGCCAATTTTTTAAACTGCGATAAAATGTTTCTCTCTTCGAAGATTTTTCACAGCGAATTAGGTCATCCTTACGTGAAGCATGTAGTACAGCTTAAAGGGCCCCTAAACAACACCGAGGTCCAAAGTTTGTTTTAAAGATATAACTGCGCTCCTGTGCGATGTGAACATGCTCCCGCAAGAATTTTGCGAATAGGTGCAATAATAAAGAAGTTACACGGGTTTAAGTGGCCGCTTGCGTCGGTTTCGTTTTCTCGGTCGGCCTGCCCACCCTTCTCTGCCGAGGAGAGGGTAGGCGCGGCGCGCCGTCGTGACTCCGCCCACTTTTGACACGTGACATGACGTGAGCAATTGACGTCATTGACGCGTGCGCTGCAGTACCGGTTGCTCCGGCCAGCGCTGCTCCTGCGCTCACGCCGGTGGGATGGCCAGAGGATCTGACAATAGACGTTTCGACCAATCAACGAGCTGCAGCTACGCAAAGTTGTTCGCGGTAGAACTTGACGACACCTAGTATGCGAGCGTGACTGGTCAATCGCAGGAAAGAGGCGCGGGAATTGTTTTTTGAGATACGGCGTCTGTGTGGCGCGCAGCGCTGTCATATTCGCAGAATGTGATCGCCGCAACCTTCTCTATGATTGAGTTAGCTTGTTTGGGCGGCTTAAAAAAAAAAGTTGGAGCCTGTTTAGTGGCCCTTTAACGGATGGACCACGCCGGAAGGTGATAAGACTAAATGGAATGAAATGGCGCTACCCTTTATGTAGTGTGCTACCTGCAAAAACCTACTAGAATCAGGCATTGCTTTTAACCCGCCATTCTAGGTTCGCGGCTATGTGGCATTCGCTTGCGAAGCTCGAGGTCACGGTATTGAATCTTTCTCCCATGGCTTAATTTTACCAGCATTGTGTAACATGATCTCTCTGCTTGCCGCACGAATGCAAGAATCTAGGCAATAAGACAGGGATAGAGCAGGGAGGGAGGTGAGCCCACCTAAAACCGGGATAACTCGAGTCATGGAAAGGGCTCGCAGTTCACTGTGTAGGCATATTCCGTCCTGTCGCAGCAGTCGCACCCTGATTGGGCGGTCGCCGCGAGGAACCCATTCATCTAAATGGGTTCTTACCATACAACACCCCCGCCGTTGTCGTTGTTTTGCTCATACACACTGCTGCGGCGATCGCATGCAGCACATCACAATCTACACCAGATCGCTAGAAGGGATACTTGGGCTAAGTTGGTGGGAATTCATTTTGCAAGAACAGCGGAACAAGAGAAGGACAGGGAAAGCGCACGACATGGTCGCTGACTCACAACTAAAAGTTTATTCGAAGACACATGGAAAAGTTATCGTTAACGGCTACGGGCAATTTGTACTTGCCTGCTCATTGTCAGGAACGTGGCTGCCAGCCGGTGGTGGAGGATACCGCGTGTTTGTTTACTGATCCAGACAAGCGCGCTAGGGAAGTCATGGAAGCTTTTTGCATTGAAAGAGAGGGAGAGGGAGATGCGCGAGAAAAGCGCCGGTAGCAATGAGTGGTACGGAGGCGCTACATTGATTTCAGCCTGTCCCTTTGAATTGTATAATCAATCTGGACCGTGCATGTACTTGCTATTTGTTGGCATTCATTTGTAGATATACTCGCTGTTTCAACCTATTATGTATTTGCGTTTTTGACACAAATGTCTCTCTTCGACATGATCTGGTGGTTTCATAAACTTGGTAACTGTGCGGCACAGATGCAGTGGTTGTGCCATATGTGACTAAGTGGGGGCTACATATGTATTTTCCATGTGTCTTCTGATAAACATTTAGTTATAAGTCAGCGACCGTGCCGTGCTCTTTCCTTGCCCTCGCCTTCCGCTGTTGTTCTTGCAAAACTACGCCAGATAACCCAATTATAGTGCCTAGAATATACTTCTTAGTGTGCCGTTCACCAACCCTTTTTATTCAGGAGCGTGGCACCGTTTGCAATGAATGCCGATGGGGGCCGCCAGACGTCGCAACTATGCGGGATGGTGCTCTTATATACAAGCGTATTTTTTTTTGTTTCTTTTAGTTCTTTTGTTTTTTCTGCTTTGTTTTTTGTTGTTATCGTAAATTATTTTTGGCATGGCCGCTAAATGTGCCTGCTCGTTGCAAAAGGTACAGCCTCATCATCACCATCGGGGTGCAGACGACACACACAGCGGTTTGGCAGCGGTGCGTCCACTTCAGTCTTTGCGCTTCATCTGTTGCCAGCGTATTGACTATTCCTTCTCGATTTCGTCAAAGCGTGAGTGCATGGATTTGAGTTCCTGTCCGTGTCATAACAATAACTCTAAATCAAGTGGTGCTAAAGGAATGTTGAAGGCAAAGCGACAGTACAAGGAGAAGACTTGCTTTGTGCCGTTTTGTAGAAGCCGTTACTGTCCTAAAAAAGAGTGTGCGTCGTTATTCACTGTGCCGTCTGATGACACATGGCTCGCAGAATGGTCAAAAAATTTATTCATCGTGCAAAGCGGCATATGTGGGGCCCTCTTCTTCAACAAGGCACCTGCGCAAATCTGTAGTCATTGCTTACACTGCCTCCTAGCTCACAGCCAGTTTTCACGATGAAGGCCCTGTCTACACAAGTAAGAGCTTCAAATGTTTTAAAAGCTACGGAAGATGCCGTTACTGTTTTTGTTTTTTGCTTTTTCGGTAGAGAGAAGCTGCGTGAATCATATCGGCTGAGGACGCCGATCTGATTCGTGAGAAAGCAGCTCTGACAGCGGTTGTGTGGTTATATGTATTGCCCAGGTTTAATCCTTTCGTCAAAAGCATAAACTCGGATAGGGAGAAGCAAAATCACGGCGTCAAAAGCTCATTAAACTTCGCAATTGTCACTAAACCTTTCTTGATTTTTCACGTGCGAGTGCATTTATTCATGTATGCACATATTCCAGCTGCCTATTGTGCGTTCATGTTATTATTTCTACATTTCAGTAAAACTGTCTTTACTTTTAAGTAGAAGCCGTGTTTGCCATTATTTTCTTCAGACATTACCCTTAAAAATGCTAGAGTTAACCACACGCCCAAAAAATTGAGTACGCGGGACAGTGTATAGAGGCTAGCTTAGCAGGATCATATAACATTGACCTTTATTTTATTTTACTTTATTTTATTTGATTTTATTTCAGGCAACCTAAAGCTGCTTTACCATAAATAATTGCTTTACCAAAAGGAATTGCATATAGAATCCAAGACTTGACATTGTATGTTCTCAGTTTTGCCTGTGTTGATAGCCGTACTTCGCATTGCGTATCATGTTGGGTCAACACGTATTTCACGCATATTGAACGTTGGCAGGGATTTCGGAATCAAGCAACGGACTAATGACATTTAGCCCATATGATTTCTGCCGCAAATCGCTCTTTCCTAAACTTAGTATACTCCCATTACGACAATTATTCCGTCATAGGCTGTCCATCGTCGCCTATAGGCTCATCATGCATGACAGTTTTATTGCATGCAATGATTTTCAACACATAACTAAGAGGAATATTATTTGGTCTTCCCAGACCAATAATCCTTTGCCTGCCGCGAGGAAAACTTACGGAAAGTTCACAATCCTATTTTCTAGCATAGCCATATGGGATTAATTGCCTTTAGAACTAAAATTCAAGGCATATCTTGGAAACCAATGGACCAACTTAACTGTAATTAACTGTACATATTTCTCAATATATCTGCGCAGTTTATCGTTCACAATTTTTGTTTGCGCAGTTAATACCATCGAAAATGAAATTAGTTCCACTTATCATGCTGGGCTGTTCATGCTGTTGATCACTCGTCCATTTTATCACTTGCTCTTTTTTATTTTCGTGTTTTTTTTTCAATAGTCAGCATTACCATTCACTGGTGTATTGATCGTTCAATGTGCGTATACTACTGCTGCATTTTAAAATTACACAATTCTTGCAGTCAAAAATGCCCAAGAGTCGTAGAAACTCTGGGACTTTCTTGGGCTTCTTTCTGCTTGGGATTCTTTCTTACTATCTTCTTTCTTACTATCTTTCTTACTATCTTAATATATTCTTTCTTAATATCTACGCTACCATGTAACTCAGCAGAACTGTTTCAGTAAACTTGACTTATCCGTATTCTATAGTGTTGAGTGCCGTAAACTCTTCTTGGTTAACGCCATACATATTCTCATCATTCCCTACGTCGTATCTCTAGTCCACGAGTGAATAATCGACAGCCATCAATGGAACCTTGCGCACTCGCTGCAGGCACTCTCGAACGCGTAATAAACGTACAATTAACTCAAGTTGTCTTAAATGTTCCTTACATCCTCAAGCCATTAGGCAATAGAACTTAGCCCTTGTGTTAGAAACGCGTCATTTCTAAGTCCCTTTGGAGCTATGGCGTTACCGGATGTACAAGCTACAGTGTGCCGTTGCCGCCTGTATCAGAAGTTTCTGTCAGCAACCTGATTACATCATTGCGCACCGTCCCATTAGAATTGTCGTTTGCTCATATTATGCGCATCGCTACTACACATATATATAGTACATATTGTTGAATTGTGCCTCTTGTATTTATTTATGTATATGGCTTCCGCGCTATGATCTCTCGACAGGTGGATATTACTGCTAAACAAATAAATTAAGATAAATAAATGAAAGGGATTTCTCTCCACATATTTTCTTCGAAAGAGTAGGGCAAATTGGTCATAATATTTTAAGGGCATGCGATGACTCCTGTGACGTATGACACTTCAGTATGACGCATGAAGACCCCGCGTGATGAAAACAGGTCCAATATACAGGGTGTTTTTTTTTAGTTGCAACACATTTTGAAAATTAGAAAAACATAAATCGCGGGAATGTCTTGTGTACCATTCAAGTGTACGGATTGGCGGCCTCTAGATACAGAAGAATTTTCGCACTTTTATGCATAATTAGAGAAATTACGCTAGTTAACCTTTTAATTATCAGTAATTGGTGGCTACAGCAAATAGGTACTTTGGAGCCCGTCCTCGACACTACCTATCCCAATGATCAAATTTTGAATAGCGGAGTGCATGTCGGAGCTACGCGAACAATTAGTTCCCCGTGGCAGGCTCCTTGATACCGAAACTGGACGGAAAAAGAGCGTCTGTGACGTCGATGTCGCCGCCCCACGGCTTTCGTCACTCGCCCGCGGCGCCCGACGCCGCAGATAACAAGGAGATAACGCAAGCTGCTTGCGCGGCCGAAGCGGCCGGAGCGGCGGTGACCAAGGGCGAGTGGCGAGTGACGAAAGCCGCGGGGGCGGCGACATCGACGTCACAGACGCTCTTTTTCCGTCCAATTTCGGTATCAAGGAGCCTGCCACGGGGAACTAATTGTTCGCGTAGCTCCGACATGCACTCCGCTATTCAAAATTTGATCATTGGGATAGGCAGTGTCGAGGACGGGCTCCAAAGTACCTATTTGCTGAAGCCACCAATTACTGATAATTAAAAGGTTAATTAGTGTAATTTCTCTAATTATGCATACAAGTGCGAAAATATTTCTGTATCTAGAGGCCGCCAATCCGTATACTCGAACGGTACACAAGACATTACCGCGATTTATGTTTTTCTGATTTTCAAAATGTGTTGCAACTAAAAAAAACACCCTGTATACTACTCGCTCCTGAATGGCCGTCCGCATCGAGTACACCTGCGCTCATAACTTTAGAATAACATAGGAAACCCTAAACCACTCTACCTTTTGTAATTACCGAGAGCCCACAACAAAAAAATGTCTAAAATAATAAAAATAAAGAAGGAGAACCAAGGGGTAGTAATTGTACACGGTCGAAGAATCGAATCGCAATTCCCAGGAGCACTGTTGGTACGACTTCACCCAGCAATTCAACCCAGTTTACGAGGACGATGGAATGTTCTGGCGGGCAGGCGAGGATTCTACAGAGGTTCGATGAGTACCTACAGCTCGCCATATTAACTTCCACGCATAACAAAAACATATTTTTCAGCTCTCTGTCACGCCACAACTCTTAAATGCTCGACAGGCCCATGGGCGGACATCTTCGATACGCCAAGCTTCGTGTCGCCACTCTCGACGCTTACGTTCGCATTTTTTGACGGTCCCAGCTGTAATCGACTGAAAACATCGGGACACTTTCGGGCTAGTCGAGTAGCCCGAACATCCGAGAGATGGAAATTTTTATCGTTAACAAGCGAAGAGGGCAGTGCAGCACGAAACCGCCCAGTGGTCAGCTAACGCATTTTTAGGGCTCTGATTCCTGTGCCGCGTGTTTCGCTCTTTCCATGTATAAAATAAATAAACAAGCCAGCGTCACTGTCGGCAACGCATACGAAGTGCCATCCGGGTTGCCGTGCACCTACTAGCTATGTCAGAGGCTGCAATGCACAACGCATCATTTAGCGCAATCGCCATGTCATTGCATGCGCAACCATTATAGTGTTCAGCCATGCAGCTCTTAGCTCTATCGGGTTCCTTATCGTGACAGAAACACCGTACAACCGTGCTCACCTGCGATGCTTATGACGGGGCACAAATGAAGAACGGGGTCGAGTGAACTTCGTCTTCGCCTTCGAGGAATGAGAAAACCTTTTTGTGGCTGGCTGGACAATACTGGTGACAGATTCAGGAGACAAATGGTGCTGCGTCATTTTTAGTGCACATTCAGTGACGAACATCTTAAGAAACAATAGCAAACTGCGTGAAGGAACGAGTCCACAGAAACCACAACAGCAGGAAAGGCGCAGACTTCCAACCTTATTTCGGAAGGCCATTACAAGCGGATATAGAGCAGCATCTGTCACGCTTGGCACGCTGGTATCGCGGACGAAATCGTACAATAAAGCTTGATGGCAAGGAACAACTGTAGTAAACTGATTAAACCATCCTGAACCTCAAACGTAACATGCTTGCGCAGAAGACGAAGATATCAACGTGGCAAAGCATGAAGCTGGATCCTATGAGCCTGATATCAAATGTTGAATAACGTATGCTAAATTTTGAACGGTGCACTTGTTACCACCGGTGTTTTAAATACAATGTGTACTTCCTCGCTTTGTTTCTTTTTTTTTTTTTGTCTCTTTGAAGATAAGGCCAGCAGCGTCAACAGTGCGTGCACGTTCTTTTTCTTAGCTGCGTTCAATAGGGCTATATATCGTCCTTCTTTTTCTTTCTTCGTGCTAGCACCTAGCTATGTCATGTTCGTTGTCCAGCTGCTCCGGTTCACCATCGGTTGTATTTTCACTCCCTCTTGACTCATAAAGTGACTGACAATTACTCCTACCACACGATTCATGGCCCATTCCCCTCAGTAGGTACGCGCCATAGGAGATAGATCATCGTCGTCGTCGTCATCATCATCATCACCACCACTACCACCACCGGAAGGGGGTTGTCACGGACGTTCACCTTCCGTATAGTGAAACTGTAAAACTAAAATCACATAAATGTACCAACTTTGGACGTAGTGGATAGTATGACAGGATATGAAACCTCTGTCGCACTCCGCATTTTTCAAATGTCGTTCCAGTCGAATAGGATTCGGCGCAACGAATGCCAGTTGATCGGTGGTGGTTCTACAGAGGAAAAGGTAACGTCATTCGTTCGCGCTTTGAGTGGCCATGATTATCAAAGAACCGGCCGGAAACTAAAAGGCTTGCCAGCGAATTTATTCTGGGTCAAACCTGCGCCTCCCGATGTCACGCAGGAGAGAGAATCGGGCCCGCTACTGCTCACGACCGACTGGCTATTACGTGGTGGCCTTTTTGCCCTTCGCCCGCTAAAACGTGGTGATGGCTATGCGAATCCTGATGAGCGGCATTTGCGCGTCCTCTCATACTCGACGTACTGTTGCCTTCGGCCCACTGCCGCATGAGAGTGGGTCGATCACGTATTCAAGGAACGGTGTGAGGTGCAGAAAACTCCAGGCGCCGTGGGGAGCGAGTGCGTGTGTTTATGTACGCGCGTGCGTTTGTGGTTTACCTAGATGATGTGCAACCGCATTTCCATAGCGCGAAAAGCTAAGAAAGAAAGAAAGAAAGAAAGAAAGAAAGAAAGAAAGAAAGAAAGAAAGAAAGAAAGAAAGAAAATGCATGCATAGGTACGGCACACGAACACACGATCTTCGGACTTTCAAACACGAAGTTGCCGGCTTGAGCCCCAAATTCATGTGATAAGGTTACCACATTTGTCTTGTACGTGCACTAGTTATACATATTTTCTTTTAGCCGACCTAACCCGGTTATAACAAACAGCATGACTTCGCATACTTTGTTCGATATATCAATTATCGACGTAGCCGAATACGTTTTTAAAAAACTCCAGCACCTACTTCGTTATACCGAATGGTGTAAAAAGTCGAACCACACATAAAAAGGAATGAAATGCGTGTCGCTGCGCGTAACGTGCTCCAGAACTCCCCCCCTTGTAATCTGTACTTGCAGTTGGCGCTGATCTTAGTTTTCACCGTGCCCCTATACCAACATGGCGTGAAATAAATTTTCATCTCTTCAAATAATGCTAACCAACTCAAGTACGTTTGCTCAGATGTCTCCAAGGTACTGCGGTGCAGCACATCTGTCACGGAGAATGCTTCAGGAAAATCTGGGCGTTGGCCATCGTCTTCCAAGCGGCGACAGCTCCTTGTTTCCCACGTCAGCAGACGCGACTACATCAGCAACAATTACCACATCCAGCGTGCTTGCTGTCACCGCCACTTCATCAACCATGACAATGTTTAAAGGTGACTTTTTTTTGGAGCATAGCGTTGAGGAGGCGGACAACTTACTCTCAAAGATCGGCAAACTCGCCATCATCCTCAGCTGCATTCGTGGATTCGGGACACACCCACCCGACAGAGGCCAGCATGCGGTTGCGCTCCGAAGCCGGCGCGAACTCGTGAGCACCGCGGCGCTGATATGGAGGAAGAAAAAAGGAAAAGTACGAGGCGGCGTCACGTGTTTCCGCTAAAGCGGCGAAGCCCAAATTCCCTTATTTCTTATCGCAGAAAATCTAAAGGCTTTACGCAAGCCAACCTACCTCATCCGACGATGTGCGGGGTGCCTCTATAATCGGGCAGGATGGGACCCGCGTAGTTGCCGGACCTCTCGAATTCCCCCTTGGGACGCAGTAACCTTTCGTAGCGCTGAGGATTCCTGGATCTACCGCTCGCCTATCACATGATCAGGCCATATTTCCCATGATATAAGCTTCAAGACTGTCACGTGATGCCCTCTCCTATATAGTTTTCCCTTCCTCCGTGGGGCGCTACAGCGGAAATCTACCGTGCTTCCCACAAACTGCAGTGTGAACGTGTGGCGCGCCACATATGTAGCCGCGCCTCCCTACAAGCGGGACTTTATCAACGAACGCTTTCGCACGACGTTCCGTGGTTGGCACAGGAGGCGCTGCCCAAACCGCCTGCCACATCTGTGTGCAAATATTTGTCTGTGCGAATATTTGTGGAATGTCGGGTTTTAAACGTACGTATTCGATTCGAAAATCAGTTATATCAAATTTCTTGAATGTTTGAGGCGATTCGAATATTCGGAAAGATCGAACATGTGATCTAGTCATCGCTGCCGTCAACGAGCGAACTTCCGCATTACCATAAGTGCCGTGACCAGCGACGACTATATACCGGTAAGCATCAGAAATACAAGGACGCATAACAGCAGCCAATGACGAGCGCACCGGTATACATGTCTTGTCAACACCAACATGAGCTTTGACAGAATGGTTGCATATATGGGCTAGTTGGTGTTGCACTTTTATTTTTCATAAATTAGGAGGGCAAAGTAAGACGTGACACGTACAAACACACACCACACGCGCTCTCTCGCAGCTGTTTATTGCAAATACGCAAACACACACACACAAACACACACACACACACACACACACACACACACACTCACACACACTCACACACACACACACACACACACACACACACACACACACACACACACACACAACTGCGCATCGTGCCTGACACAAGCTTACGTCTACGGCACGTATTCAACATATATTAATGAGACTGAGTCATTTATGTAGTGTTGTGGAATTGTGGCTAACGCAGAGCGCGGCGTTCGTGATACGGTATGACCCCGAAATCGTTGGCGTTGTTGCGTAAGCGTAACGGAACAAGATGGATGTCTTTTTTAAGACGGGACTACATTGCCACGACCGAAAATATGTGTGGAAAGAATAATTCGTAATAACCTTCTTTTATTATTTACAATCAGTCGTTTCGTGCTGTGATGTTTCATTAATATAACGTCGTGATCTGACAAGCCAGTCTGAGCAATACCTTCTTCAGAGCAATACATCTTGCGTTTACAATTCATTAGTGTCTTCTCAACATAATCTGGCGTGAAACAAAGCGCAATCACTGAAGGCGCGTTTATATTCTATATTTCAGTCGATGTTCGAAGCGCGATGTCCGTATTCGATTTGTATTCGAAAAATTGCATGTTCGCACCACTTTCTCTCTCTCTTTTTTTTTCTTCCTCTAAGCCGCCGCCGCACTCATGTAGCTATGACGGCCCAGGGCGCCAGCGCATATCATCAGGCTCGAGCGCTCACTTCGATATAACGGACGTTCAGTTCTTTGTAGAAGGCAGTACACTTCACATCACTAATGCTGAGGCAGGTTTGCGTGTTCGAAATAAAGCCAAATTCGCTGTACTTTGGTCCGCTATAAACGTGTTCGACTTAACCTTGCTGCTTTAACACAATTTCATGGCACTCACACGCCGCCTTCTTCCGCGCACCTCCAGCAGTTACTGTATGAAGGCAATGAAGGAAATGTGCTACCGGCATTTATAAGAAAAAGCACATGTGGAGAAATAGAATTCTACTGGCTACTGTGTTACAGGGTAAGGAAATTTTTTTGGAAAAGGCCGGAATATCTTTTTTCAAGCGAAACTTACCACGTACACATTTTGGTGGGAACGCACAGGAGCGAAACTGCGGTAGTGGTGTTCAGCGGTTGTGTTCCTGCTGCGCTTTTTGCAACCGTGGTTGAAGGAAAGAAAGAAATTTCAGCATGATTTTCTGGTAATCGGGTTTGAACCTGGGATCCTCTTTCGTGTGGTTAAGACACCCTCCTTCGTTAACCACACGATTTCAGAACGCTTGTGAGTGGTGAACATATCTGAACCACGTGAATGCCATGGATTTTCCTACCCAGGAATGAAAGAAAGAAAAAAATGTACCTATTCGGTCTAGCAAGCACACGGCAAGCTTCGCTTGCCCATCTGATACGAGAAGGGTTCCTGTTTGTTTTTTTCCATCTGTCAAAAAGAACACCGACCCATCTGCGCTTTCTGGCTCGGCACAGTCGAAACGACCTTGTTTCTATATAATTTATTCCGTACAAATTGTCGACAACGCGTATTGTATACAAGTACTACAGCGGCACGCCCACTATGGGCCGTCGTCACAACTTGGCCATCTGGGCAACGTCTCGGATGGCTGACCGGGGATCGTCCTTGTGGAAGAGGAAGTATCCCTGCACCAGCGCCATGCTCAGGGGCGTCTCCCCGAACTCTCGCCGCACGGCCTGGACGAAGGCGCCTGCGTCGGCCTCGCCTTCCTGCGGGTAGAAACGCCGGAACAGCGCCGCCAACTGGTGGTCGCTCGCGGGGCCCACGAACTCGCGCACGTCCACGCGACCGGGACGGATAAGGGCGGGGTCCAGCCTGCAAAGCAGGGGTGCATGGCTTGAGTCGAGATAAAGAAATACCGAAGATTACGACAGACCTCGCAAAAACCAGCGAAAAGGACCGGATAGAGTGAGAAGGGACACAAGACGCGACCACAAAGCTGGAAGGGACAGAACTAGTGTTGTGGTATGTGCCCCGTCTTCACTCTAGCTGTGTCGCCCTTTTCACTGGTTTTTGCGAGTAACAAGAACCAACTGGTAGATCGACTGTTCTGCAATAAACCGTAACCAGTGATGCCACTGGGCACGTATAATTTGGAGCAAATTTTGGAGCACCAGGAAGTTCGTTAAGGAGCACTCCAGCAGGTAATTTTGCCTTTGGGAGCACCTTGGGGCGCCTAACTTTGGATTCTGGTGTGCTTACGAGAAAACGCATTTTATATTTAAACACCTGAACAACTAAGACACACATCTCTTATGGAGAGCTAGGTAAACATTTCCGCCCATTGCATATCCCATGGACAAAAAATGCTCAAAGAAGTCAATATTATTTCACGCACTAATGTAAAAATAAAGGCCGTCACAGAGTTGGAGGTTGATTGATTTGTGGGGTTTAACGTCCCAAAACCAGCTCTGATTATGAGAGACGCCGTAGTGGGTCTCCGGAAATTTTGACCACCCGGGGTTTTTTAACGTGCACTGACATCGCACAGCACACGGGCCGCAGCATTTCGCCTCCATCGAAGTGCAGCCGCCGCGGCTGGGATTCGACACGGCGGCCCTCGGGTCAGCAGCCGAGTGCCATAGACACTATACCTCCTTGTTCAGTGCGGCAGCGAGGAAACGATTCTCCACGTCCTCGGCGATTGCCCTGGGTACTGCCCCCCAGCGACAGTCTCTCGCCGCAGAATTGCCACGCCTTGATGGTCGACCGCTGTGTGGGCAAACCATATTGGAATGCCGGAGCGATAGTGTCTCGCAGCAGAAAGCCACGAAGGCTGTGCCCAAGTTCTTGCGCGCAACGGGCCTCGTGAACCGTCTCTGACACATGCCGTGCTTGTGTGTGTGTGCGCGATTCGACCTCTCTCTTTCTTCTTTATTCTTTTTCCATCCCTTTCTGTCTCTCTTCACCCCTTCCCCAGTGCAGGGTACAAACTGGATATTTTCCTTCCGGTTAACCTCCCTGCCTTCCGCCTATCGTCTCTCTCTCTCTCTCTCCTTGGCCGAGCACAGTTGGAGGTTATCAAATAGCCTCTGTAGTCATTTTTTTGAACACGGGCAAACACGATACATCGGATCAATAAACATTTTTAAAGAAATAACACTGTAAATATCTCTCGTGCTGCTTCCACAACGCTCTGCGCATGCACTGGGTCGCCTTAGAGACAGAGAACTGCCGCATTTATTCTTCCTTTTCTCTATCTCTCTCCCTGTTTTTTCTTTGGCCCTATGACTTGCAGAACAGAAAAAGTTGCGTTTCTCTCTCTTGCTGTAGTGATTGAGCGATGTGTCAGACAGACGCATAACATATTGCGTAGCCACTTCGCGGTGAACCTTGGATCTTGCCACACTTTTCCAGCGTCAGCACGGTTATGCTAGCTATTCTGACAGTGTCAGTATCGTAATTAAACAGGGCTGTCGGCAACTGGCAGGCTACTGACAGCTATACAATTACGGCTGCTGCGGCCGCGATATGCCATAAATAAAATTAACCAAGAATTTCGCAGTAATCAGCTGAAAATGTTTGTTGTTTCTTTTTCTAGTATTTACATTAGGGGCCCCTTAGGGGCCAATTCCATAGAGCAATGATGCTGCAAATGTGATATACCCGGTTGTACTGGTAGAAGCAAAGCTCTACTAAAATGTTCTTCTGGATGACGAACAACGAAGAAAGAGTAATTGAATAAATGTATCGGCACGTTCCCCATAACTTGCATGCCCTTCCGTGGACGCGACACGCACAAAAAGATTACGGATAAACATCTTCCACGCAAGTGTCTGGCTGGGTAAAGATACTGTAAGTCAAACCATACAAGGAACTTATACGGTACGACCTCGAAGAGACGATTACGGTTGACGGAAATTTTGCAGTGATATGAATTTTATAAACGTCCCGGAAGGTCCACATCATATAGCACAGGCGACCCTCAACTGTATAAGCGCGTGCACCGGCTCTGCCGAGAGGGAGAGAGGGTCTCGCAGAGATGGATCTTATGTCCGCTGCAGGACGAAGGCCTCTCTCAATGCTCTCTATCCTCTGGTGTCCTGCGCGAGCTGATTCCATGTGATGCCTGCGAATTTCTTAATTTCACCACCCCATCTTATTCTGCCGTCCACGGCTACGATTACCTTCTCTTGGTATCCACTCCGTCGTTCTAACTATCCATGCATCTGTTATCTACGCTCCTCAGCATGTGGTCTGCCCATGTTCGCCAACATCGATTCTTATGTCGGCCATCCCTGTCTGTTTCCTGAACCACTCGGCTGTCTTCCTATCTCTTAATAATGACCCAACCAACCAACCCATGGACCTACGACGACGGCAACAACGTAACTTCTAGTCACGGGTGCAACCATACGGGTATGCAAACAGAAGGCTCAAAAAGCCTCTAGACTCGGACAGGCCGCCATGGGAAATTAAACTTAGCGGGTCTATCAAGTCAAGCCGGACTAGTTAAACTACTAGAAGAAATAAAGGGTATTAACCTTAGCGAGGTTAGGAAACCAGGGGAAGAATACTTATTGCTTAATGATGGGCATGTCCTCCGCTACAGAGGACTCTCAGAGATGCGCGAATACAGAGTGGGATTCCCTATACACAAAGACAGTGCAGGTAACATTGAATAGCACCAGTGAAAGGGTAGCAGGTAGGTGCCGTGATAAAAATAAATAGAAGATACAAACCAAAGCTAATACAAGGTTACGCTCCAACGACCAGCCACAATGACGAGGATGTAGAACAGTTTTATGGGGATGTAGAAACGGCAATGAGCAAAGTACGCACCCAGTATACATTTGTTACGGGGGACTTCAACGCAATAGCAAAGGAACTGTTTTGTTTTGTGGGGTTTTACGTCCCAAAACCAGTTCTGATTATGAGAGACGCCGTAGTGGAGGGCTCCGGAAATTTCGACCACCTGGGGTTCTTTAACGTGCACTGACATAGCACAGCACGCGGGCCTCAACATTTCGCCTCCATCGAAATGCAGCCGCCGCGGCCGGGATTCGATCCCGCGACCCTCGGATCAGCAGCCGAGTACCTTAGCCACTAGACCACCGTGGCGGGGCAGCAAAGGAACTAAAAGGAGAACAGGCAGTAGGAAACTACGGTGTAGACGATAGGAATAGAAGAGGATAGATGCTAGTGGAATTCGCAGGAAGAAATTAACTCCGTGTAATGAATACTTTCTTTAAGAAACGTTAAGAACAGGAAATAGACATGGAAAAGCCCTAACGGAGAAACAAAAATCGAAATAGATTTTATATTGTGCAGTGATCTTGGTATAGTACAAGACACGTACGGAAGTGGTTGGTATAGAACAAAATTAGTGATCACAAACTAGTAAGGGCAAATATAACCCTCAATCTAAAGCGGAAAAGAACAAAGTTAATCACACGGAAGCAGGCCAACCTCGATGTCGTCGGAGCGAAAAGAGAAGAATTTAAAATTGCACTTAAGAACAAGTATGCGGCTCTAGTAGAGGAAGAAAATGAGCATATAGAGAAGATGAGCGAAAACATTACTAGGCTGATCACTGAAGCAGCAAATGAAGTCGGAGGCACAGCACTGAGACAAGATGTAAATGAGCTCTCTCAAACTATTAAAAAGTTAATTAAACAACACCAACAGATGGGAATAACAAATTCAAGAGATAACATAGAATTCGCCGAGCTGTCTAAGCTCATCAACAAAAGTAGAGTTAGTGGCATACGCAACTATGACGTGAAAGAAATAGAAGCAGCCGTCAGAAAAGGAAGCAGCATCAAAAGAATTAAAAGGAAGCTTTGTGCGGGAAAGAACATAATGCATGCAGTGAAAGATAGGCAGGGCAACATCGTTAGTAGCTTCTATTCTGAACTATGCAGCTCAAATACGAGTCACCCAACCATGAGTGTAATAAGCGCCGATCAGGACACCGATGTTCCGTGCGTCACTGCGGACGAGGTTAGGAAAGAAATTCAGGGCATATCCCGCGGGAAAGCAGCTGGATAAGACGGCATAACCGCCTGCTTGATAAAAAAGATGGAGGAGAACTCCAAACTAGAAAGCTCGCGACACCACACACGCAATGCCTCAAGACTTAAAATGTACCAGTAAGTTAGGAAAATGCAAATATTCTTTTATTACACAATAAGGGAGATGTAAACGACTTGAAAACTACAGGCCAGTCAGTCTACTCTCAGCACTACACAAAGCATTCACAAAGGTTATCTCAAATAGAATAAGAGCCACACCAGCATAGAATAAGACCGTCACATGTCGTGAAGCAAGTGCGAGCGAAATATAGCGCTGTAGGCCTGCAATAATGCGCCAAAGGCGGTCACTTTCTCATTGCTAAAGTCACGTGTTCCTCCTTTCTTCATTCTCATCCCTTGTCGCTGTAGCGTGTCAATAAGATTAATGCTAAAATAAAGGAATCGAATGGAATCGAAAATCTTATGACAGAGGGTGAGACATCCACCATGAAAGCGATTAACAAGAACACGCTATGTGTGTCAGTGGCAACAAGATATTAATGGTAAACAGCAATACATTGTGAAGCCTCTTTAGAGAAAGGAAATACTGCCCGGGGCTGGCAAAGCTGAAATTTCCGAACACTATATTCATACTCTAGAACGCCAAACCATAGCCGTTAGCAACCCAGAATAAACACCTTAGCTTGATACTTTTCAAGAGCCATTTCGTCTTCACTAGTTTCCTGGGACACAACAGCTAGAAAACTTGCTTGTTTCACGATCTTCCGAGACTAGCACACCCCGATGAATCAATAACCGGGAACGCAGAGGACGCCGTCACCGCACCACCCAAGAAAGCGTAAATGCTCAAAGGTGGCTTCACTGGGCGGTTTATAACACGACAGTTTAGGTTTCCGAACAGATTACAATTCCGCCCGGAGAGAACCTGCGCAGTTTCCAATGATGAAGGCCACTCCAGTCGGCATCGGCACAGCCATGGTGCAGTGCAGCCGAAAAACAGCTGTTAGGCGCAGAATGTATCAGTATACCTCTCTCTTGGCACAGTTAAGCGCAGCACTTGCATCACTGAGACTATAATGGAAAAGAAAATATTGGCCCAGGAAGAAGCAATCTTATATAATGGTTAGTAAAGGAAGAACGTGCATTCGTGTGAAAATGTGAGCCGTAAGCAGAAGGACATGGAAGAATTTCATGGGGCAACGCAGAATCGTGATGGCGAATTTTGAAAGCTTCCACTGTATGAAACAGACAGATGGCAAGACTTTAGTATCGTCCTGAAGGGTGCCCTCTCGCGTTTCATCGTGGATGGACAGCGGGCCGCTCTCTCGTTGGGACGGAAAGGTCAGCGATTCCCGCCCCTCCCTTGATAACTGGAGAGGTACCCCTTCAATTTGTAAAAATTTGTAACAGACTAGATACATCCAGCACTTTACAGCCCCACTTGACATTCACACACATCCCCTAATTTCAATTTTTGGGGAAACCCCCGGGGAACCCCTTCTGGACAGCCCGCGGAGTTGGTGAATCAAGTCTCGACTCTTGACAAGTGAATAAAACAACTCTTCCGAGAACTTTTGTCTTGCGTGTTCTAAAGAAAAAAAAAGGGGGGCTAACTACACCGACGTTACCCTGTAGTGAAGTCGTCCTCACAAGTTATAGATATGGCGCTAGAAGTGTCTGACTGCTCAGCAAAAGGCATTCCGTCGTAGGAGTCTTGCAAAAAGACCATTCTAACCGCATATCCGTGCGTCATAGTACATTCCATCGTTATCGCTGTTCTTGTAGTATCTGGAACGCACTCAACAGTACCCGCGTCGAGGATCCAATGTTAGCAGAACACTAGAAAACACTTCGGAAGCGTCACATCCATTCAGGCAAGGCCTGCGCCGAGCGATACAGGTATACAGCGTAGATGAAACACCAAACAAAAGCAAACAACGCGTGAAAAGGGTTTAACAATGCCAAAGTTGACCACTAATGTATGCTGCAAATTGCGGATACTGTTGCGCCTTCGAAGACACGGAGAAAGTAAGGCACACATGCAGAACAACAAACCGCTTGTTGTTCTGTAAATTGCGGCCATGAGTGGCGCTGCCTAACACTCCCAGGATAATACGTACATAAATACACAATAAAGTGGACGGGGAGACGGCCGCCTTCGTAGCTCAGTTGGTAGAGCATCGGACGCGACATCCGAAGGTCGTGGGTTCGGTTCCCACCGAAGGCAAGGTTTGTCTTTTCGTCGACTCTAATTCCTTTCTACTTCTCCACAATTACAACACCACAATTAACTTCCCCTATGTTTTCCTAGGCTTCATTGTCTGTTTGCTCATTAAGTTCTTTCTAACAAATAAAGAACGAGCCCTTGACCCCTTCCCTTTCGTTATTTCATAGCTTGGGCCTCGTTGCGGCAGACTTGGTGCCTTAGCTAGCATGCGAGGGCTTATTGGGCAGCAGCCATCTCATCTAAGTTCACGTTCTACGTGACGCCTTCTGGCAAGAAAGTGCGTTCCATGCACGCCGCCTTGGCCATGAGTGGCGCTGCCTAACACTCCCAGGATAATACGTACATAAATACACAATAAAGTGGACGGGGGGACGGCCGCCTTCGTAGCTCAGTTGGTAGAGCATCGGACGCGACATCCGAAGGTCGTGGGTTCGGTTCCCACCGAAGGCAAGATTTGTCTTTTCGTCCGCTTTAATTCCTTTCTACTTTCTCCACAATTACAACACCACAAGTAACTTCCCCTATGCTTCATTGTCTGTTTGCTCAATAAGTTGTTTCTAACAAATAAAGAACGAGCCCTTGACCCCTTTCGTTGCGCCAAGTATATGTTATATATATATATATATATATATAAAAGTTCGGGTGTGCCAGTCCGTGAAGCACCCCATGCGATGGCTGGCACTAAAGCCCCATAAAAAGATAAATGAACGAAGTGTGGCAATATAGGACATCGTGCAAAGCACGAGTGCTCCTCTTTTACCGCCATGTAAGTGGCACGGGTGTCAAGGTGGCGAAGGTATATCAAGCGGCGTCCCTGTAGCCCGGGGGATCTCACCGGCAACTTCGAGCTGAACCAATTTTCTATACTTTATCGCACTTTGCAAAATCGCCATCATGTATCAGTTGGCTGAGGGCAAAAGTGGGTCGGGCGTGGCAGTGGGTATAAGGGGTCCAGTGCAAGAGCGGGTTACTCCTGTCTGCTTCCTTTTCATTTCGCGCTATGTGGAAATGCAGCAGCGGATGCGGCAACCCGCAACTTTTAGCTAAACCTTTTTTTTTTTTTTTACACTATCGCATATTGTTTTTTGCGTAATCACTATCACACGTAGCATTGGCCTAAGGACAAGAATGCGTCAAGCGCGCCAGTGAGTGGAGGGCAAGAGCGACTCCGCTTTTCCCTCCTGCGTGACAAGCACTGAGAAACCATATGACGGGCGGCCAAGTCTCGACCTTGAACAGCACCTTTGTTGAAACACGGCCGCTCGATTCGCAACGAACGTGCGTTTTTATCGACCGACCGGTTGAAATATCGGGTTCAAGATAACCACAACAGAGGGAACCGGCTCCTCGTAATTTGTCAATTTATAATTAAGTTGTTTCCTCCTCAAGCAAGCCATTCAACAAAAGATCAAGAAGTCAAGCTGAAATAGGCTGGTGTGGTCCCGAGTGAATCCGCCTGCATAGCTTTATTGCGGTTGCATGTGCACCCCCCGCCCCCCTCCCTCGGCCTATTTCCACGGAAAGAAAAAAGGGGGAGGGGGCGTGAATATCAAATTTTTCAAATACGAATCGCATACGAACATCCACCTTAGAATATCGAATATCGATACACAAATGCAGCTTCAATCATAATACAATCATATCTTACCTTGTGCTAAGAACAAACACTAATAAATAACGCAAAATATACTGCTCATAAAACACAATGTCTACACTAGCTTGCCATATCGTAATTGCTTCGGTAAAATATACCAGAGCATAAAGTGTGCGATACAAATACTCAAGGCTATCACGAAGGAATATCAGTTGTTCCACATGTTCAAGTCACTGCAATGCATTCCTAAAGGTGGTGCCACTTCCTTTCACTTTTTACCCGTACAACATAACCTAGTGTGCGCAGTTTCTTTTTTTTTTTGATGGTTTTTGTATTGTTTTGTATGGCACGACCATTATTGGGATTGTGGACCGTATTTCATGTTGCTTTTTCTTTAATCATTGCATCGGTACTCGTTCAACACTACCACCACTGTATCGCCCAACCCTGCCCAAAGTCTGGAACTCAGACTGACAGTTTTTCCACAAGCAAATAAATAAATAAATAAATAAAGCATCCTGCACAAGGATGCGGCTGCGAATCAGGGCAGCCCATTTCGATTCAAAGGCATGCAGTATGGCAGCACAGTTATATGGGCTTGAGGTCAAGAAAAAAAAAAACGGCTTCTGCCTGTCAAAGGAGCTCCCCTCCAGCCAGTGGTACCGCTCTGTCAACGTGACGTCGCGGCAGACCACCTCGGCGCCGCGCTCAAGAGATAAATCAGAGCGCGGCGTGGAGAGGGTCTACCGCGGCGTCACGTTGACAGTGGCGTCACGTTGACCACTGGCTGAAGAGGAGGTCCTTTGACAGGCAGAAGCCGTTTTGTCTTGACCTGTACCCGAGTTATAGTGATGCGCTAGTCATAGCGCATGTGGGCGACGAGTAATCGGACGTGTAATGGCCCACTCGTCCATTGACAGCCATCGTTTCTGCATGCACTACCGATGCGTAACGGCACAGGCACTGCCGACTTCGACGCATGCTTGCGCAAGCGCGAAGATAACAGCGATGATAACTGCTGGGGTTTCACGTGCCCAAACCACCACACGATTATGAGGCGCACCCTTCAGCGGAGGGCTCCGGAGTAATTACCTGGGGTTCTTTATAACGTGCACCTAAACGCAAATACGGTTGTTTTTCTTTTTTTCATTTTGCCCCCATCAAAATTCGGCGGCGCCGTCTAGTTTCGATCGCGTAACCTCGATATTAGCAAGCTATCACCTATAAGCTGCCACGGTGATGAATAATTTTTGCATTATGAGTGGATCTTAGATTCAATATTGCGGAATATTCGAGTCGCATCTACTATTCGAAAATATCGAACACCTTATTTCTGAATTGAAGACGAACATTGGAAATGTAATATTCGACGAATATTCGAAACATTAAGATATTCGCACACCACAAAAAAAAAAGAAATACAAGACAACACCGTTGTGGGAAGTCCACATTTGTGTTGACCGCATCGTTGTCTGCACTGGACACGCAAGACTGCTGTAGATATATCAATACACGACATAGTGTATTAATCCATACAACAAGACATGCGATATTCTTATTTCCTAGATTACTGCGATCATGAACTTTGGCCCTGATATGCATATACATGCTTTTGTAAATGCCAAAAACAAAAATTACATATGTTCAATAAGTCGGGAAGGTGGCTCGGACCACCACTGGATTAAGTTGAAAAAATGATTGCAACTCTCCTATACTGCAATGAATGTTTCGCATCTGTCGTGCTACTGTAATGGTTCCCTAAAAACAAAGTGATCTGTCATCTGTACCTTCTGTACTTTTTTCTTCCAATTTTTTCCGCCCTCCGCGTTTGGTGAAAAAAATAGAGGAAGCACACCACTTTCATAAAGCCGAAGCTCGCTTCCCCTTTTTGTCTAATTCGATTAAATTAACATGTCTACGGCACATGCTCGTGACAGAGCGACATATTTTCCGATGCGACCACTACTCTGCATCGGAAAAGGCGTTGAACGGACCACATAAATACATTACGTTGTGGAACGAACTCCTTTCGCTTCTCCTTTCCTAAGCTGGGGATCCTTGGCTTAGAAAGCATGACCTCTGAGATCACGAGCAAGATCTCTGAGGCCATTCCAAAGTAACGATTTTACCGGAAGTACCCAAAGAGAGCCCGGCAGTCCATGTGTCGCGTTCGACTATCTGCGCTCCCAGTAATTTCAACAGTATCCATATTCGATCTGCTTCATGACACTTCCCACAGGCGCTCGTTCTCGTCTTGTTTATGCCAGTGCCCATTTGAGTATACCTGGTCAAGTTTCAGTGTACCTGCATATACCGCTCCCTCGTCCATACACGCGGATAATGAGCTAGGAGCAACAGCGACAGCCCCACTGTGGGTGTGTTTGGATGTTCTTGCCGTTTTATTTATTTATTTATTATTATTATTGGCCCCGATCCAGCGAAGCCCGTTATCGACACCTCCCGTTATCAACCGCTACAAAGGGATGCGGCCAAAGGCATCATCATCATGAGCATCTTGTTTTTCTTTCTCTGCGTCTGACCGTCGAACGCCCGATCGACATCGGCACCAGTGCAAAAAAACAAGCAAGCAGTCGAGAGAAGCGTCGATAGAGAGGAATTCAGGAACTCTGCAGCGTAAATAATACTGAACGACGAAAGACGGAAACGAAAGCGACAAACGTTGAGCGTCAGGACATCGTAATATAGATCGTGGAAGAACTCGACAGCGTGCGCTATCGGCGGTGGACGACGATGGGCGGTCTGACGGCGCAGCACTTCTGCCTCAAGTGGAACCAGCACCACGGCAATCTGGTGTCGGTGTACGAAGAGCTGCGCAGCCGTGACGCGTTCGTCGACGTGACGCTGGTCTGCGAGGAAGGCGTCAGCATCAAGGCGCACAAACTGGTCCTCGCATCGTGCAGCCCCTTCTTCGAGACGCTGTTCGAGCGCAACCCGTGCGCGCACCCCGTGGTCATCATGAGCCAGACGCGCGAGGCCGATCTGCGCACGCTGCTCGAGTTCATGTACCGCGGCGAGGTGAACGTCGCGCAGGACCAGCTGCCCGCGCTGCTGCGCACCGCCGAGCTGTTCCAGGTGCGCGGTCTGGCCGAAGTGGCCGGCGAGAACCCACCCTGCTCGGACGAAGCGCTGGGACACGCGCCGCACCAGCCGGCGTCCAGCGGCGGCGTGCGGACCGGTCGGCTGCCCAAGCGCAAGCAGCGGACGCCGCCGCCGCCGCCGCACTCGCAGCCCGCGGCACCGCGGCACGATGAGCCAAGCCCGGTGACCGCCGAGAGACCAGAGAGCCCCGAGCCGGCAGCCGCGGCGCCCAAGGCGCGGTCAGCCGCCAAGCCGCCGGCGCCCGCGAGCCGACGCACTTTCGACCACTCGTACTCGGACGACAAGACCAACTGGGTGCCGGCCGTTCACCACCCTCAGCACCGGGAGCAGCCCCTGCTGCCGCCTCCTCCCGCGGTGCCCCCGGACGGTGGCACGGCCGCCGCCTCGGGAGACGACCACCCGCCCGTGTGCAGTGTGTGCTCGCGCGTGTTCTCGACCAAGGGCAACCTGAAGCGGCACATGCTCATGCACCGGCCGTACAGGCACAAACACCAGTGCACGCTGTGTCTCAAAACGTTCAGCTGGCCCGGTGACCTGCGCACGCATCTGCGCGTTGCCCACGGACAAGGTCGCCTCAAACCCCGTCGGCTGCCGTATTTGTTCACTTAGCCTGTGCGAACGGGGCGTCGATGGCAGCTCCCGTATGGCGGAACTGTCGCCCACTCGTTGTTCTGTGTTCACGAGTAGTGATTGTCACTGCTCTCTCACACGAAGCCAGTGTCCCAAATCCTCGGTGTGTGTCTGTCGCTCGGCCAATGGACTCGTCATGGAGTGGTCCACCTAGGAAACAATCCCTGTGTTTCAAAGAACAAAGTTTTACTATAACCGGTGGCTGTGCAGGTACTGAGCCACTGTATGTGGTAGTGCTGTGTACATTGAGGTACACATTCATGGCAAAGCAGCCACATGATGTTCCCCTACCCATTTTCAGCACAGGTGGTGCAACTGTGTCAGTATTTGGCAAATCGGGCTTATCAGATCAAGTGAGTGACAGTGGAACTGGACATGTTTTCTTGGTCAAACTTTAAATTGGTACTGACAAAAGCCGTGTCTGGTTTAATAAAGCAAGAAATGCTTTATTATACTTACTCGAATTTATGCAATAACAGTACAAGGCTTCTGTTGCTCAAGCATATTAGCAAACTTGTGAATTATACCATTGTTTCATACATCAAAATTAACACGAGGCCCAAACCATACACAGCTGCAGGTACCAGGGGAGGCTCAGTGAATGACAAGTGCTGTTGGGAGTAGTGGAGATCAGGATGCCAAAGGCATAAAATGTGAAGTAAAAGAGTAGAAAACGATACAGGTGATCGTTGCCAAGCTTTTGGCAGTGCCGCCATGGTACAGCTTTCAGCAGTTCCTGATGTCACGTTTACAATCACCTTGTTTTCACAATGTCTTTGTCAAACCACTGTGTGTGACTAACATGCACTGCTTCCTGCTTGGCTACATCAACGGCATTCACAGGTGTGCAGCTCTTGGAAGTGCTCCCGTGCACCAGAATCTTATGATTTTCAATTAATGCGGGTTTTGCACTTGCCCCATGTGTCCTGTTGCCTGCCAAGTTTTCTTTAGATGACCCTTTGTCCTTGGGCCGTTCACGATGTAAGCTAACCTGCTGTGCTGACACACATTCAACATGCCCTGCGCAGCATACGTGCCGTAATGTCCCAGTGACATATTTTTATGAAAGAAGGAAAAAAAGTACATAAGCAGAGAGTATCTAAAACAAATGCATATAGTGCAGTTTTCACCTGCAAGATGTTCATCCCGTCGTAGGTAAGAAAAGAAGGGGAATGGGACAAAAGCTTGTTCCTTAGATGCAACCTACTGGAGCCAACAGAGAAGGAAGGCATAGGAGACATTGCGGTTCTACCTGTAATGCAGTAATTACGACATAAAATGGAAAGGAATTAAAGTGGACAAAAGCCCCACCATCTGCAGGGAACGAAGGTCTCTCAGGGATGCTGTTGGCTACCACAGCTTCTGGCTTTGCAGCAGCTGTGTGCGAAGCCCAATACTGTCGTAGTAGTTGGTCGGCAAAGACCTTCTCAATACACTGTGCTGTTTAAATGTAGCAGTAAATGCTGACCACAGAGTTGATTGATTGTGCAGAAAACTGCAGCACCTGTACTGTGCATTGCTAATATTATACTAGTGCATCATCTGTGATGCAGGCAGAAAGACGCATACATTTAAAGCATTGTCAGCATGGTTTTGCTGCATAAGGGATGCCCCTTAGAAAGCTGACTTCATTGTTACAGCTTCTCTAAAACCACTGAAAACATGAAGTTTGGATGGCAAGCCACAATGTGTAAAGTGCCTCTCACGCTTTTCTGACTGCCTGGTGCTCAAGACCATGCAGCTATGACTGTATCCATAAAATAGTATGTACGTGGCACGAAAATAGCATAACTTTCTATCAACTAACCTAGTAAGTGACGGCACCAGATTTACAAGAGTAACAATGTCTGCTTAAAGGTAACAGTAACCATGTGGATGTCTCGACATGAACTCATGAAAAACGGATGCCTAGGTATTCGGTAGTATTATGGTCACCGTGCTCTGTTCCTTTCTTCAACTCGCACAGAGCGTACTGCCCACTGTATTGTGCTACTCCAATTTGTCTTTGTTTCTTGCATATTTCGAGCGCTTCTAGAGGCTTTCCGTGCAAGCAGTACTGATGCTTTGGTATAAATGTGTATGGAGAAAGCTCGTTTGTTAGCTCTGCATTACCTAGAAAAAGCAAAATGATAAGGGCCAGTTAGTGATATTCCTCTACACTGTTAACTTGGGCTAGCTAGTATGTGTTGCTTTTAAAATGACCTAAAGATAAAAACACCTGACAACTGCTGTTTCTTTCCTGGAAGAAAAATAACTAGGAGACAGCATCACATGGTTCCATTAGCACTTGCAGGCCATCCTCCCCTGATGCCTTGTGCACGGTCCCTCTCTAGTGGAATTAGGCCCACATAACTGCTGGACCGTTCAACTGTTCTTTGGACGTGGTGACGTTTAGTGGAGCTTGACCATACACTAATATATTGCTTTGTCTGCCTGTCACTTGACCGGGGACTATTTTCCATGACTCTCTCCTTTAAATTTTTTATGACTGGGGTTTAACATTATCATGTGATGCCTCTCCTAGGTCTTCTTTCCTCCATGGTTCCTTTTCCTTGTCCTGCGTCGTCTGTAGGAGACACTTTCTGTTCAGTGGAAACTACACGTTTCATGGCGGCGTTTCTTGCAACATGTGATACCTCGCTGCATTTGTGTTATCAGTAAACGATTTTGAAGACTAAAATATCTTTGGAAGAATGTTCGAAAGCCAATGCCTTATGACTGACGTGGAAGTAACTGACACAAGCTAGTGGGAGAACAAGAAAGCACATTTTGAAGTGTGCTGATGATCTTTCAAGGAGGAATAGAATAGAAAAACTGGGGGGTAACAACAGGAGACAGCCATGTGAACTAGCTCAACAGGCAAAGAAGCACCAATAGCAATGCGTCTAACAGCTGTAAAGGTGTTCCTGGTTTAATCAGCCCTATGTATTACAGAGCATATTGGTTTACTAATGGAGGAAATTAGCTTGGTGCCTGTACATGTTTGCAAACGTGAACCCATCTTGCCCAAGGGCCATGGGGGCTGACACAGCGCACAGCACAGGCAGAAGAGAGCAAGCATACTGTTGCTCCTCGCAACTGCAACATCAGGCATGCAGGAACCCTGGGATGTGGGTGGAAACAGTCACACAAAGCAACAGGCTCATTCAAACTTTGAAACTGCTCCAGAAGTGAGGCACTCGTGCTGCCTTTTGCAAACTGTCTTTGTCTGGCTACTCACGGTGGTGCAGCCTAAAGGAGGAAATGCACATTTTGCCTGTAACCATCCTCCTCCCCACCCCCCAGCGCAGTCCAACACGGTTATAGTTAACGGCATGATTTCTAGAATTTGTTTGATGCATCAAGCATTTCGTAATAGCCACACTCGCTTTTAACAAATTTCAGCACCTAGTTCATTATATGCAATGTTGTGAACAGCGAAGTGAAAAACTATGCCACCTGCTGTGAATAATCCCACAAAAATTAAATTATTGTGCAGAAAAGCACACCTATATGCAGTAGGCATTGGTTCTTACCGGGACACTTAGCTCCACCAAATGAGTGCCAGGATGCGAGCACACAGAAATGTAGCCACTACCAGAGACGTGAGGGCAGTTGTAGAAAAGCAGCGTGACTCCAAGGCTAGCCGGAGATGTAAAGGCCTAACTGGAAGTGGTGGAGGAGCACGTATGTGGCTGTTTGGTGACAGGTCGCATGCAGTCAAAGCTCAATATATCCAATGTCTGTTTCGTTATAAAAGATACATTTTGCATGTGTAATGATAGGAGATTTGCTCTATCCAAGTTCATTATATTCAAGCTTGACTGTACCACGCCTGTCACCCTTACTTTTTGTTGCGAAGATGACACACTATCTGATGCTACCCATGGGGCTGTGACAGGACCTTACTGCACTTAAAATTCACAAGAACCACCACAAAAGTGATGCTAACAGATTTGCTCTCGGGCTTTGCATGTAACTGATATTTCAGTAACACAAAGACTGCTACTAATCTGAAATTAAGAAAAAAAAGAAACATTTACAGGTCTGGTGCAGAACTAACAATCGTATGTAGGACTTTTTAACTGTGCTAGCACACACGGACAAAGAAGAAACAGACAAAACATGCACAGGCTCGCAACTGAGTGTTTAATAGGTGAAAATGACATATATATATACAGATGAACATGAAAAATAGCTGATTGGCCATCCAAACATAGATATGCTGTCACAAGGTAGATGCTAAAAAATCTCACAATGGGAAAGAGACACCAAAGGTTCGCTTACACACCCATGTGTAGTTTTAATCTTATGCGCCTCAAACGGCTCTCGAGCGCTACGGTAACTGTGACAGTACAAAATCCTGGTGTGATTAAGAAGTGGAAGGCACGTGTTTTTGTTTAGTTTTTTAGAATCACTGCAATGTTTAGCCACGTGTGAATAACCATAAATGATGAGACAATCGGTAGTATGGCTTCCCATGTGTTTCGTTATGTAGATGACTACCTGATTTGTATAGGCGGGAGTAGGCCTGAAGAACTGGCTCTTCAAGCGAAGGAGGTTTTTTTTTGTAGGTCAGGGCCTAAAGTTTACTGTAGAACTCCCGCACGATAATGAATTGCAATTTCTAGATATACGTCTGCGTCGTGAGTCCTTTCCTACATGTTGTCTTTATCGTCCAAGGTCCCAAAAGTCGCCCCTCAATTTTTCTTCGAGGAATTCGAAAACTGCGAAAAGTGGCATTGCATTGTCTTGCGTAGAACGAGCACTACAGAAGTCATGCCCCCATATGGCGACTGAA
Source organism: Hyalomma asiaticum (assembly GCA_013339685.2). Taxonomy (NCBI): domain Eukaryota; kingdom Metazoa; phylum Arthropoda; class Arachnida; order Ixodida; family Ixodidae; genus Hyalomma; species Hyalomma asiaticum. The sequence continues at coordinate 127,461,367 of CM023485.1, forward strand.
GGTGTTACATTGCAAGTGATCAGGCTGACGGATGCTGAATGCCCAAAATCTGTACTTGGAGCAACTTCTGATAAACTAGTAAAGAAAGTAAAAAGTAGCGTGATGTGCACACCCAGGAGCAATAACAAAGAAAGAGGAGCAGCTGCTGTGATTCCGTACCAGCACAAAGTAGCACATAATTTGAAAAACAGCACAGCAGTATCGGGTCAGTGTTGTATTCTCAACACCTCAGAAACTATCGAGTTTGTGTGCTAGGGTAATGAATGTGGTTGACAGGCACCCAACCATAGCCCTTTTGTCAGCAAGGTTCATCATAAGAAAGGGTCAACCATTATCCCCTGTGCCTGTGCAGTGGTCTACGAGTTTCCCTTCTCATGTGGGTGTGTATACGTTGGTCAGACGGTAAGATGCATTAATATTCAGCTGAAAGAGCATCTAAAAAATAGCACATCAGATGGTTATTCCCATGCGGCTAAACATTGCAATGATCATAAAAAACTAAACAAGAACACGTGCCTTCCACTTCTTAAAACAATGGTTTTGTACCGACGTAGAGACCGTAGCATTCGAGAGCTGTTTGAGGCGTACAAGATTCGGTGTCTCTTTCCATTGTGACATATGTTTTTTTTTTTTTTTTAATCCACCTTGTGACAACATGTCTATGTTTGGATGGCCAATGAGCTACTTTAATGTTCATCTGTATATAAGTCATTTTCACTCAGTTGCGAGTTTGCATACGTCTTGTCCGCCTCTTCTTTGTCCATATGTTCTAGCAAAGTTAGAAACTTTTACGATGTATGTCAACCAACTAGCCCGACTAGGTGCTCTGCTTCAGTATATACGTGTGGAATGGATTTCAAGTGCGGTGGAGGATTACTTTAGCAAGTTTGTACACACAGAATAGAGTCCCGTGACGTACAAGAATGGGGTAACTGAAGGTCAGTGAGGACACATGTTGTGCATTGCACACAAATGTTGATGACTGCAACTTTCATACGGGCAAAGGAGGTGCAAAATGTGTTAAGTAGGTTGCATAGGCTACGCCACAACAGCTAATTCTTAATGCAAAAGTAGAATATAACCATGTTAAAATGCATGCATTGTGGCTGTTCTGTTGAGCGTTCATTCTTGAAGTGCATTCACAGCTGCCTGATGCAACTTAAATGTTCCATAAAATGATACACATTCTGTACACATAACCCTGAACTAAGCAGCACGAGCTTAATGGTGGAAAATCAGCCACCCTTTGGATCACACCTACTGGTTTGGCCAATTAACAGTGGCGCTACTATCATGGTTCCAGTGATGTGTCCAAGGCCACCAAACTGAGTTAAGCTTTACCATGCCAAGGACACGTGTCATTTGTCCACCTTTTTTTTTTTTATTGAAATTAGTGGTAGCGATTTTGTCGGTTTGGTTAAATTCTGAATCAATAATGACACCAGCTGCCCAGAAAACCATTTTTGATGACGCAGTTGGCAAAAACGAAGCAGTATTATGGATTCCTCAGGTTTTGTCTGGAATTATGTTGATTTATGAAGCTAGAATCATGGTGTTTCGTTAATTGAAGCAATCAAATACACTTCAAGAGCTCTAGTGAGTCCCACCCAGTAATTCAAACTAGTACTAACAAGCGAGAAAGGCGCTGTCAATCACTCTTGCACTGACACACCTCTACAATAATCATTTGGCACCAGCACGCACGCAACATTATCTTTTGTTGCACCAGCAAATGGACATCGTGTTAATGATCACTAAACGTGTGCCTGTCTACTTTTCCGATATGCTATGCTTCACGTAGACTGTGCCTGTGGCATTGCCTTTCTGTGACTAAAAGCATGAATAAATAATTGCCGATAAAAAGCAAAAAATTTTAGAAGTGACTGCCGGCACTGCAGTAATAAAAGGTATTTAGGCAATTTAAAAAAAGTTAAGCTGTCACATACGTTATAAAGTATCTAAGGAAACTTTGGTGCCTGCTACGGTCTTCTAGTGGTTATGACTCTCGACTGTTGACCTTAAAGACATGGCTTTGATTCTGGCCGTGGCAGTTGCGTTTTTGATGGAGACACAATACTAGAGCCTCGTGTACACTGTGTTGTCAGCACGCGTTAAATAATCCCTGGCGGTAAAAATTTTTTAAGCACTCAAAATGGCATGCTTCATATCACCCCGTATGATCGTTTTGGCACCTAAAACCTTGTCAATTATTATTAATAGGATATATTTGTTGTAGGTTTTAGAAAAGAAAACGGAAAAAGGGGGCATAAAGGGGTCATGAAAAGAACATGAGGGTAATTTTCACTGCTTCAATACGCATTCAACATGCTAATTCCGAAATATTCTGGCACAATATTAAGTGTACGTTCAATAATGCCTGTCCAACACCACAGGCCGACATGTGCATTTAGTGATGTCACCTCAAGACACTTACAAATGTAGATATAGTGTTAACTTTTGTTTTATCTAAAATAACACATTTACATGACAGCTATAAAGTGGGCAAATAGTCAGACCTATTAAGTTCCTGTGTTATGCCACTGAACAGAAGCAAGGCTAGAGCACGGTTTGTTTTCCCGTGGCCTCTGAAGGCACATGATCTCTTAGGCAATGGTGAGATGACGTCAGGTGTAGAGTTGAGGGGAACGTGCGCTAGGATATTGAAATCGTGTTCTTATTACTGCAAGTAAACCCAGACAATGTGATGAAACAATGTGTATCATACATCAGAGGGCCAATATCCCGAATACACACATATGCAAAATTTCCAGAAAACGTTTCACGACCCCTTTAAGCAAGGAATGCTTGTGTTGCAGATGAAAGCAGACAAAGAAATTATTCTTCTGCTGAACAGGGACCAAAACATGGCAAGTGTGTGGTATCAGCAATGGCATATTATTGACAAGAGCTTTTCTGTGCATATGGGTGGCCTGTCTCAATTGAGAAAATACATAATAGGTCTTGGAAATGGAGGTATTTGCCTTCAGTATTCCTTTAGAAAGATTGTTGTACCCCCAATAGGCTTAGTATGCATCAATAATGACATCCATATCCCATTTTCAACAAAAGCTTCAATGAGCGCTGTGGCTAGGTGTAATTTCAGTTGCTTACTGTACAACCCGTACCCTAGTTAGACTAACCAATTATGCTAACATCGAAATTCCAACTGCATTAATTTGAATCACTACAGTAATCTCACACAGATGTGTGGTTCAGTCCAACATTGTAAAACTGACAGCAGAGCATTTTTAGTTTGTCTGTGGACTTCTTTACATTTGTGGATACCAAGTTACCAAAGCCAGTGATGGCAGAAGCAGAACTGGCGACACTTTGTTTTTTAAACTACAATTCATTTGAAGCTCTCTTCTTTCTTTCATGCATGTGTTCTTGTCGAGAGAAGATGCTGTAAGCACTGTGAGTTAATTATTTCAACAAGCAGTCAAGTAAAACACGCAAGTTGAAGCAGCATTAGCTCCGCATGCATCTGGTTAGGCTCTGCATCATCAGGTGTCACTATCAACACTGCTTATCACCAAAATCACCGTTCAAACGAACATGGTTATCACACCGTGGAACCACGCTGGAAGTCATTATTTGGTACATCTGAAGATTGAGCTGGTTGGTACGTTTTGAAACACACAAGCAAGTGGTCTTACTCTTCAGGGTATTCAGAAAGTTGTGCGCACAGAAGGAGAAGCAGACTTCACAACATTACCTTCAGCTGTTTACTGGCCACATTGAACGTTTATCACATGACCAACCTGAAGCAATGCCCCTTTGTGCCACATTCAGAGCACTGTTGCCCCAAGGAAAGGCACATGCAGCTTGCATTGAGAGCCTGTGCACGTTTTCGTGAATACCAACAACGTGTATCTGAAAAGTGCTGTGTTTCGGACAGCTCAGCTGGACATGATGCTCACGCACCTTAAGACAGTGCAGTCGCGTTTTCAGATTGACCAGTGTTTGTGTGGGAAAGAGTGCATCAAATAAGCAATCCGTGCTAGCATAGCAGCCATGCACAGAGCGTAAGAAGGCATAAATCACTTCAGGCAAGGTGTAGACACCTAGCAAATGTTCCTGCTTTGCCTGTGATAAACATACACAATCACTGCCATAGCATCTGGCGATCACATGACGGAAAACTAGGTGTAGTGATGAATGGCCTAGTGAGAGCCTAGGTATCCGTGTCTTGCACTATTAGATTGCAGCTAGCAGCGCAGAATGAGTGCACCAGTGGCCACTATAATTAATGCTGCGTCCACTACTTTATGATGATGAGAAATTTCTGCATTTCACACATGGACATCACTGGATGAAGAGACCGCAAGAAACTACAAGAAAGCAAGAACCTCGGCCAATCCCACTTGCTGCCTTTTTGTTTATTTCCTCTCATAGTGGCTGTGCAACTATGCTAGAGGACTGCAGTTCTGTGACCAGTGTCGAACTTCCTGTGCAGTGAGTGAAGCCGTGAACACAACCTGTATTGTGGTGTACTAGTGTTTCTGCAAATATTGTGTATGTATTTCAATCCTGCCACGCAACAATGTGATATTCTTCTGTACACTTCTTGTGCATACTCGTTCTGGTCTTGTTTATACCTTGCCTTCAGTAACGCCCGCATTCACGCAATGGCTAATGCCGCACACATCTTGCACCAAAATTGGTGTTCTGAGCATGCGCAGCTCGAGTTACTGTGTTTTACCTGCACAGCATTAAACATAGAGAGCTTCCACAGCCATTATCTTTTCGTACAAACGCAGCGAGAGGACCAACCTGAGGTTCAAATATATAAATGAAGCTATATGTCTTTCCATGTGTAGCTTGCAGTGCTGCAGAGGCTTGCATGACCTGTCACTATAGCTTGTTCACGCTAAAAATGCTGCAGTGTTGCTAGCAGCTATCCAGCTTTCTTTCTTCTTTTTCTTTCTTGTTTTTTTTTTTTTTTTTTTTTTCCAAGAAGTCCACCACAACGCATCACAAGCAGGCTTGTGCAGTGCTTACACGAGCACTTACAGTCACAGAGGCCGGACACAAGATGTGTAGAGTTTCAACTTTCGAGAACCATATGTCGTGCTTGCATAGTTCCTCAGCCTTATACTCTAGATATCAAACTAGATAATCTATATATACTCTAGATATCTGTCACTCAAGCCTGTGCCTATTCTTCTTTTTTATCTTGACCATAAAACACTGAGATGAAAAGTGGTTTGACAATAGAGCTCACAGAGCATTTTTCCAAAAAGTGTGTGGAAAAGGTGAATCGCCACATAGAAATGTTAGGCACAACTCTAAGGACTGAGCAAGGAGAAAATGCACAGCAGCACCAGTCTTGTCGTGAACACGACAGCTATACATGCTTTATCAAAAGCTTCCCTGCATCTGTAGTGATTTCTCCATTTCTTTGAGAGGAATTGCATACCGACAACATCTTTCAGTTTCCTCAATCAGACACATCAACAGGGCTGACCTTGATACAGCCAAGGTCAGCACTGTCATACATTTATTGCTTGCACCATCCTCGGTGCCGCTTAAAGTGACCCTCAAACGGTGATTCTGGTGATTTTGTTCAAATGCGTTGCGCCGGTAGCTGAAGTCCTTCTCATCAGTTAGCAGACCAATACCCGTGCTCCGAGTTAGCTGTTTCATTTACTATGGAGTTTTAAATATGCCCATCGTTAAAGATCAACGCAGCTCGAGCTGAAGAGTTTTCAAGGCCCCTGCCAATGGGTCACGCAATGGGCATGCAAATAGTGATATGGTAGCTGGTGGTGCACACACGCGTCACAAGGACACCAAGTGCCCATCATCAGCACACTACTAGGGCAACGTTCTAGCTACCCCAGCACTACTGAGGCCTCGTTACATTGGCTGATCTGTGAGGCACAGCCGACACTAGCTTGCACCCCACAGCTAAGTGTGTTGAAGAGGAACAGCAGTGGGAAGGATGAAGGCCACACAAACAAGCCCATAGCCACCCTGTTGCAAGGTGCTCCACTTTGCTTATGGCGTGAGTGATTCAATAATGTCTTAGCCTGATCAGAGGCACAATGTCAAGAGACATTTCAGGGACCCTTAAAGCTTTATATTGTACCAGCCTGCTCCAGTAACACGCCCACTTCAGAAATGGCAAGCTTAGTACTTAAGCATTGAGCAGTCAAGTGCAGCAAAGCTTTCGTCATCACAGTCCAGTCACTTCAAGCTTGCCACCGTAACTACCAGAGAACAAAGTCGGAGCCATGCAACACCATATGAGCAGGTTACAGTGCTGCATTCCATGTCTTTCTTTACCTTGAATCATGTGAAAAAGCAAAAAGCGTTCCTCACAAGCAGTTCTTGCAACAAGTACTGTCACTTGTCCCGATCTCAGCAGCCCGGTGAGAATTTTACCAGCTACCTCGAAGATATGATCGATTTGTGTAAGCGTGTCGATCCAATAATGACCGAGGGAGATAAAATCAAGCACATACTGAAGGGTATTGATGAGGATGCTTTTCAAATGCTGATTTCCAAGAGCCCCTCCACTGCCACCCAGGCCATCAATCTATGTCAAAGCTACGACGAGCTTCACCGACAACACCTTGTGACCCGCCACCCTGTTCCACATCAGGAGTTGCTGTCGGTCTTGGTACCAAGTTTTGAAGACCCCACCCTCCTTCCTCAGCTCTCCCTCATTTCCATCCCGCCGCAGTCAACTTCACGCCTCAGCTCGACCATTCAGCATGTTATACAGGAGCAAGTATCCGAGGTCCTCCCACAAGAGCGGCCTCCTCAAGTCACCGCTCCGTTAACGTGCTCCGACGCACTATCTCGACCACGACCACCGATGATCCGCGCTCCAACTCCCATGCTGCCCCTATCTTTGTCCCAGTACCACCACGATCTGCAGTCTTTCGAGTCGTGAACCCGTGGTGCACGGCAGACAATAAGCCCACATGCTATCCGTGTGGGATATTCGGACATGTCGCACGCTTGTGCTGCTGTCGTCCACTACGTCCACAGTACGACTCACGAACTCCTGAGTGACAGAGGCCGCGTCTTTCTCGCTGATGTTGTTGAAAAGCTACTTGCTGAATGCCGTATTATTCACCGCTGCACCACCACATATCAACCGCAAACAAACGGGCTGACCGAGTGCTTTAACAGAACTCTTGGCAACATGGTTTCAATGTATGTCGCCTCCAACCACATTGACTGGGACGTCATTCTCCCATATGTAACGTACGCCTACAATACGGTGCCTCAGGCGACTACTGGCTTTTCCCCTTTCTTCTTGCTTTATGGCCGAGAACCGTCATCACCGATCGCCACTATCCTGCCTTACCGTCCCGACTCATCAGAGTCCACGCCGGTTTCCGAAGCTGCTCAATATGCAGAAGAATGTCGCCAACTAGCTCGCTCCCTCACCACCCAACAACAAGCATTGCAAAAATTTCGCCCCGACGATGGCCTGCCATACCGGCAGCTCCCGCCCGGCACTCTCGTTTGGCTGTGGGTGCCCTCCACTCCTACGCCAGGTGTCACCCCGAAGTTTGCGTCGAAGTATCATGGCCCTTACAGGGTCCTGCAGCAAACTTCTCCCGTCGACTACCTCGTCGAACCAGTCACACCCACTACGGACATGCGCCGTCGCGGCCGCAAGACTGTGAGCATAGATTGCCTGAAACAATATCATGAACCGCTTGTTCTCACGGCGCCTTAGCCCACCAGAGTGGCTCCGTCTCTAGGGAGGGGGAAAGATGCAGTGAAGAAGCGCACCCTCGATAGCTCTGCAGCCGGATCGCGAATGCTATGCTAGTGGGGAGCGAGCTGAAGGTGATTGCTGCTCGGGCTGGTTAAGCCTATGCGCCATCGTGTCTACCGGTTGGTGCTGACCTCGTCGTCCACAACCACATTGAGCTTCCTTATCACAGTGCGAATTTCCATACTTTGAACAAAGGATTTTCAAGGGGATAATTTACGAGTTTGATACAGGTGAAAATTCTATATATTTGGGTCCAATATATCCATGTTCGACTGTAGTCGGTGCCTGCCCAGTGATGTGGTTTGTTGAAAGAAGAGCAGGCATACTCTGGATGTATTTTGAAACAAAATTACGGTCCCCTGGTGCGTGCAGTGCAACAATATTTGGCACACTTGTTCACAGGAGCTTCCATGACTGATCGACACTGTTTTTTGTTCTGTTCAAAAAGGTGTTTCAAGGTGCCTTGAAGTTGCCAAGACGGCTCCACTATTCCCCAGAGGCCAATGTACTCAAGAAACGTCTGATGGCTGCCAAGATAGAGCTTGCGCCAGCAATGGCGTTCGTGCGAAGTCCACAGTTGACAGCCCCCCACTTCCAACCTCCCCCCGCTCGTCAAAGACAGGAGGGGCATTTCCCCTCAGCTTTGGCGCAGGCCTCCCGAGCAGTGTGATATTACCACATGTGCGCTCTGAGCAATGGGGATGGGCCGGACTCGTTTGATCTCTGCTTCAGCCGTGTGCACCCCCCCCCCCCCCCCGCTCGCGGGTAGAAGGTACGATGTACCCAAGGTACCCACACGTAGAAGGTACGATGCGCAGGGGGTTGTTATCAATTTGGACTTTATACAAGACCTGACGGTCCAAGTATATGGACAAAAACCCATGGAGACTGTCCATATACTTGCTATCACAATAAAACAGAAAGTGGCAAATAAGCCAGAGCGCTGATGTCAGCCATAGGCCCTGAGCACACATTTGCTCATACTTTGACTGCTTGATCCTTGCACGTTCTTGACTCTTGTGTGTGTAAGTAAACTGAGCTATACAGCAGTAACAAAAGGAAGCCTTTGCTCTTATGTTACATTTAATGCAGGCACAGCAAAGTCCTCCATTAAAATAGTTTAGAGAATATGGAATGAGGAAGCACTCCTGGGAGTATTTGGCATAAATACTAAGCAACTGACCAAACTCAACTTCATTGGCATATCAGCTAAATTGTGCGGTGTCACTGACACATTTAATTTCTTCATGGCCTATTGTCAATGCTGTTAGCAAGCCCAAGAGCTAATCAATGCACAACTTAATATACCAGAAAAGACATTGTGGAAGTAATTGCATCACAGGAGTTCCGTGTCAGTGGAGCACACTACAAAGAGCACATAGGGTAGTAAAACATTTCCACCAGGAGTTCCCTCTGGTCTTCCATCCTTCAAGAGAGGGAATCGTCTCAGGACAGGTGCCATTGCAAGAAAGCAGAGGGTTTACCAAATCCATATGCAAAGCGGGAAGTACTTTTTTTTATGTCCAGAACCAGGCCCGTAGGCTGGAATTATTTCGGGGGGTGGGGGCCACTTGCTCAAGGCTTTGACTATTTGAGAAAAACATCATTTTCATTATTTACTTTCCGTAAAAATTGCAAGTATGTACAATACATAAATTTTAAAGTGTAACGATGAACAGATTGCAAAATACGATTTAGAACAGGGAATGTCGCAGGAGCCAATGTTTCGACAAGTGGACTTGCCTTTGTCAGGGCGGCCCTGACAGAAGACAAGTCCACTTGTCGAAACGTCGGCTCCTGCGACATTCCCTGTTCTAAATCGTATTTTGCGATCTGTTCATCGATTCAAGCCTCTATCTTCCCCTGAGCTTCTTTTAAAGTGTAACGTTATTAATAGGGTTAAATTTTATGACATTAGTACTACGCTATGTTATCGACACTACCTCCCCAGCCAAAATTTTTTAGGGGCCCAGGCCCCTAGGTTACCCCCCACCCCCTTCTGGCTACAGGCCTGTCCAGAACAATGCGTAATATTATGCGAAGAGCACAAAAATTAAACGACATAATGTGTGAAAGATACAGACAAGTAGAGTCAATCCAACAGTACTACCCGTCTTACAACTATCCTCAACTCACTGTTACATTATCTACCCTCTTTGCACAGCATTCCATTATATGTCACTGGCAAATAAGATGTGCCCTCACTTTTTATTTTTGTTTTATGTCCTTGGCTGGCCCTGTGATGGCATTTTGCACTGTACCATGTATATCATGCAAGAGGCAAAAGCCAACCCACTGTTAGCCTTGGACCATTACCACGTGGTGGCCATTATGCAGCATTTGCATGTACATTTCTTTAGTCTTCGAAGAGTATAAAAGGTTTAGCTTGAAGTTGCAGGTGCGATCCCCACAGCCGCAGCTGCATGTCCATAGCATGAAATGCAACGACAGATAGAAATGCAGGGAAACTAATCAATTGGCACCCTTGCCAGTTATGTCATGATTAACTGTAAAAAAAGCAGGTTTGCTACTCCAATGGTTTTCTCAGCACAGAACTGGAAAGAACTTTCCTGAGATTATTTGTTGCAGCATCTTTAAGGAGCACTCACCGGTCCAAGTGATTGGTGGTCATGAACACAATGCGTGCCTCAGCAGAGGCTACTCCATCCAGCATGTTGAGCAGACCACTGAATGTCACCCTGCTGAGCCCTTCATAGGCCGCTTTCACTGCAACACACCACAACAGACCACAATATTGATGTAATCAAAGGTTTCTTCGAAGCCCGCTGCAGCAGCTAGGTGCACAACATAAGCAAAATTTGGCACTTTATACATCTTTACAGACAGGCGCGGCATATATATAAGGGATCCATCCAACTTCAGCCGAATGCAACCAAACGAAATCGTTTTTTTGTGGTTCTAAAAGGAAATGTACTATGCTCGTTAAAAAGTATGTTTACGCCAGGCAATCAAACCCTGGTCTCATGGTCTTGTCCCACACCTGTTCTGTCACTGAAACTAGCCAAGCTACCAGTTGTTCAAATTAAAAGACACTCACAGGCCTTGTATTTTCATCTACTCGCCTACTGCTTGGCTCACTGGGTAGAGCAACGCTTGAAGTAGTGTCCAGAGTTTCATTGCCAGACCAGGCTGCATGCATTTTAGGTGAGGCTCTTTGCATGATCACTCATGGTTTGCTGAAGGGAGTTCTTGACAAGCTCCGCATTGAGCAAAATGCCCACCCACCAAGAAACAGAAACAAGAGAAAAGCCACTGAGAGCATGCGCAGAGGTTAAAAACGGGTTTTTGGTTGCCGCGAAGGCAGCGCCGCTTCTCAGCGTCGACTCCTTTTACTGCGTAGAAAGCAAATAGTAGGTTGGCTGCAACTCAGAGGCTGCGACTGCAACTCAGAGGCCGAGTTACGGTGGTATGAACACCAGAAGGCGACTTACAGCGATTCAAAGACTCCAAATAGCAGTACCAAGGCGTCTCCACTAGACTACGCCATGTTTCAGTTGCCACAATTTTTAAGCTCAATTTAAGAATACTAATCCTGTTCAAATCGCTAAAATGGTGCTCGATTCCATCACTATAATTCAAGTTCTTTCGAAATGCACGAAGATCTATTCACACATTCTGGCCACTTGTCGGTCCCTTTGAGGTTCACAGATATTGTGCTTTTTAGCAATGATGGTGGCCTACAAAACATGACTGATTACTTAAACTGGGAAAGTGTTAAAATTGGACTAAAAATGAATAGGCAAAAGACCAAAATTATGCTCAATAGTCTAGCTAAAGAACAGGAATTGAAAATTAGCGATGAACCCTTAGAACGCGTGAGTGAATATGATACCAGAGTCCTTCAATGCTTTTCTGGTCACAAAACTCCTCCGTAACGCTATGGGGCGAGCTTGCTATGTCGCCGCAGCAGCCGCGCGGCGGCGCTACGAGCTCGCGGGGGCCATTGCGGAGAGCTTCGCTGCTTAGGGAGAGCTGGGGGCCTGAGGAATCCAGCAGCATCTGCTTTCAGTTTTTCTCGTTTTTCTCAATTTGTGCTACTGACAACTGTTGTATACAAAGGCGCGGTTGGTGTACGTGAGAGATGATGCCCAAAATTTGTTGTGTTCCGGGTTGTCGCTCCGGCTATAGAGGCACGAGTGAAAAGGTGTCGTAGTTTGGTTTACCAAGGGACGGCGACGACAGAGATAAGTGGAAACGTGTGATACCGCGACAGGAAGCTGGAGGATTTACCTTCGAATCGGAGCACGTTAGAGTGTGCGAGCCACCACAGTTTGATGCCACCGACGTTATTTGAACGGACGAGTTTGTAGTCAACGGTGAAAATGCGTCGCTGCAACGCGAAAAGGAATGGTTGCAGGCCGGCACCTATTCCTCGGCTGTTCGAAGGATTGCCGGCGCACATGAGCAAGCCAAAACCACGATCCCGGTCAGCGAGGATGTTCTCAAACGTGATGTTATCAAACATCTGCAGTGAAATAAGCATCATAGTGAAGTATGGACTCAATGGGCGTTAGTGTTTCCTCAGCTTGAAACGCTTTTGGGTATTTTGCCCCATGTCTGATTTTTCGCGTTCAGAATAAATTGAAAGTGCAACCAGACCTCTTGTGAACACGTGTGCTTGTTTTCTCTAAATTAGTAAAACACGGTTTCAGTTTCACTCAATCAAGTCTCCCCTTGCATTCTTCATCAAGAAAATTCTGGCAGCACGCCGCGCAAATGTACCCCATCCAAGCAGTCTAAGTAACGCACGTTGTGATTTGTGAAAGTGCTGCCAGCGCAAGCATGGTAGATACCCGAGCGCCCTTGCGTAGCTGCACAATGCAAAGTGCGGCTCACTTTAGCTCGTGCAATGACCATGTAACATGAAGTCGTCAAATTTACTCGTAGGAAATTAAAAGAACGTGGTTGCAAACCTTAGAGATCGGTGGGCATTTGCGCAGCACACGGACGTTACCTTGCCAAAGCATCGTCATTCCCGATTTCAAGTGTTGCCGAAGCTCTGTGATGTAAGGTGCAGCGGAGTGAATAACGGTTTTATCAACTGTAAACAGGAATGCAAAATTTTTCTTTTTCATAATGCGGTCGTGTTAAACTCCCACCGCGTAGGCGTTCTGATTGTAAATAGCACGATCGGCGCTGGCTGAACTCTCGCTGTGACACTTAAGTTTGTGAGTTGGTGGGGTTTGTGAGGCTTGCGAAGTGCCACAGGTCTAAATAAACAACCTGTGCCTGAGTAAGTACTCTCTTTCTCCACTGCCTGAGGCGAGGTACCGAACTGGAACGACATACAGTAGAACCTCATTCATACGTTTTTCAAAAATAACGCGAAACTGAACGTATTATCCGGGAAAACGTATGATCCAAATACACGAAAAAATGGCGCAGTTTCGCCGGAAAAGCATGCCTTGACATAAATATTAAAGTATTTTACAATTTCATGCAATTCGGGCAATAGAACATCGCGAAACAATAAACGTCTGCTTATATTAGCTCTGACGCGTGTTGGAACACGCCCGAAGGCACGGCAGAGAACACGAGCGCTAGCCATCAGCACTGACAGCGTCGGGAAAGGAACGCATGCGTGTTGTCCCTTGCTTCAGTGTTTAAACTGCTCCACATCTTCAGGCAAATTAGTTAACGTAATGAAAAGCGCGCGTTCACACCGTCATTTTCGCGGCCTGCCCAAACCGCGCGCGCGTGCCCATTAATACGCGGCGCGGACGCACGGGCCACGTTGCTCCCAACGGCGCGCACTCTGATACATAAGTCGTGCGCGCCAAGAGCATTAGCCTTGCATCAACGGGTCACATGAATGGGCACATCACGTGCGTCGCACGGCCCAAGCCAAGGTCGCTGTGTGAGTGCATCGTGTGCATCATGTTGACCGTCAGAGCTAGCAGCTTAGTCTCTAGACGCTACGAAATGTTCAGCCGTCCTTTTTTAGGGGCGAAGCTCCTCTTAGTCTAACCTTGTCCTGTGCCAGGCGTAACCGGCGTGCCGTTAGGCACGCGCTCGCCCTCGGCGCATGCCTCTCTCTCTCTCACTCTTCCATCTGCTGTCTTGTGAGGAGAGAGAGCAAAAGGCGCGTGTTGACTATGGAAACGCTCTTTCTTAGATGAACGCTCTACCAGCTCGCAAAGAAGGAGACGCGTCCCTCACCCGCGAGAGACAACGTTGGCACAGGCAGCGTCTCCTAGCGAGTTTCTTGATTGAGAAATACCGACTGCTCGCGTTGGAGAACCGTTCACCGGCCACCCATATATATATAGGCACTGGAACTTGACTTGCAATGAAGTGCCGGTGGGAGATTTCACTTGTGCATAGTTGAACCATACGGATTCGTAGCGTGCGCGTTAACTAAATTAATCCGGAACTCGGCACGATCTACGATGAACCTCCCGAGCTTTGCCCACTCATCATCATTCACTCCGTGGATATGCTGTAATTTTTTTCTCTCTCTGTCTCTCCCCCCCCCCCTTCCGCCCCTCTTTTTCTAACCTGCACTCCCTCGACGCCACCACCGCAACTTACCAGCTGACAAACGAACGTGCAATCTGTCGGCGGTTCCCGGCTGTTCAAGTGGTGCGTGAGGGCAGCACGCGCCGCACAGCGACCCGCGCTTTTGCTCGACAACAGAACAGGCCGAATCAGGCACGCGTAGCGTACGCTTGCCAGCGCGAGGTTACGCTTGTCACGCGACTACTCAGTACAGCATTACATGACGCAACGCGCTGACGACTTGTTCGGTTTGACGCAATGGGAGCACCCGCGCGATCTTATCACTGGCGATATAACTTTGCGATGCACTGCGCCCGCTCGCTCTCTGTAAAAAGCACAGGATGCGCTCCGTATTTCGTACGCGTTATCGGCTTTCGAACTTGCTTATTTTTGTTTGTAAGTAACGGCCGTCGTCTCGCATATCGGTAACTTGCGATCGGAAATGGCAGGTTCAACTGATGTTTTCGAAGCAGTATTGGGAGAATTCCTCTGGCAGTGCTTGTGCACCAGCTATCTAAATGTGCCAGACATTTATATTTGCGCTTTTTGGGCGTGGTCATCGAAGGTGAGGTGAGCAGAAACGGGCCGCCAGAACTTTCAGCTTTCAAACGTTATCAAGATGGCGGCGCTCGGTGGGGGAAAAGACGAGAGACGACCCGCATAGACACCGTTTGCGCTTGCGATTGCGCTCGCAATTCGGTGCTACTGAAAGAAATGGCGGCGTGTCTCGTTTATCGGCCATTAAAAGTGTGCTCTACGTACGCTTCTAACAGCTAAAGCACGCAGTGCTGCTAAAGCTGCCTTGATCGCGAGTGTCAGCAGCGATACCGATGAATGCCGTGTGTTACGTCTAGCTAGGTGATAGTCTAGTATCGGAAGAGAGCACACCGGCGTTTTCTTGTGACACGGTTGGGCGAGTACTGCGGTGTAGCCACCGCGGTGGGCAGCTACTGCTCTCGATCGCGCGCGCGAGCTTCCCGACTTCTCGGTTGCACGCGGACTTTACACGCCAGAAAATTTATCATTCAATCGTAATTGGACGATAAATCGAACGTTGGTGCCGAATAATCGTATTTTACGGGAACGTATTAACCGGAAGGAAATAAGCGTAACTCTACGAGAAAAGTTGGTGTTTTCGCGATCGCGAACGTTGGAACCGGGAAATCGTATCAACCGGGAACGTATCAGCGAGGTTCTACTGTATAAAAACATTGCTGCGCCAGTACAACTGGATCCATCGCAGCCTTGTCATTTTTGAAAAAAATACGCGAAAGTAAGTTTTTCAGACGCGTATGCATCAATCGCATTGTATGGCAGGTGAAGTATTAGTGGTAGTTCAATTATAGCAGTTTGGTGCAAGAAAAAGACATTGCCGTGAACCTGCGCAGCGTTCAGCCGCACGCACAGCGCACGCGCCAATGCCCCCGCGTTGACCGTGGCGACCCTAGCGGCGGCTTCTGTCCCTGTATGAAACTGCGGGCAGAGTTTCATGACCAGAGAAGCATTGAAGGACTCTGATGATACCTAGGTCAGTTACTAACACGGGCGCGTATCCATTAAAAAGAAATTCTCCGTAAAATAAGGACGGGCTAGAGCGCATTCGGAACGCATTCTGAAATCATGACTAAAAACTTGCCGCTGTCACTAAAGCGAAAAGTATTTAATCACTGCATTCTCCCAGTACTAACGTATGATGCAGAAGTGTGAAGGATAACGAAAAGCTAGAGATGAAATTAAGAAGCACACAACATGCAATGGAAAGAAAGAGGATAGGTGTAACGCTAAGAGACAAAAAAATGAACGGAATGGATCAGGGAACAGACTCGAGTAGCTGAGTAAAACGGCAAGTTGGGCTAGTTGGCTGGGATTAATTTTTTCACTTGGTTGCAGCGCAACATACACGAGCACAATAGAAGGAAACGAACAACACAGGCGCCTGTGTTGTTCGTTTCCTTCTATTGTCCTCGTGTATGTTGTGCTACAACCAAGTGAAAAAATCGAGTAGCTGATATTATTATATCAATTAAAAGAAAGAAGTGAACCTGGGCAGGACATGTCATGAGGAGGAAGGATAATAGGTGGACAGTAAGAGCAACGGAATGGATACCAAAAGAGGGAAAACGCAACAGAGGCAGGCAGAAGGTTAGATGGAGTGATGAAATTAAAACGTTTGCGGGCATTAAGTGCAACCAACTCGCTCAGGATAGGGTGGATTGGAAATCGTTGGGAGAGGCCTTCGTCCTGCAGTGGACCTAAAATAGGCCGATGATTATGATGGTGACCAACCAAGGCACTTTTTTGCTTGAAACTGCTGGGTCTCTTACGTTTCAAGTAAAAAAATGTGCCTTGGTTGGTGCTAATATGTTTCAAGTCTAACACTACTCTGCCCAACCAGACAGATTTCTGTCAAATGTCCCCATTTAAAACTAAAGCACATGTGTGTGCCTTATTGTAAAGTAGACCTTCAATAGTTCAAACTCTGATCATTTAAATTTGCAGTAAATTCAAATAAATCTCACATATTTGGTTGGCCTGCTATGTTTTCAATGTACATAATTAAAAACTGCTTAGTAAAACTGCATTATTCAGCTAATTCTGCTAATTCCTACTTTCTGCTTATCCCTGCCAGAAATATCGACTGCTTTGGTTTGTTCTAGTTCAATATTCATGCTCATTATATCTTTTAAAAGCCAGAAATAAAGCCAATCGCCTTTTGACACTTTCCAAACTACCCAAAACCACTATAAACAAAAGAAAAAGAAAAACTAAATGCTGAAGTGACAACAATGCATATGATATGTGCTCATCTCTGCTTTTTCTGCCATACTGCACTGAGCCGTAATTCTGCCTGCATCTGGTATTCAAAGAATATTATGGGATCCCCTCAAGTATGAATTAACGAAGGCCTACTGTTCTTGCACAACGTACATGGCAATGCTTGGAGACTACGAAAGGCAGAGCTCCCCATCTTAAATGCACTACGACAGAAAATAAAATACTAGATTGCGTCGAAAAAATGTTCAATGTTCTACTCCGCAGGTTAATGTGGCTGACTTTAGCGGCACACACGATGCAGCCACACAAGCTTGCGCAATCTTGCTGGAAATACATTCACGAGGATTTCCTTAGTGCTGGCATAAATCAGGCATAACAATGGCCACAAACACTACTCGCGTGCATACACACAAACTCAAGAGATAGGTAAAATGCATGCGCCAACACCAAATTAATTCCAACAATTCACGGAATGCATTAACTTTCATTTAGCTATAACATACACTGTTCGAGAACACCAGAACAGATCTCTCAGCAGTGCTCTACCATAGTTGCATGACTAAAAAATTTTCTTTACAGAAAAATATTTCAGCTTCACGATTTCAGCAGAGAATAACTGAACATTACCGATGCATACCGAAGTGGCACTAACAACTTCTCATGGCTAAGCAATGCAACATCGACGACCATGAAAGTTTTCTTTCTTGGACATGGGAAGTATTTTTCTACAGATGGACAATGGCCACTTATGCTCTTTTTGCTTTGCATAGAAATTACGCATGGGTGCAGTATTGCACATGTTGCACACGCTGAATGACAGATGGAGCACAATAAATATAAAACAATGGCTACCTAAATGAAATGGGTCTTGCACAGGCTCAATTAATGCTTGTATGCAACCTTCCATGTAATGTTAGGTAGGGTAGAGGAGCACAGCAGCATAATTGACATGGAAAGCGAGAGCAGCCAGTCATACCAAAGTGGAGTACAGGCAGGTTATATGATAACGAAAGATTTAACACAGAGCTTTCATTTATGGGTATAACTCGATTTTACCCATCCTGAATGCGTTTCAGGAAAATCAGTAAACCCGATCTCTCCTTGAATTCCAGTGCCCCATGACAACCTGCTTTTTACACTGTACAGAGTTTGTGGTGCGCACGTGCCATAGCTACCCGACCTCAGGACAGCAAAGTGTCATCCTGTCGGCTTATGCGAACTCCAGTGAACATTACACTCCTTTCACAGGCTACATGCAGCACTGCGGATGTTGTACGGCTATCGTTTTTGAATTTAAACTTGTAAATATAACCTGAAAAGACCTGAATTTTGAAAATGTTCAACAAAAACCCCAAATTCTCCCCAAATATCACCTTGAAAAATACCACTCAATTTTTACCCCTTGAATTTGCAAAAAATATAAGACCGAAAAATGAGCAGCCCTGGATTTTCTTAACAGGTAAGCACTGTACTATTGCAGTTACGGCATGGGTTCTAAAAGAAGGAAGATGCAGTCAATGCCCGCAGACAATTAGGTGGAGCAATGAGGTTAAACGAGCGTGTTGGACAGCATAGGAGACTGTGGTCATCCTGCAATGGCATAAAACACGAGTAGGGAGGCATACCCACCTGCGCTGCTCTCCTCCCGACTGACAAAGGCGGCGTCAATGTCCTCCAGCAGGATGATGCTCTGCTGGGGTGCCACCGACATCAGGTGCTGCAGGCGGTCGTCCGAGAGGCCCCGCTCACTCAGGTTGAGCACGCAGATGCTGTACTCGAGGGCACCCGCCAGGGCTGTGCTGCATGGAGAGAAGCGAAAGGTTGCTCTCTCGCACAACTTGGATTTGATGTCGCACCGCCATAAGCAGAGTCCTGCACTGAGAAAGAAGGCACCGACAGTACCCTCTCCCCACTCTGCCAAATTTGGCACCAGTCAAAGAAAAAAAAATAATGATAACTGAGGGGGTTTTACGTGCTAAAACCAACTATGATTACAAGACACGCCCCGTATTGGAGGGCTCCCGAGTAATTTTCACCACCTGGTATTTTTTAACATGCACCTAAATCTAAGCACATTTCGCTCCTATCAAATTGCAACCACTGTGGCTGGGATCAACTAGAAGAGAAATAACTGGAGCTGTGCGAGCAACAAAATTTTGAAGTATGAAGCGAATTCAAACAATAATGTTTGAGTGTAAACAAAATGCATATTTTTCTAATGTTACTTGAATATTTTTTAGAGAATTCTACATTCATTTACACACAAGGTGTAATGCTCAACATGGATCTAAACAAATTTACTGCACCGCTGGTGGTGTGCTCCCGCAATGTTGGTCTTCAAAAATAGAACAGTGAAGTCCTAAAGCACAATCCGACAGAGGACTGTGCAGATACATGGGCTATCTTTGCTGCAGTATGCAACAATTAGCTTTGCCACAGTACAAAAGTGTGATGCAAAGAAGCATACTGCATGTCTGAGTGGGCCACTTATTGTGGGCGATATTGGACATAAAATGTATTGCTATGGGCAAACAAAAAATAATTTTACTGCATAGCTGGTGTACTCCTAGAATAGAATGTCCCTAGAAAAAAAACAGGTCTTGTAAGGTCCAACAGAGGACTGCAGATGCACAAGTTAACTTTGCCGTACTACACTGCTGTTAGCTTCGCCACAGTACACATGTGTTAGTTTCTCTGCAGTACACAAGCATTGCCTTCACTGCAGTGCACAAGTGTGACGCAGTGAAGCGTACTACCTGTAGCCAGACAGCATATTTTGCCCCTTATTTACAAAATTTGAATAGTTCAAGACGTAAAATTTTGGTGCAAATTGAATCCAATAAAGTGCCATTCAAAAAATATTGAAGAGTTTGGGTAGTTGCACACCCGTATTTTTTACACAACTCAACAGTTCAATCAAGGATGACATTGTGCCACACTGTCAAATCCACTATCCAGTTGGTTGTATCAGTTCATGTATAGGACAACTACGTCATGTGCCATTGGCTCAAAATGACAGGGCGGAACAAAAAATAACAAGGAGGAGGAGAATAAGAAAGGAGGAAAGAGAAGAGAAAGAAAATGATGATGTTGTTCTGTGGGGTTTAATGTCCCAAGACCACCTATGATTATGAGAGACGCCGTAGTGGAGGGCTCCAGAAATTTTGACCACCAGGGGCTCTTTAACGTGCACTGACATCACACAGCACACGGGCCTCAAAAAATGATGATGAAGTAGCAGAACCAAGAAGGAACTGAAGAAGAAGGAAATATTGAAAGAGCATGAAACACAGTCCAGATCATGCTGCGACTGCGCTGCATGCTCGACATTGGCCTGAAGTTTTCCAAATTTATTTATTCATTTTGTAGTGGAGCAGACCGGCAGCAGGTCTGACTGATCGCGAAGAAGACGACGTTGACGTTGGTGTTGTTCTGAGCTCAGCTAGTTCTAATATAGTGAGCGTATCCTGTCAACGTCTTGTCTTTGATTACACCTCGTTACATTTGGTGGTCAGGTGCTGGGTAGACCCCTTGAGCGTCCTGGAGCTCCGCAGCCGCACGCTACCTTCGGGATCCGCAATGAATGAGGACGCCGGACCCTCGCAAGCTGCCCCTGCGCCAGCCGCCCCCATCCCCACATCTGTGATGTGCTCTGGCGTGCTCCGTCAGCGTGACCCTCCTATATTCAGCGGTACTGACGATCGCGACGTCGAGGACTGGCTGCTGGAGTATGAGCGCTGCAGCGCGCACAATAAGTGGGACAACCACGCCAAGCTCGGTCACGTCATCTTCTATTTGACCGATGTGGCCAACCTGTGGTTCCACAACCACGAAGCTGATTTCACCACTTGGTCGGCGTTTAAGGAGACCCTCACTTCTTTCTTCGGCCGGCCAGCTGTGCGCAAGCTCCGCGCTGAACACAGCCTGCGTGGGCGATCTCAACAAATCGGTGAGACGTTCACGAGTTACATTGAGGATGTAATTGCTCTATGTAGGCGGGCAAATGCGGACATGCCTGAAAGTGATAAGATTAAGCACATAATGAAAGGAATAGACAATGACGCCTTTCATATGCTCGTGGCTAAAAATTCGCAGAGTGTCGGTGAAGTAATTGAACTTTGCCAAAGCTTCGATGAGCTGCGTAAGCAGCGCATATCCACTCGTCGCCCTAGTATGCAAACGGCACACCTCTCAGCGTTAGAGCAGAGGCCTAGTGGCTCCGACAATACCGCCTTGCTGCTACAAATTCAATAATACATCCGTGAGGAAGTTGCTCGCCAGCTTTTTCTTGTGGCCTCTGTCGCTGAGCCTCCAACTTCGCTCGACCAGTCGCTTCGACATGTTATCCAGAGGCAGGTCGCCGAGGCTCTCCCACCCTCCGCTGCACCAACGCACGTTGCTGCACCACTGACGTATGCTGAAGCACCAGTGACGTATTCTGAAGCACCACTGACGTATGCTGAAGCTGTGGTACGACCGCCTGCACAACCAACAGTTGCTTCAGCCAGCCAAGTCGCTACTTACTACACGCGACCACGTCCTGTACGCCCCGTTCGTGCACCCTTCTCGCCTCCCAGGGCACCTGTGAACCCCTGGCGTACTACGGATAACCGGCCGATTTGCTACTTTTGCGGCATCCCAGGACATGTGGCGCGCCTCTGGAACCGCTGTGCATCCTATTTTCGCGACAGCGCTCCAACCTACGGCTACTTTAACCAACAGCCAGCGGTGCAGAGCTACGGCCACTTTAACGAGCAGCCAGCGCACCATGCACCGCGTGACGCATCCGAGTCGTACTCACGTCAAGCCACCTATAACGCTCGTCGATCTCCGTCTCCACGCCGGCGCTCCATTTCGCCGATGCTTCAGCGTTCCGACCGTGTCCAGGAGGAAAACTAGGAGCCGCAGTTCCCGAGGCAAGAGCTGCGTCGCCATCGAAGATTTCAAGCCCTCATTTTCCGCCCGCTAATGAGATTGTTGTGTTCGTAGATGGCGTACCAACTAATGCTCTTGTAGATACTGGAGCTGCTGTTTCTGTGATTAGTGACACACTGTGCCGTAAGCTGAAGAAAGTGACGACTCCGCTTGACATTTCACTACGTACAGCCAGCTCGCAGCACCTCAAGCCTTCAGCGACGTGCACAGCCCGCATTTTGATCCAAGACGAACTGTACATAGTCGAACTTGTCGTTCTTTCGCATGCGTCGCATGAAGTCATTCTAGGTTGGGATTTCCTTTCTCTGCATCGTGCAGTTATCGACTGCGCTCGTCCACAACTCGCCTTGTCCCCGTTCAGTGACATGACCGTCGATACACCTCGCCCGTCTGCCAAAGTGATTGCCGCTGCTGACGTCGTCATCTCTCCTTTTTCTGTTGCCTCAGTGTCCATCTGCTGTGACACTGCCCTCAGTTCGACTGCCTTGTTTTCGCCGTCCTACGAATGTGCTCGCCGCCGTAACGTTCTTGTTCCGTTTGCCGTTATCACGCCTGTTGATGGTTCCGGTGCTGTTTACGTGTGCAATCCATTCCCCTGCCCTGCAGCTATATTACATGGTGAGTGCGTTGGATATCTCGACACTTTCGATGCTGTCTTCCCGATCGCACCTTTCGATGAGACCCCACTGACTATTGATGCTATCGCTTCTGTCGCCGAACCTGCATCACTTGACAACGACGTTTTCTTGCGCTGTGTTGATAAGGAGCTGACGCAAGCACAGCGGAATCAGCTCATTACGCTGCTTGATAGTTTTCGCACCTCATTCGACGTCGGTCAACCTTCATTGGGGCATACGTCGACGGTTGTACACCACATTGACACCGGTCACCATGCTCCACTGCGCCAGCGTCCCTACCGAGTTTCGCCGGCTGAACGCATCGTCATAACTGAGCACGTCGATGACATGCTTCAGCGTGGCGTGATTCAGCACTCACAAAGTCCTTGGGCTTTGCCGGTAGTTCTGGTGCGGAAAAAGGATGGCTCAATCAGATTTTGTAGACTACCGCCGACTCAACAACATCACACGCAAGGATGTTTATCCCCTACCACGAATAGATGACGCTCTCGATTGCCTTCAAGGTGCCGAGTTCTTCTCTTCGCTGGATCTGCGCTCTGGATACTGGCAGGTGCCGATGGCCGAGGCTGACCGTTCCAAAATAGCTTTTGTGACCCCAGATGGATTATATGAATTTAATGTAATGCCCTTCGGTCTTTGCAATGCGCCTGCGACTTTCGAAAGGATGATAGACACTGTTCTCAGAGGGCTCAAGTGGCATACCTGTCTTTGCTACCTGGACGACATAGTGGTCTTTTCTTCAGATTTTGAATGCCACCTCACTCGTCTAGAGCAAGCTCTTCACTGTCTCAAGGCTGCCGGATTGCAACTGAACCTAAAAAAATGCCATTTCGGCGCGCGCCAGCTCACGATCTTAGGCCACGTCGTGTCCAAAGAAGGCATTTTGCCAGATCCTGCGAAACTGCGCGCGGTTGCAGAGTACCCCAAGCCCACTACCCTCAAAGAGCTACGCAGCTTCATCGGTCTCTGCTCCTATTTTCGCCGCTTCATACGTAATTTCGCCTCAATGATCGCCCCCTTGACTCGACTTCTTGCCGGCAGCACTTCGCTATCTGCATGGAACTCTGACTGCGATGAGTCATTTATGACGCTCCGCCAGCTCCTTACATCCCCTCCAGTACTGCGCCACTTCGATCCAGCTGCGCCTGTTGAGATCCACACAGATGCCAGCGGTGTTGGTCTTGGCGCCATTCTCGCTCAACGCAAAGACGGCTGTGACGAATATGTTGTCGCCTATGCCAGTCGTACCCTAACAAAGGCGGAGTCAAACTATTCCGTGACGGAAAAGGAGTGCCTCGCAATTATTTGGGCAATTGGAAAATTCCGTACATACCTTTATGGACGCCAGTTTGACGTCTTTACCGACCATCATGCTTTATGTTGGCTCTCCTCTCTAAAAGACCCCACTGGCCGCCTCGCTCGCTGGGCTTTACGTCTTCAAGAATATGACATACATGTCATTTATCGCTCTGGACGTAAGCACTCGGACGCTGATGCCCTCTCACGCTCTCCGCTACCTCCTGACCCTGCTAGCTCACCTGTCACCATCTGCGATGCGTCATCTCTGAGCATCAGCGATATGCCAGCCGAGCAGCTGAAGGACCCCTGGATTGCGTCCCTGTTTCAAGTTCTCTCCCACCGTTCCCCTGGGCTGCTACCACGCTCTCTTCGTCGTCAAGCGCAACACTTCGTTGTACGCGAAGGCATATTGTACCGACGCAGCTACCTAACCGACGGCCGCCGGTGGCTGCTTGTAATTCCTCGTCACCTGCGCTCACATATTTGCGCCGCATTCCACGATGACCCTCAATGCGGCCACGCTGGCGTTTTCAAGACATATTCCCACATTCGCCTATGTTATTATTGGCGCGGCATGTACCGATATGTTCGCCAATACGTTCGGTCATGTTCTGCGTGCCAACGCCGCAAGACACCTCATACCACCGCTGCTCCTCTACAGCCTTTGCCCTGCCCAGTACGTCCATTCGACCGCGTTGGAATTGATCTTTACGGTCCCCTGCCCAACACACCTGATGGCAACCGGTGGATCGTTGTCGCCGTTGACCACCTCACCCGGTATGCGGAAACATCTGCGCTGCCAGCTGCCACCGCTAAGGATATTGCCAACTTCATCCTTCGTCGTCTCATTCTACGACACGGTGCACCACGTGAATTACTGAGCGACCGCGGCCGCGTCTTTCTCTCCAACGTAGTCGAGGCACTGCTCCACGAATGTCGCACTGTTCACCGCACCACCTCCGCGTACCACCCCCAAACAAACGGGATGACGGAACGTTTGAATCGTACCTTGGGTGACATGCTTGCCATGTATGTTAATGACGACCACTCCAACTGGGACCAAGTGCTACCTTTCATCACCTATGCCTACAACTCTGCGCCGCAAACTACCACCGGATTCTCTCCTTTCTTTCTTTTGTACGGACGCGAACCATCCTGCTCCATGGACACCATTCTCCCTTACAAGCCCGACATGTCCGAAGCAACGCCTGTATCCGAAGCGGCGGCTCATGCCGAAGAGTGCCGCCAACTCGCTCGGTCGTTTACCGCGCAAGATCAGTGGCGCCAAAAATCGCGCCATGATGCCTCCGCATCTGCTCCCGAGTACACCCCGGGAACGCTGGTCTGGCTGTGGGTGCCCTCCACAACTCCCAGCCTTTCGACAAAGCTGCTCTCACGCTACCATGGCCCCTACCGCATCGTGCAACAAACTTCACCAGTGAATTATGTGATCGAGCCACTCAACCCTTCCTCCGATCACCGTTGCAGAGGGCGCGAAATAGTTCATGCAGACCGGCTCAAACCGTGCTACGACCCTCCTGTCGTGACTTCTCCCTAAGTCGCCAGGTTGGCTCCTTTCTGCGCGGGGAGTGATTGTAGTGGAGCTGACCGGCAGCAGGTCTGACTGATCGCGAAGAAGACGACGTTGACGTTGGTGTTGTTCTGAGCTCAGCTAGTTCTAATATAGTGAGCGTATCCTGTCAACGTCTTGTCTTTGATTACACCTCGTTACAATTTATTTATTGATACCCTCAGGGCTTGCAAGAATCGTTATAGAGGGGAGAAGCCAAAGTACATACAATCACAAAAATCAATACGAAGAAAGGTAAACCAAAAGCTCTAAAATATTGAAAGAAAATTTAGTAGTGTAGGTAAAAGAGCACAAATTGTAACAAAACAAGATATGTTCATACATCTGCTAATGAAAATAAGATGCAAGCGAAAATAAGGCAGTGGTAAGAGTGAATGACAGTGCATACTAATCGAATATGTACTTTTGTGCATAAATACAGATACAAAAATAATGATACAGGAAGAGGAACTAAAAGATAAATCTATCCTATCTAATTACAAGAATGACAAGAAAATGAGCAAGAAGTCGTCATCATCATCATCAGCCTGTTTAGGTCCATTGCTGGACAAAGGCCTCTCCCAACGATTTCCAATCCACCCAATCCTAGAGGTCGGTGCCACTTTATGCCCACAAACTTTTTAATTTCATCGCTCCATCTAACCTTTTTGCCTGCTTCTGTTGCATTTTCCCTCTGTTCCTATCCATTCCGCCGCTCCTATTCTCCATCTGTTATCTTTCCTCCTCATGACATGTCCTGCCGAGGTCCACTTCTTTCTTTTAACTGATATAATAATATCGGCTACTCCTGTCTGTTCTCTGATCCATTCCGCTCGTTTTTTATCTCTTCGCGTTACCCCTATCATTTTTCTTTCCATTGCATGTTGCGTGCTCCTTAGTTTCATCTCTAGTTTTTTCGTTATCCTCCATGTCTCTGCACCGTACGTTAGTACTGGGAGAATGCAGTGATTGAATACTTTTCGCTTAAGTGAAAGCGGTATGTTTCTGGTCATGATTTCGTAATGCCTTCCGAATGCGCTCCATCCCATCCTTATTCTACGGAGAATTTCTTTTTCCTGGGTAGGAGTTCCTGATATTAACTGTCCCAGGTATACGTATTCATTTACGCATTGTAAGGGTTCATTGTTGATTTTAAATTCCTTTTCCTTAACTAGGCTATTGAGCATAACTTTGGTCTTATGCCTATTCATTTTTAATCCAATTTTAATACTTTCCCTGTTTAGGTCATCAATCATGTATTGTAGTTCGTCTCCATCGTTGTTAAAGAGCACAATGTCGTCTGCGAATCTTAAATTGCTTAGATATTCTCGATTTATTCGAATTCCCTTTTCTTCCCAGTCTAGAAGTTTAAAGACTTCCTCTAAACATGCAGTGAATAGCATCGGGGATATTGTATCTCCCTGTCTCACACCTCTCCCAATCGGGTTTTCTCTGCTTCTCTCATGTAGTAGTAGTGTGGCTGTGCAATCTTTGTATATGTTGTTTATGGTTTTCACGTATACGCCAGGTACCCCTTGCCGACGTAGAGCTTCTAGAACTGCTTGGATTTCTATGGAGTCAAATGCTTTCTCGTAGTCGCTAAACGCCATATAAAGAGGTTTGTTATATTCCGCGTACTTCTCAATTACGAGGTTGATAGTGTGGCTATGGTCCATTGTCGAGTAACCTTTCTTAAAACCGGCTTGTTCTCTCGGTTGGTTAAAGTCGAGTGTTTCTCTTATCCTCGTAGATATTACTTTCATAAATAGCTTGTATATTACTGGGAGTAGGCTAACTAGTCTGTAATTTTTTAACTCCTTTATGTCACCTTTCTTGTGGATTAGGATTATATTAGCATTTTTCCAACTGCGCGGTACACTACATGTCTTGACACATTTCGTGAACAGCGATGTAAGTTTTCCAAGTAAAATATCTCCTCCGTCTTTGATCAAGTCAGCTGTTATACCATCTTCACCAGCTGCTTTACTGCGGGACATGCCTTCGACAGCTTTTTTTACTTCGTCAGCGGTTATACATGGAATTTCGGTGTTCTCCTCTGGTTCTATTTCGATTAAGGTTGTACGGTCTCTCTGAGAGCTGTACAGTTCAGAGTAGAAATTTTCTGCTACCGTTACTATTTCGTTGAAACTGTTGATAACGTTACCTTGTTTATCTTTTAGCGCATGCATTTTGTTTTGTCCTAAGTGCAGTTTCTTTTTGACCGATTTAATGCTGGTGATTTAATGCTGGTGCCTTCTAGGTACTCATGCACTCGGCAAAAGAAGAGGCACACTCAGTGCTACTAGCAACAAGAATGGGTTGGTTGGTTGGTCAAACTTGACCATCTTATATTTGATGGAGGCGATAATGCTTGGGGCTTGTGCGCTTGGATTTAGGTGCACCCTAAAGATTACCAGGTGGTCGAAATTCCCGGAGCCTTCCACCACGGCGTCCTTCATAAACATAACGCAGTTTTCGGATGATAGACAGCATGCTGATGCAGATGTCCCGAAGTGCGTCCTTCTGCTTAGTTTCTACAATGAGATGGATTTGCTCAGCCTTGTGGCGAACCGCTCAATTGAGTGATTGTCAAAATGTTTGCCGGAACCATCATATGAGATTGTGACGTTCTTCGAGAAGGCAGTGAAATATCTTTACCGAAAGAAAATTCTTGAGACACTGCAATTTACTGTTCAGTCATATCTTGAAGATTCGCCGCTTCTGGACTGTCCGGACGGTGTTGACAAGAGTCACGCCAGAGTGTCGGCGCACATCATCTCTGAAAAGTTTCTCCGGATTCTTCTTGTGAACTACACAAAAAAGTTAACAGATCAAAATGACAAGCCTTCTGGCTATATTCACAAGCCCACGCGGAAACATTTCCGGCTGTGAACGATGTGACTACTTTAAACTAGCTGTAAGCATCACGACAATGTTTTACCATCAGTGCTTTTTTTAGGGGCGAAGCTCCTTAAGGCGTGGGTCGTGCGTCCCGTCGTAAGTGTATGTAGCCACTTGTCGTTTAGTTCTTGAAATGTCCGCTAGATGGCGGCACTTGTATATGAGCGCTGGATGTGCCGGTGCTCTACGATTAGCTGCTGCGCGGGGCTGCGCCGGGAGCGCTCCTCTCATTCTCCTGGATCGTCGCCGTACGCGTCGGATCGCGCTTCATGGACCATGGACGAAGAGAAAAAAATTCCAAACGTTGTGTCCGAAGCGCGGAATCGAACCAGGGACCCCTCGCTTCCGAACGTGCGGCGCTAGCCACTACGCCACGAAGCGCACATGGACACATGCACCACGATGACAGTAAACACCCAATATTAACGAAAGACTGCGCGTTTTTAACGCGTTTGTGCTAGCGCGTTACGACCCGCGTAAGACGCTGGTGTAAGACGCTGAGGCCTCTCCACCTTTTACTCTCTCAGCAGTCATGTGATGGCGTCGGCAAACGCGGTGCGCGTTCCGGCCTGTGTAAGCGGCTGTGTGAGACGTCTTTACACGATGATCGACTGGGCGAATTGCACGGAAGATTCACGGTTTACTGATGATTCCCTCCGAAGCTTCGCCCACTCATCATCATTCACCCCGTGGATATGCTGCAATTTTTTTCTTTTTCAGTTCTTCTTGTGCATTATATTATTTTAGTACCAAGGACAACATTCTGTATGATGCTGAACGGTTTCTGTGAAAGTTCTTTATTTTTCTTTGCCTGCGGCGTACGTTATTGCATAAAAAGATTTTTCTCATCTCTTGCACGCTGAAGACCACGTCTGGACACGTGAGAGCTTGGGAATTTATATGCATGCAGGGACTCAGCGTGGTGTGGTGCGAGTTTGTTGTTATTATTATTATTATTATGTTCCTTCTGCTGTGATTGCGACTCACGGCTACTTGTGGGGAGTGTGACTTTCCCCATTTCGAGGTATTTATTTTAATAATAAAGCAAGAATTGCGACAACTTGAATAAAAATGACCATATTTTATCATTTTCAAGTACATTAATGGTTGGCATATGTGCATTTGACGTAAACGTTTTGGAAACCAATTTCTTTCAAAAAAGAATGTTTCGCGTCATTTGTTCTGACGGTCGGTGACGAATCGTGCGGCCGAGCCTTCTGAGCGCGACGCGCATCGGTAAGTGCTCTCACGAGCAGCAGAAGCGGGCGAATCAGTGTTTTGTGCCTCTCCCTCGGAAAAGCGGAAAGCACTAGAGTTGCCATATATATGCTTGCTACCGTATTCTCATCGCATTGGTACCATGCATAGCATATAGAGGAGCTCCAGAAAGTGACACGGCAAGTCTGAGGCCGAGCATTCCCAGCGCGCGCTAGCCTCCGCAACGGCCGGGAGCTGGTTTAAAGCGGGTTGGCTCGGAGCGCCCCCGCCAAGTTGCGGCGATAGGTAGCAACAACCCCCCGTGCGCAGGCCGTAAAAGAGAGAGTGAGCGCGCGCGTCCAGACCGGCCGTGGAAATAGTAACGTTGGAACGTTCAATGCAAGATCCCTCTCCAGCGAAGCTAGATTAGTGGAACTACTCGAGGAACTAGAGGGAGTTAGTTGGGACGTCATTGGCCTTAGCGAAGTTAGGAGAGCAGGTGAAGCTTACATAGAATGGACGTGTCCTATGCTATAGAGGGTTACCTGAAAAGAGAGAATACGGTATTGGGTTCCTAATTCACAGAGATATAGCGGGCAACGTAGATGAATTCTACAGCATTAACAAAAGAGAGAAAAAAGTAATAAAGCAAAAGAAATGCAATATTGAATGTTGGCAATCGTAAATTGGCAATCAAACAATAAATTGCAAATGCAGTAGTGAGGCAGCTTGATGCAGGTTTATAATGTATTTGTAAGTGCTTTACCGAAACGATCTGTGTCTCTGATAGTGACGCAAGCAAGCAATTCCACTCATGACACGTTCTTGGCAAGAATGAATGTGAGTAGGCGACTGTGCGTTGTGAAGGTATATGAACTTTGAAAGGTTGATCGACACGTGGAGAGATATAAGATGCTGGTGCTATGTATAGGGACTTGAGCTCATGGTTATGATAGCACATCTTGTGAAGGAGGGAAAGACAAGATACTTCATAGGAGAAGACAGGAGGGGAATGCCAAATGTCAGTTTCATATTAGTGACGCTAGTAATTCGACGGTAATTTTTAAGGATGAATTGGGCCGCTCAATAGTGCATATTTTCGATTAAGTTTGTTGGCGTAGTATCACCAGGATCCCATTTCGAGCATGCGTATTTAAGGTTAGATCTAACATAAGCAATGAGGATTAGCTGTTTTAGTTTTGGTGGAGCTAAAGAAAAATTTCGCTTGAGATAACCAACCATGCAGTTACCTTATGACATTATGGATTATATGTGTTTTTTCCATGAAAGATTGTTAGTAATATGCACGCCGAGGAATTTATAAAATAGCGCTTGATCAAGAGGTGTCTTGTTAAATAAGTAAGACAAGCTAATAGATTATGGCAAATTGTCATTGTTTTGCATTTAGACGTGGTAAGTTCCATTAGCCAGGGCTATGCGCCATGCTGATATGTTAATTAGATCATGCTGGAGTGTTAATGTATCATTACAGCTGTGAATCTATATATAATGCAATCGTCAGTGAACAGACAAGCGGAACTTTCAATTTGGTTAGGAAGGTCATCAATGTAAATTAAAAACAGCAGGGTGCTAAAACATAGCCTTGGGGTATGCCTGAGCCAACCGGTACTTCAGGAGAGTCATTATAATTAGTGCTCACATATTGCATTCGGTTAGATAGAAACTCACGAATCCAATCGAAGACCAAGGGATCTATGTTCAGCTGGCTGGCTGAGCCTTAATAAGAGCAAGTGGTGGTTAACTCGGTCAAAAGCCTTTGCAAAAGTTAAAGATATACATGCATCTGGCATCTAAAAATGCGTGAAGATCATTGCACAATGTTAGTACAGTAGAATCTCGATGATACGAATTCGTAGGGGGCAGTAAAATATTCGTATCATCCCGAATTTGTATGAGCCAAAACAAGTTAAAGCTGATCATGAAAATGAACAAGAACTTTATTGAGGTCAACTACTTCTTGCTGAAAGTGTCCATGATGCTCTTTTGAACTTTTTTTACTTCACTGTCCCTCAAGAAAGCCGCCTGAAAGGAATAAAACCGTGCTGTGGTTTCTTCACTCACGCTGCCGGTCCTTACGGTGCAACGCAGTACATTGAGGGTGTCAAGGTTTTCCGACGTTGACGGTAGGAGATCACACTCACCGGCATTTTCACCATCACTCTCAGACTTGGTATCCTTTGCCTCGTCGACCAATTCTTCGATGGATCGCAGCCCACAGGTCGCTACGTTGTCGTTCGTGGTGACGAAGTCTTGTGCCGAAGCTCGAGTTCCAAGGTTCTCCCAACCCTCGATATGCAAATCGTCGTCACGCTCTTGGTTTTCTTCCGTCCGAGCCGCATCCGATTCCACGAAAAATCCACACTTGCGAAAGCAGTTCGCGATCGTGTCCTGGGTCACATTATCCCAGCACGTGGTGAAGAAATGTAACACGTCAAGCAGGCTAATCCGCAAGTTTTCATCCGTGTGCTTAATTTTCGCCAGAAGCCTCTGCACAAGCAATCCCTTGAAATGGTGCTTCACATTTCGGATTATTCACGCATCCAGCGGCTGTAGACGGCTCGTGGTCTTTGCGGGCAGGAACCTTACAGCGACATTGCTGAACTTGCAGTCTTTGGGATGGGCCGAACACTGGTCAATGAAAAGCAAAATTTTTCTGTTTTTCGCTCGCAGAACTCGCAGAAAAAATCTGCAGTCAAAAAGCTGAGTCAGTCGCTCGCGTGAAGCGGTCATCTCGCGCGTTCGTATCATCCGCAATGGCTGGGGAAACTGTCCGTATAACACCAAATGACGGTGCAATTTATACAACGTAGTCCGTCCAAAACAACATTAGAATTCGTATTCAAACGTTTAGCTTCACTGGCTTTACTCAACAATAAAACAATAACAAAGCATAGACGTTTCGCCACCTATGCAGGTGGCATCGTCAGTACACAACAAAAAAAAAAAAATGCATCATCCGTAATCGTATCATCGAGATTCTAGTGTAATTGTGTTTCGCATAAGATAAGAAGGACTAATGGAACCCATGCCGACTGTTAAGAAAAAAAAAATTGACTCAAAACAATTGCCTATATGTGAGAAAATGATGCGTTCAAACATTTTAAAGGGTATTCTTGTCAGGGAAATAGGTCTATAGTTATGAGGGTTGTGTGTGTCACCAGATTTCTGAAGTGGAATCACCTTGCCTGTTATCCCGTCTTTGGGTAAGGAGCTGTTCAGCAATTTCGTTAAAATAAGGTTTAGTATAACGGAACTACATTCAGCAGTAGCCTACAGAAATTTGGACGTACTGCCATCAATACCACACGAGGAATACTTTTTAATTTGTTAATAATTGAGCGGATACCAGAAGAGTTGAGTAAGATCGGTGCCATTGGAAGGTAGCTAGGTGCAGTGAATGGCGGACAGATGCCATGGTGAGTAAAGCAAAAATCAAAAGGAAAAAAAGAACGGTCTAAGCACACGCTGGATATCCCTGCTAAGCCTGCAAACAGGTCATCTAGATGTAGCTGATGCAATCAACTTTAGTAGGACAGACTGCTGGGCTAGTTGATTATGCATCATGAAAAGTTCAACTTAGCATGATTTACACAGAGACACAAGAAGAAACAAAACGAAATGGAGTGCCCGTCCTGTCTGTTTCGTTTGTTCTTGTGTCTCTGTGTAAATCGTGCTAAGTTTTAACTTTTCGTGATGCAATCAAAGTTCGTTTACATGGGCGTCAGCAGGATGTTGCCTGAGGGAGGTGAAACGGTTGCAATCACAATAAGAGGGGAGGGAGAATATCAGTGAGATTTCACAGCATCCAAAGAGGGTAGAAGTGAATGGAGGAGGGGGCCGGGGATCGGGAGGGGAAAACAAGAGCTGATGTGTCTCGGAAGTGGCGGAGGAGGTTGGGGGAAAGGGGGCAAGTGCTTTTTTTGCACACCCCTGCCAGTGCCCATAACTTGTTTCCTAAACGAATCTCATATGTGTCTTCACTAAAGTCTTCTGTGCTGTCAGGTTAACCAGCGCAATAGCATATTATATACCGTATTTTCCGGTGCATAAGGCGCACCTTTGTATAAGACGCACCCCCCCCCCAGTTTTCGCAAGTTTGCATGCAAAAATTAATATATAAGACGCACCGGTGTATAAGACGCACCTATATTCACTCACTTCCACAAAGAAACTTCACAACGTGGGGTTGAGCGAGCCTTATAAAATGCCGTACTTACGTTTCCGAGCACTAGTCCGTAAGAAAACTTCTACTACACCAAACTTGCGAGAAAATATAATGCACACCCACTAAAACGTTCCGCATGACTGCAGGAAAAACATTTTATTCGTCGAAGCCCTCAAAGTCCTCGTCCTCCGACGTGCTTTGGAATACCGTATTTACCCGCACAATTTGCGCCCTCGCATAATTTGCGCACCCCTAATATTTAGCCAGCTTTGCAAAAAAAACCTCGCATATTTTACGCTCCCCGTTCCCAGCTCGCTGGCGCGCATGCACGGACCAACAGCCGCGCGGCTGCGCCCCTCGCTGCGCAGGCGAGCGCAGTCATACGCAAAAGGGGCTGCGAGTGCGATGCCCCTTTTTCCGATTCTTTTTTCCGGAAGCCTCCGAAGCCCAAAGTACGGTCGCTAGAATAAAAGCATGCGAGTGGGGGCGAAGAAAACGGCTGAAGCAGAGATCAAACGAGCCCGCCCTATCTCCGTCGCTCGGAGGGCCGATGTGATAACATCACCCCGATCGGGACACCTGCCGTCGATGCGGGGAGGAAAGGCCCCGCCCGTCTTTAACGAGCATGAAAAGACCAGGGGGGGGGGGGTAGTGTCGCTCGGCTGTCGGCTGCCGAGATAGCGCTATCTTGGCAGCCATCAGCGGCTCGTAAACACTTCTACGTGCTGCGCCTTCCCTGGAGCAGCCGTACGTTTTGCAGTGTTACGTTAGATCGTATCCAAAAGAGTTACCGCGCTAGTTGCATTATATTACACGTTATTACACGACATGCTTTTTTTTATTTTTCCGTTTTATGTACTTTGGTTTTGTTGTGGAACTGTAGTACCAGCGCGCTGAGTCTTCGTTATTATAATTATGACGCATCATTCGCGTCGTACTGCTCTAGTTGTTAAAAAAAAAAGGACTCATCAGCATCAACAAGAGTTTCTCCCAAAAGAACTGCAAAAAAAAGTACGTATAAGACGCACCGTTGTATAAGACGCACCTCCGAAAATTTTGGAAAAAAACCGCGTCTTATCGGTAACTCCTTTTAACGTGTTGGTATATCCTAAAATTCGTTCTGTAACGTTGCTGGTATCAATCTTTCAACTGAGATTTATATTCTGCTGTAGACAATACAGTGCATTGTCACTAGGAAAATAGGAGGCCAGGGAAAAAAGCTGCATTTTCGCATTTTGACTAAGCCCTGGCCACCCGAGAAGTATAGAAGGTAATGCCGAGAAGGTAATGCCGAGGCCCGTGTACTGTGTGATGTCAGTGCACGTTAAAGAACCCCAGGTGGTCGAAATTCCTGGAGCCCTCAACTATGGCATTTATTTCTGGGGATGTAAAACCCCAGAAACCAATCAATCATCGAGTATTAAAAGTTGTTTGCTTACTTTCTAAGAGCAGCTGAAAAGGAATAAAATATTCTTTAATGTGGCAATAGTTTATTTGTAGCAGCACTCAGTGCAGCAGGGCTTCTGACTGTATTTCTTTACCTTATGCATTATGAAATGCTTGAAAGAAGTCCCCCCGCTGCAACAACACAATGGAGTCAATGCAAAAAGCTCCCGTGCTAGCAGGGTTTTCTTAATTAAATGTGCTACAGCCCCTCAAGCCACAAGACTAGCACTAATTAAAGAAGTGCTATTACAATGAGGTTGGACAGCTCGGCGGCTTTAAGAGGGACCCTGCAGCACTTTTTTAACATCGCCAGGTAGAGGCACCGATCCGTGGTGGAGGCTTCTCCGAACATATGAGTAAAATATTATTGTGGACACACTGCAAGCAAAAGGTAATTTGCAAATTGGTTTCAAACACAACTGGAAATCACCTGGTCATCGTTCAACAAAACTGCATCCAAAGAAGCACTGACAAGGTGCTTGACTTTTTTTTTTTGCTGTTCTTAATCATATACACATACACCCTCCTCATTTGTTGAACTTGAAACAAACAAATAAAGCGCTACCGAGGATGTTTCTGCGATCATCAAATCACCGTGCGTAGTTCTGCCTCAAGTAATGAAGTCAATGGCTCCTTGTGACACCACTCGTTGAAAGGAGAGCAGACGGTATTTGAAACTAAATTTCCAATTTGCTGGTGCATGAAGTGCAGTATTATTTGGCACACATGTTCACAGGAGCCTCCAGAACTGATTGGCACCATTTCCTGACTATGTTCAAAAAGTGTTTGCAAGGCCCATTTAACCTTGCTCATGTGAGAGAGAGGTGCTAAGCAATGTTTTTCCTCTGTACTGTGTACTCCACGATTTAAGGTGTGGTCACATTTGCTGTTGTGGTCATGATTCGGTGTGTCTGCAAGCAGAAGCAGTGCCTGTTTTACCCACGAGAACAGTTCATGAACTGTTCCATAAGATAGGACCCTTTACAAACTCTATGGCCTACTAACTACTCCATAACTACGGACATATGCATGAAGGTCACTCACATGAAACTGCTCTTGCCACAGCCTGGGGGCCCATACAACAGGTAGCCTCTTCGATATGGAATGCCTGCACCAAGATGACCTCCATGATTCTCAAAGACTAAAACACAAACAGGAAGGAGACAATAGGGGCTATTTTTTTTCATACCTACAGTGGCTACACATCAGTACAGCGATGTAGAAAGTTGCATGCCAAATTTCGTTAAAGCTTTACAGCGTGTGCGTGTCTTCCTTCTCATTCTCATGCTTTCACACTGTTCTTCTTCTAAGTATGCATGCCAAAAACGTACAGCTCCGCCAACCTACATGACACCATTTTTTTTAGCAGAAGTGTAGTGTGAAAACTACACTTTCTAAACTCTGGCGCATATGTATGCACATGGCGCAGGTAGAAGATGACAGATGTACAGGTGGGCATTGCAGATGTACGGCACCTTTTTTTCTGGGACTAAAGGTGATATAGGTGAGCATATGAGGTGTGTTCAAAAAGAAAGCGAACTTTTGAAGCAGCGTGCCAACTGGCAAAGTGAGCACTGTGCTGCTACTGAGGGCATCTAATGGAATGCTTTGACAACTAACTGCTATTTGGTGGTTTTTGCTATGGCCATTATTTGGTCAATCCCTGACCGTGTGTCATTGCAGCTGTTAATGTAAGCACATACACAAGTTCTTTGTCATATTAGTGACAATGTGAAGATGACAGAGCTTGAAGAACATGTGCATGTGTGCACTTTTGCTACAAATGGCAAAATTTTTACAGAAAGCACACGGCAAGTACTCTGTGATTCGTACTCTGTGAAATGGAACATTTTGAACACAGTAGAGTGTCAGTGGAGGGCAATCCCAGGCCTGGACGACCTTGCAAGTCGACAGATGATGGCAGCATCTGCAGTTCATGCTG
Organism: Hyalomma asiaticum; assembly: GCA_013339685.2. Classification (NCBI taxonomy): domain Eukaryota; kingdom Metazoa; phylum Arthropoda; class Arachnida; order Ixodida; family Ixodidae; genus Hyalomma; species Hyalomma asiaticum. Next base: position 127,498,516 of record CM023485.1, read on the forward strand.
TGATTATCGGAAACAGTAGTTTATCTGAGGAGTTTTGGCGAAATTGACAATGTGATCTCATGTCTGGCCTCTCCACAAACCAAGTCTGCTTTCCCACAATCAATTCCTGCATTCCAGACTTGGTTCTCCATCATAAAAACACTTTGGCTCACCGCTTTTTGTGCTGCTGTTTGGAAAACATCACACTTCCAACGTGCAACATCCGCCCTTTTCTTCAGACCCAGCCCCAGCATACTTCCTGTTTCCCAAAATGAAACCATGCAGAAAGTACATGTTTTCTGAACCACAGAAAAGATTCAGTATGATGCAATAAGGCACCTGCGCACCACCTCTGAAAATGCATTCCAGGAAGCTTTCCAAAAATGGAAGAAACATTGCGAACGGTGCATTTCAAGCGGAACGGACCATTTCAATGGGGAGAGTGCTTAATATGCTGTACAATTAGCAACAAAGGATTTATAGCAAAAGCTTGCTTTCTTTTTTAACACACATGGCATGTGGTGAAGTATCGAACAGAGGACGGCACTGAAGTGCTGGTGTGATTGTGTGTCACAAAGGAAGGTAACCATATTTTCCACGAAGTTAAAATTCTCACTCATAAAAGGTGTGTGCACAGTCAGACTGCTTTTTTCCTCCTTGCTGTGAGTAGGTATGTCTTTGTAAGCTGCGAATTTACAATATATTTAACTACAGCTAGTCAAGACTTACAAATGAGATGAAACGTGTCGTCTTTGAGTACTTCGGCAAAGCAAGAGGGAAGAAAAGAAAAAGGTTTTCCTTCCTCCACGAGGCAAGGTCATATACGCAGCCAGTTGGTGCAAATTCAGGCAGTGTGAAGTCAGGCGCTTTTCGAAGAAAATGATGCCAACACAGTCTGCTGTGATTGGCTGTATTTCAACCAGCCAAGTGCAGTGTAATACATCATAGCCTCCACACTGCACTAAACTCACATGCATAAACCTGGACCAAGTGTAGCTAAAAGGGTGGCCCCACAAATGACTGCACAAAAGAAGTGGTGCACGTAAGTTTAAAAACCGTCCTGGATTTTGAGGGAATGACCTTTGTTTTCCTGGGGAGCCACAAGCCTTGACTAGGGAACGTTGAGACAACAATGTGTTCCTGGGTTAAGTCTTAATACTTGCACAGGCCATATTGTGAAAGCGACTCCTACATTCAGTCCCCCACTGATAGCCATTTTAGTGTAGGCTAAACTGAAAATTTTCTTTCACCATAGTGCTGTCGTGGCCACCGGGCCGAACTGCAACTGTGATGAACTAAGATATTCTTCAAGCCACGATGGCAAAGTTCACAAGAGAGCAGTTGCCTGCTAAGGCAGGTGAAGTTCATCAAATCTTCCCTAAGATGCACAAGCCTCTTGGTATTCGTTGAATTTCTATTTTCAATCCCCATGAACAAGTGGAGAGGGTATTCATGAAGAGTTTGCTCAGGGGTGAGAGGAACAGGATGTGCATTGAGCTTGTGCAAGAAGATCTTGAGGTCAAGTCGAACTTTTGCATGAAATGAAAGAATACTTATGAATACCTACATTCTGAAGCCATACCACATTCTAGAAGCTGCGAAAAGTTGGATGAAGTGCGGTTTTAAGAGGTCATCACACTTAAGAAGACTGGCTGTGAATGAGGAAATAAAAAACAAGTTGTTTTAGAAACCTAGAAAGAAAGAAAGATGAAAAGAAAGAATTGTTGCTGGTGCTGGAGTTTGAACCAAGGTCCCCATGCTCCAAAGCCATGTGTCTTAACCAGCAGGCTACATGCTTGAGAGGTGTCACATTGATGCTTATTTGGTGTTGCTTCTGTTAATACAAGCATATCTTTCATCGGGCACCGACTTCTGGATGTCATGTGCTTCCCCAGTTGGCTCTTAGAAGGGGTCACAGTTTTGCTGTCCAGTGCGTTTCACAGCGAGGAACTCGTGTTACATTTTAGAGAAAGAACACTGGAACTTGCTGTAATACTGTGCCTGGTGGAACCAGTGACGTACACATGTGCTCCCATTAGATCTATCTTGCCCTCTGCTCCGACAGACACTGACATTCATGTTAACAGATCGAAGGTATGCTATGCTGTTTTCAACAACTGCCCATTGGCACAGCATTTCTGACAATGGTTGCAGAGCTACAGGCCAGCATCATCGAGGACAAAAATGCTAGTTGTGTCTGAGAAGACAATGATGCGTCTTTTGGCTAATGACGGCAATGCAGCACATTTCTGAGTAATTATAGAATGGCTTTGCTAATGGCTTTTATTGGCTCAGCAATTGCGGGATGCAAAAATGTTTCATATGTATAAGTAAGCCCCAAGTAGTTTATCTCTTCTTTTGTCGTGACAAGTGCAATGGGAGCTACAAATGGCAAGGGGGCAAAAGTTATGTCAGTGCACATTGCTGCCTCAAGAATGATCTTTCTCTATCTTTTTTCTTTCTTTTTTTCTTTTTTTTCTCCTTGAAGTTGTTCGCTGGCACTTCTGGTTTAGATAAGCACTGTGATGGAACATGGTGGCTGTGGTGCCCACGCAACCATAGTGAACTGCCACTGCGACACTATAACATATGCGTGACGGAAAAACTTTGCATGCCTACATCCAAAAAAGATGCACGTGCACCTCACAAAGGTAGTTGTTCTTCGATGGTGAAGTCTGCCTGCAACTCTGTGATGCAAAAGCATGTGCCCTTCGACTTCATGAAGGAAATCTGTCCCTCTAACAAAAACACGGAGGCAAATGAGCAGTAGCAAGCAATCCCCATAAAAATTAGGGTTTAACCGAAGTGTCACATATGGTGCTAGCATGTGGAGCTTACATTAATTTTACGTCTACTTGGCACACAGAGCTCGTGGACCGATTGCTACCACACGCAGCACAAACAGTTCTTGACAGGTGGACTGGCATAAATCCTCATGTTCAATGCGGGCATAAGCCACACATAGTTTGTTTCCTTGTTTCTTTCATGCCCGTGGCTCATAGCTTGCATATCCAATGCAATGCACACTTACCTCAGATTAATTAATTTCATATATTACCCTAATAGTTAATGGACTCCTTCATCTACTAAACTTATGCTCTCATGTCACACTTAGTTCGTATGACCCCACACATTACGTCTTTTTATAGGATTTTTATTATTTATCTTTTTTTGTTTCTTAACAGGCCCCATCCAGATCACGGTGACCCAAGAGTGCCAAACAAGAAACATAACATCCCTAGGTGCAAGCCCCAGTAAGAAGTTAGACACTGTGCCATTTCAGCTGCAATATTTAAACAGTTTCATCTTGCAATATTTAAAGATGTGCAAACAAGGCTAACATTGCGTGTAGCAAGACAAGGCTCACCTCGCTCAGCATACCACTGGGGGTTGGCAATGAACTCCCGGATGTCGGCCAACAGACGTTCGGCTATGCCAGTGTCTAAAATGACCGAGTCCAGGGGCCTCCGCTGCCGAGGTAGACCAAAGGGCCGCCACTCTGAGCCCATGGCACAGTAGACCACTGTGCGGCCTGCCTCTTTCTCCAAGGCGAGGGCACGTGCTGCAAGCATGCAAACTAGAATGTCACACAGCATACCTGCTGCATGCGGCCTCATTATGCAATTCTCATCTGAAAGGAACAACATATCTGGTGCTGCGTGCAATTTCAAGAAATTCGGGCAGAACTAATTGATGTCATGTAGCAGCATGTACAATATTATGAAATGTAGTCACCATCCCAATAGTCCTTTTACAAACTTACAGTGGTGTAAATTGTTGAAGTGAAACTTGTATTGGTACAGTCATGCTGAAATCAGTTGCTCCCAGAAAAGTGGAAGCCCTGGCACCCTTTGTGGAGTGGAAGAAGAAACTGATGCATTGGAGTGGAAAAATGTGTTACCAGTGCCGTGGTTTGAACCCAGGCCCCCACGCTTCGAAGGCATGTTTCTTACGACTAGGCTACTCGCTTACCATACCTGAACATATTTGAACCATATGAATGCCCCGGATTTTCCACCACTGTGTTTAGGACTTTAAAAGAGCAGCAAAGAAACAGCACCGGGAACAAAGGAAAAAAAAAACAGTTCTTGCTTGTGCGCCTAGCACGTGCATGTGCTAGACGCAGAAGCAAGAACGTGCGCATCCAACTTTGTAATTCTCGCTTCAAGGGGCCTGTGACATCGCTTTCCAATCTAGCACACATCTATATGTACGATGATGTGCAGTTCTTGGGCAGCACTGAGATAAGGTACTACTGCAATGGCCACGGTATAAGCAATGTCAGAAGGTAGCGCTGCATTTAAATAGTGAGTGCCATCAACAAAAGTTTCAAAGGCTGAGTATGCGCTAAGCAGTGCAGCTGAAGAATGCAGTGCAGCAGCTGCGAACAATATGCAAAGATCTCAGAATCAGCAGACTAGTTCTAGGTCAACTAGTTCACTAGCACTCCTCTGAGATTGCTCTAAAATGCTTGGTTCCCACTCCTGTGCACCAGAGATTTGGTGGCCTTAGCAAGTACACCTACCTGGCACATGAAGCCCATGGGTTCAAGCTCAAGGATTGTAATGTTTGTCTTATGGAGCATGCCTACACCATTCAGCGAAAAATGCTTTTTTATGCACTACCAAGGTTTCGTCTAGCAGACAGATGATGACTAAAGACTTGGCAAGACAAGTAGTCCAAGGACGCTATAATTTTAAAAATCTTCCTTCATTAGTCTAATATTTTTACAGGCACTACTAGCTGTTAGTAACTAATTACATGACCTGGCTTTGTCTCGTAATACTGATGCCATGGTGTGAAGGAAAAACTATCACTGCCCTCAATATCACTCCACTGCCCCAGCAAGGAATCATGCATTAGTGAAGATCCCAGATCGTGTGGTGCAGAGAAAACAACTGACAACCCATGCCTGTTTTCAACCTTATACAGTTTGTGGGCAACTCGGTGCATATATGGCATGACCACTGGTCTCAACATGCTCTGCACTTGGTAATGAGCATGTATGTGTCACAAAATAGTGCCCACTTCATCAAAGAAGCCAGCGTAAAGTTAGGGACGGAGCGCTGAAAAACAACAAATAAAGAAAAACAGCGTGCTCCGCACAGGATTGAATGCACCCAAAATCAAGCAACAGCTGGCCAAAGTCTAGATGGCGAGTTTCTAGAATGTACTAGGAAGCCATAGAATGTGATGCTGAGTCATCGAAACACAGCTGGTGAGCATGCGAGACCGACAGAGAGAGGGAGAGGAGGCAGAGAGTGCACATCGATGCTCGTCGCGACATGTGAGGGAGAACAGAGTGCCGCCCAAGCAGCGAAGGTTCCAGTTGCATCAAGAATGTTCCCCTCAGCTTTGTGCACGATTAAATCATGTGGCCTGCGCCGAATCTTCGAGAATTACTGCCTAAGGCAATATAAGTCGATCACGGGCCATCAGCAGCGGTTTTAGTCATCTGAGAGTGTGAGAAAAGAAAGAAGACATGAAACGACGCTGCTCTGTGAACCAACCGGTGAGCCCGTCCTGCAAGCTTCATGCTGACAAGGCACTTCGAGGGACTTTGGGGCATAGGACTCTTTCTGTGTTTTACTCTCTATCGTAGTGCATGAGCTTGTATATTTGGTGTTGGTTTCGTGTAATGTGGTAGCCCATCTATGTTCGTATTTTGAAGAGCTGTGTTTGTACACGTTTTTGTATAACTGCCTGTTGAATGAGAATATAGTTGTTTTGTTTGATCACATGTAGCGCTGACTCGGTCTTTGAACCACTGCTGGTGTGGAAAAGTCCTTTCTGTAGCCTTTATTGGCACAGAGCATGATACCGTCCAAACATGGCGTCCAAGACAAAACCAAAGCGCACAACCTGTATACCAACTACACCCCCTAGTTCTTCGTCGTCCTCACCATGCCGCGCACAATATTCCATAGCTCGTGTTTTGCTAGTGCACCCGGGGGCTCTGTCTATTGTTGGCCGGTCTTTAGGGCGGGGGAGGAGGCGGCCCAGCGTGCACGAAGGCACGTGCGCGATGCACACCCCCTCTTTTCCGAAAATCCGCGCCAACGCCTCGCTGGCTCCTTGAACATAAGGAACGGGTACGCGTTTTTGAGAGCTGGCAGCTGATGCTCATTGGGATTTGCGTAATCCCTTTTGCTCTGCGCGGCGGGTGACGGAAAACTTCACCCGAAAAACTTCATTCGGTCCGTCACCCGCCGCGCAGAGCAAAAGGGATTACGCAAATCCCAATGAGCATCAGCTGCCAGCTCTCAAAAACGCGTACCCGTTCCTTATGTTCAAGGAGCCAGCGAGGCGTTGGCGCGGATTTTCGGAAAAGAGGGGGTGCGCATCGCGCACGTGCCTTCGTGCACGCTGGGCCGCCTCCTCCCCCGCCCCAAAGACCGGCCAACAATAGACAGAGCCCCCGGGGTCGTCTACCAAATCCCTTGTGCCGACTGCCCTTGTTCATACATCGGCGAGACAAAAAACTTCCCGGAACGGCTCAAACAACATGCAAACGATGTCCGGAAGCTGAACAAGGAACGCAGTGCCGTCGCCGAACATTCCGAGACGCGTGACCACCAAATTAACTTCGACAAAGTGACCATCCTGGAAAGAGAGACAAACAGGATGAAACGAGTTCTTCTTGAATCGTGGCATATACAGAGAACGGCTCAAAACATCAATCGTTCTCTGGGTGCCCTCCCCCCAGTGTATGTGCATGGACTGCGTTCCGCGGAAGGACGTGTTGTCAACCGCGTGAGTGCCTCCAAGACGACGCTGCAATGTAGCCCCAGTCACCCCTGAGGAAGCAGCCGAGTCGGCCGCGAAACGTCGGGTTTTTCTTTTCTTTTCTTTTCCTTTTCTTGAGTGTGGTTGGAGTTCTAGAAGTTTTCTCAAAATGTTTTATTGTAAGTAAATGCACTGAAGGAGGCTTCACTACATTGACTTGCAATAAAGCATTGTTCAAGGCTAAATACAATACGAAACCCTATTAAATATTTTCATGCATTTTGTTAAGTAAGGAAAACACACTGAATTGGTATAATGATGCCATACTACACAGAACAAAAAAAAAGGCCTACAAACTGAACAAAAACTATTCTAGTAAATTGCATATCAATTTCCTTCTTTTTTTTCTTTTTGTTGCAGTAGCAAAGCAGGGTCCTCTAATTCGCGCATCTTTCAGTTATCTGTCCTGTCTTTAGTTATGTTGGTCTTTGTGACAAAGTGAAAGGCATACATGTGATTTCTGGGCACATCCACAGAAATAAGGCGAGTCAATTTCACTCAATAGAAGTATTTTTGAAATGTCGTGGAAAATCTAGCAATGTGAGTGCACACAGTCAACAAGCCCACCTTCTTCAAGCAAGCGGAAAAAGAGTTGCCTGTCCCGACCAAGAGCAGTCAGCGTGACAGTCTCCCAGGGCACACCCATGTGCAAGTCCAAGGTGTGCTGTTCTCGGCTTCGTTCAACTCGGATCCATGAGCCCCCATACCTGGTAGTGACCAAACAATGGGGTGAAGCATGCTCACAAATCTGCAGTAATTTGCAGTGATCTGTATGTGTTGATTGTCGTGTGACACCTTAGAAAGGAAAATCCACTTAAAATATTGATATCCATTGCCCTATAATGGAATTTTCTCTACAACATATTCCAACATGCGACGTTCATTTTGTACCCCCTATTAACACAACGTTAAAAGCATTGTAAGGAAACAATGCTATTCTAAAGAAAATAACTTCAGTTGTTGCAACTTACACATAAATAATACATGTGTGTAAGTTGTGATCATGTATATTTTGCTTACGTACACTGTGTTTGCATTAAATTTATAAAAAGCAAACATCAAATATAAAAGGATCCTCATTATACTTAGTTTTCATGGATGCTAATATTGACAAGAAACACCTTAAACTGTTGTAAGTTATGTTGATATTCATTATATCGAAGATGAGGTTCACAGCCCAACCCTATTATAAAACAAAGATGAATATGAAACGAAATAACTTTGCCCCGTACCAGCCAAGCTTTTAGCATCCAGTTGGGTAGGCTTTTTTATGGCATTCGTCGCACAAAAATGAACATTGTCGTGAAAGCCTGGTGCTTTCAAATTAAGCAAGAGAAGTGACAGTGGCCACCCAGACAGAGCTCAAGTGTTAGATAATGAAGTAGGCATATGGGCTGACATCACCGTGCCCCTAAGGCTAAAAATAATATTGCTGTTGCTGCTGCTACTACTACTACTACTACTACTACTACTACTACTAATAATAATAATAATAATAATAATAATAATAATAATAATAATCATAATAATAATAATAATAATGGTCCCTTCCCTGTTGAGAAAATGGAGGGCAAGCAAAGCTGGTCATGAGTATAAAAAAACTCCCAGGCCTGCACAGAGGACGCAGCACAGTGGTAGCCTAAGCTAGATTTTGAAGTGTGCTCTCTCATTCCTTTCTTACAGATTTACTTTATTCCTGCTCCCAACACCCCCAACGACAGTGCAAGAACTAATGTGTAGTATTCAAGCAGTTTCGATAACTGAAGTTGAACCCAGCACTCTCTATGAAGTCGTGGAAGAAACTAATGCATTATAGAAGTAAAAATTTGTTACCAGTGCAGGATGTGAAGCTGTGTTTGTTACATCTAGTTTTGACTGAGTGGCTATGACATTCCGATACAAAAGCTTTCCCCATGATGCTTCATTCAGCATTCCACAGTTGCTTACGATAATATTAAAATTCATTCTCTCCATAGCCACAACAGCATTCAGCTTCATCTGTGACATTATACTTATTGCATGCTAAATCCAGCTGCAGTATAACATGGGCAGCCTACAATGTGAAGCACTCACATCCTACCAAACACCCACCTGCATAAATCTACAAACACATGGCGGTGCTTTCATGCATGGGCACTTCAGGCAAACCTTGTTATAGAAGAGCTGCATCTCTCATGAAGAAGCTTTCTAATAAATGAAGGATACATAAGATCTTCCTGCATCCCATGGCCCTAAAACCTTCGAAGGTCTTCCAGGAACCTGCGGGTGCTAAACAAAGCCCGGACGCAGACACGACTGGTCACCCTCGCCGACCTCATTCTGAGTAGTGAACTCAGCAGGCATCCAGTGGGTGCAGTCGCTCAGTAACGCCAGCCAGCCACCACAGACGATCGAGGGTACGGACTCTGCTCGGAAATGCTCCCAGCACAGCATCCCAACCTCGCTGGTGTTCCCAGCACGTCATCTCAATCTCACACAGCTTGCTGTAACAGAAGTTTCCAGCTCCAACCAGTACAGAGCTTCCTTGAGCTCGGCGACCTGGCCCACAAGCCTTCGATGGTGCTGGAGAAGTCCCCGGCTCCAGCGCCGCCTCCACGAAATCTAACCACCCTCGGCAAGTGTCCTGGGCACCCGGACGGTGGGTGAAAAAAGTCCCCCTCTACCGGTCCAGTAATTCCCTTGGTAGTTGTCATCGACGTAGCAACAGTCATGCAGGATGGTGTAGTATCCATTCGTACAGTTCCGATGTGGGATAGATGTACGGCATGGCGTAACCAGTTTCCGGTAATACGGCAACAGGACCCAGGTACTGGGCATCGAAGAGCTCCTTGAAGCACTGAACAAGCTTTCAGTTGTCTTGGTAACTTCCCTCGGCCATTCGCTCCACTGGCACTTCCCAGTCGACACCGACCTGTTCAAAGGCCTCTCATGGGACCTCGAAGTTTTGCATTGATTCGCACCCTCTATTGGCCCTCAGGTTCGCCTTCCTCAGATTGACAGCTCCCGCAAAGAGCATGTCAGTAAACTGACAATATGCTGCCCAGACTCTGGTCTTCCACTTTACCGTATGTTGCTGCCAGATATGTGTTGACCCAGTGAAAAAGTTCCGAAGCCTCGGCTCTGTTCCCAGCGTTGTTATACGAAGCTTCATTAAATAAAAATTCGGGCCTTTTTTGCAATTTATAGTCACCAAGTATTTTATTTCCTTTTTTTTTCTCATGAAAAAGCTGCAAGGATGTTTGCATAATAGAGCTTTGTATAACAGAGGAATATGAAAAATCTAACTTCAGTAACGTTTACCAACAGTTTCATGTTGAACCGGAGATCTGACGGCAACGACATGACAAAGCGCCATCGAAGCCGTTGTCACAGCAGCTGTACGTCACGTGCAATGATTAAAGAAATGCAGGCACAATGCACTATGACAATAAGTGATAAGCAAGGCTCTCATGCCTTTACTGCTCTGGGCACTCACTATAAAATACTGCAAGCAGTGCTTCCTTCATGCCTCGTTTCGTAGTGCGAAAGTGCGCACCTGCTTCAAGTTCACATCTAGAACCTACATGTACATACGCCATATTTCAACAGTGCATAATTATTGACACTG
>CM023485.1:127508987-127575238 GCA_013339685.2 Hyalomma asiaticum
GAATGGCTTACAGTGAAAGAATTTATAAATTCACTTGAGCAGCCACATCTTCAGCACCTTGAAGATGTGACATGTAGCGATAGTAGCAAGCTTTACTATATATGCAATCCCATAATTCATGATGGGCTCACATGAACACTAATTTGATACTAAGCTGGGTGGAAACATTGTAATTTTTGTTTTGCTATTTCATCACAGAACAGTTCGTGGTATTGTTGCAGCAGCATGCAGCTAGTGGGGGAAATTTTGAAATTCTTGATGACAGTGGAAACGTTTAGAATAACTGCTTACGGCTAGCTGAAAAGGTGACATAGCGGGTCATGATTACCATATTGTGGTGACTTTCACGTGTTGGATCGCATCAATCGACAATTTCTCCAACTAAATTTTTTGGTGTTATTACTGCCTAAATGCTGTAATAATTCATTGTGAATCATGCTTTGACAGAATTTTAGGGTCAGTGAAAGTATGCAATGTGAAAGGGAGATCTGATGTATGTTAACCTCATTTAATGTAACCCGAGTGGACTGGAACGCTGCTACTGTTTTACTTATTGCTGCATTCAAATTTGGGGTTCGGCATTTGGTAGATGACTAAAAGCTTTAAATGTCTGGTAACGGCTACCTTGAGAAAAGCAATGGGCAGTTTGTTCTGAACATATTGTGTGGTGGCTAGGAAATTTGTTCCAGATCAAATTAACTAAAAGATAAAGTGGCTTCAACATGAGTTACTGGAGTTGATTAAATGTATAGAATATACAGTTGTCTAATTATGTTTGATATCAAATTAACTAAGAAGTAAAGTGAATTGAATGTGAATTACTGAAATTGATTAAATGCATAGAGTATGACAATTCTCAAATTAATTTAATCTGGTTCCGATCTTCAACTTGCCCCTTGCAGATGTCATCCAGAAGGTGGTGTTGAAGTGCCCAAGCACTGTGGTGCCATCAAAAGGCTCGCTCATGGCCAGCACTGCAGGATATATTTGCCGAGGTGGGCAGATTAGACCAAAGAGTCAGGCCATCTGCCCATAATTCAACATCAATCATTGATTTCTTCCTAGTTTTAAGTTCTCTCAAATAAACTATATTTTTATGCCTCGCTTTGCATGGTTATTACAAGGCATGTTCACAATATGTGCAATATGTTGCTGCACTGTTTCTGTGAATCTGGCTGGCCCTTGTACACAGTGTTGCCCAATGGGCCCGTGCGCAGTGTGGCAGGTGCCACCTGGCGGCCATTGCGCAGTGTACGCAGTGTCTCCCAGTGTGCAGTGTCACCCAGTGTGCCAGTGCGCAGTGTGCGCAGTGTACCCAGTGCGCAGTGTACGCAGTGCGCAGTGTACCCAGTGTACAGTGTCCCAAGTGTGCAGTGCCACACTGGTCCGATAATCAGGTGGCACTGGCCCAGTGCCACTGTTTTTTCCAATAGGGTCTGCTGTCTTTTGAGAGAGAGAGAGACAGAGAGAGAGAGCGAAAGCGCGCGTTGACTATGGAAACGCTCTTTCTTCGATGAACACTCCATCAGCTCGCAAAGGAGAACACGCCCTCACCTGCGAGAGACAAAGTTGGCGCAGGCAGCTTCTTCTAGCGAGTATCTTGAACGAAAATACTGACTGCTCGCGCTGGAAAACCGTTCACCGGCCACCCATATATATATATATATATATATATATATATATATATATATATATATATATATATATATATATATATAGACACTGGATCTTGCCTTGCAATGAAGTGCCGGTGGAGGATTTCAGTTGTGTGTAGTTGAGTCATAAGGATTCGTAACGTGCGCGTTAACTATATTAATACGGAACTCGGCACGATCTACAATGGACGCCCGGAGCTTCGCCCACTCATCATCATTCACTCCGTGGATATGCTGTGAATTTTTTTCTCTGGTAAAGACAACACTATATGTTGTACAGGTTGGCATTTTGCTTTTGGAAATGCTGATTCCAATACCTAACCGCATGGAGCAAGCAAACCGAAGGCAGTTTATCACATCGGTGTGCTCTCGTCCGGATATTAACACCCTTCTGATACGTTTCGCAGCAAAAGAAAGAAAAAAACAGACAGCCTACCGGAACGGTACATTTCGAACATTCGCACTGGCCCGCCAAGAAATGTTTCAATACACTTATGCGGGGAAACTACCCTCTTGTGTACTGCGCGCTAAATATTTCACATATCCAGTAAGTAAAACGTATACGAAAAGTTCCTCGCTCCTGTTTACGTTCCGCGTAATACAGCCATGCCGACGATTAGGCTTAGTCTAGTACTTCGTCCGCGATGTTCAATAACACCTTGTACAAGGAACGAAGAGAATAAATAGCGAGGACCTATTGAACGTTTGAGCGTACTCGCGCTCATGACGCATTATAATGCCGTTATATTCCACCACTTAATTACACAGCTGAAAAGTTGATTCATGAAGAGTGAGCGCGTTCTTAATAAACTTTTCTCTGGCGGCTAAGTGCTGCAAGGAGCACTCCGCAAGGGCGTCAAAATGCGCGCGTATCGTTTGCCTACTGGTCATCGTGACACATATAACTGCGATCGCACTTTCTGGGTGTCTGCGTGGGATTGTTAGCGGTAAGCGATGGTGACGGCTTTTTGTGCTGAACTGACGACTTTTTGTCCTGATGGTAACGGCTTTTTGTGCCGCGTAAAAGCTAGCGCTTACGGCGGTATTTTAGGCCGGCGAGAAATTCATCGACTTAGAGCATCGGACGATTTCTTGCCTTCTCTGCGAGTACACAGGCACCATTATTGTGGCTGGAACTGTACGAATTGTCCACGAACAAAGATGGAGTTCACCGATCTGAGCACCCGATCTGAAACGGCTGAGCGATATATGTGTTGATCGGATTAGCTCTAATAGAGTTCTTTCCGGACGAAAATGAACTAATGTTGCGGCATTTCTTCACAATGCATCAGCGCCCTTCATAACTGTTAGGTCTGCCATCAAACTTTTAGTCCCACAAACAATATAGTATAGGCCTTGTGACAATCCCCCTATATTGAATCCCAATATGTTCATGAGTTCAAGCGTGAAGCGCTGTTGAAAGTCCAGTGCGCTGGACTAGCATACAGTGTGCCGCACTGCACGGTGACAGTCTGCAGTGGTTTGCGCTGCACACTGTCGGCGCTGTCGCTGCCGGCTGGGACAGTGTGCAGCGCCATTCACAGCACGCTCTGGCCAGTTTCAATGATATTACAGCGCTGCCCAGTGCTAATACAGTGTCGGCCAGTGCCTCACAGCACTTTCCAGCGAATTTACAGTGAAAAACAGTGCCTACAGCTCGAGCCAGTGCCAAAATTCCACTGGGAGACAATGTTTTTTCCGATAGGGAAGTTGTTGTGTCTTTTCTTGATTTTATAATACACACACACACACACACACACATATATATATATATATATATTCAAAAGAAAAGATTAACACAATTAACAAAAAGAATATAAGTTTACTGACGTTGCGGCCGGTGGACCGGCCTTCATCAGAGTAAAAAGCTGTTGCCAAGCGCCCTCCTTTTAAGGGTACAGGAAAGGGAGAGAGTGCGGCTACAAAGGCGTATTCTGTACACGGAATGGCTATGGAGTCTTCCTGGACAGAACACGTGGTCGGCGGCGGAGAGTCACGAGGCGACACCGTAGCCTATCAATTAACAGCAAGGCGGAACACTTGCAACCCCGAGGGATTCTACTACCTGTATGTAACGGAACTATAAAGCCACTGTACATTGTAAAAATGGCAATCACCATAGCATAGATGACAAAAAAGGATTAAAAAAGTAAAATAAAAAATAAAAAATAGGTAAATAAATAAAAAATTCAACAAAGAAACCGAAAATACTGATTTATTAACAAACGGCCGAAATATCTTGTAATGAAAAATATATAAACCATGAATGTAGAAAAATGGAAATAAACTGACAGATAAGAAAAAAAACTTATGTGTGAAATAACGCATTGTAGTTGTTTGAAATGGCTTCCTCATAATGGAAATGCCCTAGACACTCGGGAAACATGCGAGTTTACCCGTGTTTTCATTAATGCCCGAGGTAGCGGCTTTGAACTTATAAATGAGGTAGGACTCACGAACCTCACGGTCGTGGTGCGTCCGAAAGCCCGATTCCAGTATCATTGCTTTCAGGTCACTAAATGAATGGCCGGGAAGGTGCACGTGCTTAGACAGGGGCAGATTCAAGGAATTTTTGGCGTGTGACTTGTGATTATTAAATCATATTCGGAAAGGTGTTTCTGTCTGACCAATATATTGTTGATTACATTTAGTGCACTCAAGCAGGTAAACGACATTGGCCGTGTCACAAGTGAAGTTTCCTTTAATTTGGACAAAAAAGTCGGACGCGGTGCTTGTTGCTTTTTGTGTAGTTCTAATATATGGGCAGACCTGGCAACGTGGCTTATTGCACGACCTGCATCCAGTGCCACGACGTGGATTTAAAGTTGATTTAGTTAAGATGTCGCGTAAGTTTGTGTTTCGTCTGTACACGACACGAGGCGGTTCCACGAGTATGCGTTTGAGGCGACCACTTTGAGTAAGAATATTATGATGTTTTTTAAGAATAGCTGACACCATTGGCAGCGATGCAGAGTAAGTAAGTATTAAGTTAGTCTTGTGTTCCCTGCTTGGTGACTGATTTTTGAGAATTTCAGCGCGGTCAAGCATGTCGGCGTGAGTTATACCATCGTCAATTATCTTTTCCGGGTATTTCTGTTTGAGGAGGACCTTTTTCATTTGTGCACAGTTATGATCGAAATCTTCTTTTTTTGAAGATATGCGTTTAAATCGATGTGCTTGACTGTACGGGATGCCTGTCTTGCAGTGCCGCACATGACTACTATGAAAATGTAAGTATTGATTAGTATCCGTTGGTTTCCTATAAAGGTTGTAAACCAACTTGTTTTTCGAAAGCGACACGGTCACATCCAAGAAGTTTATGCTCTGCCTAGTGTATTGATGAGAAAAAGAAATAGTCGGATGAGCAGAATTAAAGTCGGTGATGAATTGTAATAGATCGGTTTCTCCGTGATGCCAAATTAAAAAGATATCATCTATGTAACATTTATAATACAGTGGCTTTAAGTTGCGAGACCTCAGAAATTCTTCTTCGAGTATTGCCATAAAGATATTGGCATAATTAGGGCCAATTATTGTTCCCATTGACGTTCCGCTCACTTGCACGTAGTGAGTGCCATCGAACTCAAAGTTATTGAATTCGAGAATCAACTTCAGAAGTGTGCAGAGGGTATAACAGTCAACAGATTTATCGACCTGCGACTCTTCATAAGCTTTTAAAACCGCTCTGATTCCACCAGCATGGGGAATATTAGTATATAGAGAGGAGACGTCAAGGGTTACAAGTAGACAATTAGCAGGTACTGTGAGATCCATAATGTCAGAAAGAAAATTGTTATTGTCTTTTATGTAAGATGGATAAGTAGGTGGGATGTGCCGAATTAGGTTATTTACGTATAGCGAAATGGCTTCAGTGACGGTGCCCACCCCAGAGACAATAGGCCGGCCTGGGTTGTTGGTTTTATGAATCTTAGGTAGAAGATAGAATTTACCAGCTACTGGGCTGAGAGGAATGAGGGAGTTTCCAATTTTGCCTTCTATTTTCTTATCTTGAACAAGTGATGCTACTGTGTTTTTGATTTCTTTCTTAAAATTTTTCGTAGGCTCACCACTTAGTTGTTGATAAAATGAGGAGTCAGACAATTGGCGGGTCGCTTCTTTCACGTAGTCCTGTTTATTCATTATGACTATCGCACCCCCTTTGTCAGCTGGTTTATTACTATATCCTGTTTGCTACTCAGATTATCAAGTGCCCTCTTTTCCTCCGGAGAAATATTATGACGGTAAGATCTTTGTTGCTTGTAGATCTCAAGAATATCATGTTGTACGGCCTTTATATACAAGTCCAGACCTTTGTCTCGCTGGGGTGGTGGGGTCCAATGCCTATTGCTCGGTAGTGTCGAATTTCTTATGCCTGTGCTCGTGCTATCATGGTAGTATTCGCGGAGTCTCAAATTTCTCGCAAAGTTGTCCAGGTCTTTAAGTAATTGGAATTCATTAAAACCACCAGTGGCGGGGCAAAAATTTAATCCTTTCGACAGAGCACAAAGGTGGGCTGCCGAAAGTTCCATACTGGACAAATTAACAACATTACATGCCACTGCCTCATCATTTTTGGCTTGCGTTTCGACAAGGGAGGCAATTTGCTGTGAACCTAATTGGATATTGGAAGGCATCCCGTCTCGTGCGAATTTCTTAATTTTTTGCTCCGATAGCGATGACGTCTTATTGTTTTCGAATTGAACTATTAGTTGAGACTCTTCGGAAGTGAGGGACTGGCTGAGTAATTTCTCCTGTTTTCGTAGCGAATCGGCATTTGCTTTATGGTTATTAATTATAACTGATAACAGTTCTAGGGATGCTTTTTTGAGCACTGTCTCCCACTTGGCCTTATTGGCAACGGACATTTCTGAAGTTGCTGGTCTAAGGTTAATTTTTAACCCTTTCGGTACCACCGAGGCGCTCAAATAGCGTGCAAGGGCGGAAGCGTGCATGTCAGAACGTATGCGTTTTTCAGTAATTTTCCTAAGTTTTTGAAAATCCCTCGAGACTGGAAAGCGAGCCGCCTTACCATTATTTGCCGGGCTCAGTCATTCCTCGCTGTTGCACGAGGAGCTTGCAATGCTGCGGAGGCTGTAATTGTGCTGGCTTGGGGCCTTTCTCGACTGACTTGGGGCTGCCGAATTCCTGCTGACATTCGTCGCGGCGAATTCTTTGGTTCTGGAATTCCTGCTGACATTCGTCGCAGCGAATTCATTGGTTCTGGACGTGGAGCCAGAAGTCACCGGACCATTAGTATTCCCCATGGTGATGGAATCAGAGCGGTTTTAAAAGCTTATGAAGAGTCGCAGGTCGATAAATCTGTTGACTGTTATACCCTCTGCACACTTCTGAAGTTGATTCTCGAATTCAATAACTTTGAGTTCGATGGCACTCACTACGTGCAAGTGAGCGGAACGTCAATGGGAACGAGAATTGGCCCTAATTATGCCAATATCTTTATGGCAATACTCGAAGAAGAATTTCTGAACTCTCGCAACTTAAAGCCACTGTACTATAAACGTTACATAGATGATACCTTTTTAATTTGGCATTACGGAGAAACCGATCTATTACAATCCATCACCGACTTTAATTCTGCTCATCCGACTATTTCTTTTTCTCATCAATACTCTAGGCAGAGCATAAACTTCTTGGATGTGACCGTGTCGCTTTCGAAAAACAAGTTGGTTTGCAACCTTTATAGGAAACCAACGGATACTAATCAATACTTACATTTTCATAGTAGTCATGTGCGGCACTGCAAGACAGGCATCCCGTACAGTCAAGCACATCGATTTAAACGCATATGTTCAAAAAAAGAAGATTTCGATCATAACTGTGCACAAATGAAAAAGGTCCTCCTCAAACAGAAACACACGGAAAAGATAATTGACGATGCTATAACTCGCGCCGACATGCTTGACCGCGCTGAAATTCTCAAAAGTCAGTCACCAAGCAGGGAACACAAGACTAACTTAATACTTACTTACTCTGCATCGCTGCCAAAGGTGTCAGCTATTCCTCAAAAACATCATAATATTCTTACTCAAAGTGATCGCCTCAAACGCATATTCGTGGAACCGCCTCGTGTCGTGTACAGACGAAACACAAATTTACGCGACATCTTAACTAAATCAACTTTAAATCCACGTCGTGGCACTGGATGCAGGTCGTGCAATAAGCCACGTTGCCAGGTCTGCCCGTATATTAGAACTACACATAAAGCAACAAGCACCGCGTCCGACTTTTTTGTACAAATTAAAGGAAACTTCACTTGTGACATGGCCAATGTCGTTTACCTGCTTGAGTGCAGTAAATGTAATCAACAATATATTGGTCAGACAGAAACACCTTTCCGAATACGATTTAATAATCACAAGTCACACGCCAAAAATTCCTTGAATCTGCCCCTGTCTAAGCACGTGCACCTTCCCGGCCATTCATTTAGTGACCTGAAAGCAATTATACTGGAATCGGGCTTTCGGACGCACCACGACCGTGAGGTTCGTGAGTCCTACCTCATTTATAAGTTCAAAGCCGCTACCTCGGGCATTAATGAAAACACGGGTAAACTCGCATGTTTCCCGAGTGTCTAGGGCATTTCCATTATGAGGAAGCCATTTCAAACAACTACAATGCGTTATTTCACACATAAGTTTTTTTTTCTTATCTGTCATTTTATTTCCATTTTTCTATATTCATGGTTTATATATTTTTTCATTACAAGATATTTCGGCCGTTTGTTATTAAATCAGTATTTTCGGTTTTTTTTGTTGTATTTTTTTATTTATTTACTTAATTTTTATTATTTTATTTTATTTTTTTAATCCTTTTTTGTCATCTATGCTATGGTGATTGCCATTTTTACAATGTACAGTGGCTTTATAGTTCCGTTACATACAGGTAGTAGAATCCCTCGGGGTTGCAAGTGTTCCGCCTTGCTGTTAATTGATAGGCTACGGTGTCGCCTCGTGACTCTCCGCAGCCGACCACGTGTTCTGTCCAGGAAGACTCCATAGCCATTCCGTGTACAGAATACGCCTTTGTAGCCGCACTCTCTCCCCTTCCTGTACCCTTAAAAGGAGGGTGCTCGGCAACAGCTTTTTACTCTGATGAAGGCCGGTCCACCGGCCGCAACGTCAGTAAACTTCTATTCTTTTTGTTAATCGTGTGAATCTCTTCTTTTGAAAATATTTATTTGGGCTCACAGATATCTTCTTTCTGAACTATATATATATATATATATAGTGTAACGTAAAAGCTCAAGGACGGATATTTCGCTCTCGCTCGAGGAGCGCAAAGGCGAGGAAGACGAAGTAGCAGTGCTCGGGCTCTGGGCGCTAGCGCGAGAGAGAAAAGAAACAGACGAATAATAGAACAGCCGGCCTGCAGCAAAGGCGCTGTGTCTACACGTCGTTCATTACAATGGCGCAATCAACGAACGACCAATCGTAAGGGCGTCTTCGACATTCATCAGCGCTGCGGGCATTGCACTCAAGGAATGCCGTCCACGTTTCCGTGATTATGGAGCCCTCAAGTATCTACCGCCGGCAGCACCTATGGCACAATACGGGGACGGCATCCAGGCCTCCTCTGTGTCCCAAGGGCTGGAGAACACCGGCGCTGCACTAGGACCTCGACTCAAGGCAGCGCAGGGGCTCCTGTTCTCAGGGAATGCCGTTCACGCTTCCCACAGTAACAACTCCTCGACATGAAATACGTTGGCACCTGAGCCGTGCAGGAATGCTGTCCAAGCTCCCTTGGACAAGGAGCCTGCTGCAGGGAGAGCGGTGACCATCTCCTACTTCTCGGACAGCACCATTGGCTCCCCGTGTGGCTTGCCCGAGAGCGACGCGGAGTTGCTGCACACCATCGAGCAACTTCGACTCAAGGTAAACACGATGACTTCGTCGCACGGGAAGCTTCCACCCGTCACCTTGCAGGCATTGTACACCATCGATACCTTTCTTGGTACAGTCGCTGTACAAGTCACCGGCTCACTCGACAGCCCACCCGAAAGCCGCACGGTGCTCTGGAAAGCCATTAAATAAATAGCGCTCCATGTCAACACTACGGCGTCAGAAAGCTCCGGGTGCTCTCCTGCTTCGTTGCCGCCACCGGCTGCATGGTAATCCCTGGAGTTCCGAGGATTCCACGACGACGCTGATTGGTGGATTGAGACTGTGAACGACCTTGGAGTCCGGTATGCCTGGCCGGACGGGTACAAATGGGTCGTGGCTATGAGCAACCTTTCTAATGCGGCGGCCACCTGGCACAGGTATGAAGGCGTCAATCAAAAGTCCTGGTCGGAGTGGAGCACCAGGTTGATCGCCGTCTTAGAAAGGATTCGCCAACAGAATCCTGTTACCAGCGAATCCGACCAGTGCGCTACCGCAGGAAGACACCACGACAAAGGCTCCCGACAGCCATCAAGATGGCGTTCCGGCAGTAACCACTACCTTTTCACTCGACAATATGAGGAGCACCAAGTTGATCGTCGTCTTCGGAAGGATTCGCTAACAGAATCCTGTCAACAGCGAATCCCACCAGTGCGCAACCGCTGGGAGACATCACGACGGGGCTCCCGACAGCCATCACAATGGCGTTCCAGCAGCAAGCACTACCTTTTCACTCGACAATACAGCGGACTGCCCTCCTGCTCACGACAGCTGTAGCTTCTTTACAGCACCGAAGGCCTCTGATCCCACATCGATCAGCGTGGCTGCAGCATCATTACTAGAGGCAGAGGGTATGTTCCATCCAAAACAGCTGTAGGTACGGTCCTCAAGCTTATCGGTGATCAGCAATAAGGAGCAGTGCCTTCTGTATTACTGGACACAGTGCAAGACGCCGAGGTCGGGTCATATCCGCAGCCCTCGGAGAAGCGTTCTTTCAGTTCAGCGTCTCTTTGGCATGGAGACGCGGAGACGATGATCGAACTTGACGTGCTGCCGTACAAGGGACACGATTCAAACGTTTAGCTTCACTGGCTTTACTCAACAATAAAACAATAACTACCCGCATGAGTGGCGCAACGTCTATGCTTTGTTATTGTTTTATTGTTGAGTGAAGCTAAACTTTTGAATATGAATTCCCCTGACTTCTGGAACATTTTTTCAAGAGACACGATTTGCACACGTATGCGAGGATGCTGATTCTTCCTGGGCCTTTGGGGCGACCTCCCGGGATACCAGTTCTGTCAGCGTCTGGTGCCAACGACAAAGCTTCCCTGTTAAAACCAGCGCTGACTAACGTCAAGGAAGTGACGGCGAACTTGACCATACCCACTATTACCCGGGACCAGTCAACTAATTCATTACAATACATATATATTGCTACGCACGCGCTGCATTCAGGAGCTTGGACGATGCTCGTGCGCACCATGGACGAAGGGATAGGAAGCTCGGACTTGGCTCTGCTCTGAGCAGGAGCAGTCCGTTCTGCAACCGTGCTGTAACTTTATCTTCTCATAGCTCCTGATCCCAGTGCCTCGTCACTTGTGTCGTTCGTGTAACATTCTGGTGGAGGTAGAACTTTCTCCGTCCTCGCCACCGCACACCGTAGTGGCCGCACTGTCTAGATTTCGGCCATGGCTCCCGAGAACACCTCGTTAGCATCTACATCTGCGGCGTCCACGACATTTTGTAGAGCATGTACATGAGCAACCGACAGCGACTACGTTTGCTGTGGAACTGCGTTTGTTTTCCCGCCGAGGAAACTGCGTAACGTAAGAAGCGGAGAAGCCATGCGAGAGGAAAAGACGCCGAACATGTTTATGCAAAGGAGTCACGGTTCTTAACGCAATGATTCTTCTTCATCATGGCTCTCAGTGTTTCGTCTCATTTATGAGAGGAATTTTTTTTTCGCTGCTGGCATGCCTGTTTAATTGCCGAGCTTAGCCGGGCAGCGTCACGGCTTCGCTCCCGGATGACACGACCGGCTGTATTCTCTCATTTCGGTTGCCAAGGGCCCTGCCCCCTTCGAAGCATGGCGACGAGCCGTCCCCCGTGCCGCCAACTGGCTGAATACGAAGTAGAGACGCCATTTGAGCGTCATTTCGTGAGCGTTTTCTCACGCACGGCGAAAATGTTAAGATCCGACGGGAGCGAAAGGTGCTGAACTATGACGCGGTTCCAAAGGTTTCCCTCAATCTTCTTGCATATCCTACAAAGAAAACCCCAAAGAAGAACGTCAAGAACATCCATCTGCGGCTTGCATTCGAAGTTTCGGCGGCAGGTGCCGAACGCGCCTTTTTGTGATGAAACAGCTCACTCACAGAGTACAGGAATCCATGGAAACCAAGTACCTGTTTTTAACATGTCCGCAATACCTGACACACGCAATTGCGGGCTTCCCAGCGCTTACTGGGCAAAGTATGTGATTCCTGCAACAACAACAATCACCGTGTGTGCTCTCGAAGGTGACAGTATATGTTTGGAGACTGCAAGTGTGTGCTGACGACGAAAAATGAAGAAACAGTTCAAGCTTACTCTCGTTGGCTGCCCAGACCATAGCATATCCCTCATAAACAAAATTAAACAAAATTATCGTGTTTCATGTGCTTAATAGGCTTCACTTTCATGTAACATTCCAGGACAGCAAGAGGAACGCGAAGCAGGAAAGGATAAAAGATGCTGAAACTTAGAGGGGTGCTGTAACCAGCATATGGTTAATTTAAACTTGATTGATCTTTTTTAAAATTTAGTGGCATCCTATAGCTTTACCGTCCTATTTGTTTTTGTCAGGTGATGCGCAGTATTGTAATGTTTCTTTTTATATCCTGACACGAGCATGTGTAAGTTAATTTATTTTAAAATTTTTCCCTCACTTTAGTTAAGGATTTATTTATCTATTTATTTATTATCATACCCTCAGGGCCCAATGGACATTACAGAGGGGGTGGGTACATGGCTTGTAAATAATCAAAAGCATTCAAGCCTGTTAGAACAAGCATAAGATAAACAGAAAATAACAGCAGCAAAAAAGAAAAAAAAACTGCCAAATTCTCGAGTCCTTTTAAAGGATGATCTCTTTAAGCGGTCTTGAAGGTGGTGCATTGGCTAAGGTGGCGATAGAATAGGGAAGATGGTTCCACTCCGAATAGGTTTCGACATAAACGAATGCAGTTGTGTGCAATAAAGTTTTAGTGCTTTGTTTTGCTTCTTCAGAACACCAGTCATTTTCTTCTGAGCAGTAAGCTGACGCCTTGCACTCCAAAACAGCGGAAGGATCCACAAGTGAAAGTCTTTAGTTGTACAAAGATTCCACGCCGCGGAAGTTCTCCCTTGGCAAAAAAAACGCTTTTTCATGAATGAAATTTCATTTTGTCAGCTGTCACCCAGATGAATTAGATTATTTAGGCTAAAACATTACTTGCCATAGCATCACTCGAAGGCCCATGCAATAAACTCGCGGCAGGGGTGCGCAAGCTGCGCATACCGCAGGTCGCCTTGCGGCCTGCAGCGCCACCTATGCTGTGCTTTAAACGGACGAGCAACTTCCAGCTCCCGTTGGCTTAACGTCCTCATTCTAACCACCATATCCCCGGCAAAAAAATGCGCATCGCGGTGGGATGCACGATGGACGGATGGATGCTATGATCGTAATGGGGTGGCGAAATGTCCACGACCAGGCTCGTAAAAAAATTAGATTTTCTTTTCCCCCTCTCTGTAGGTTGTCCTCATGCCTTTCAAATGTGTTTCAATTAAATCTATCATATTATAGTAAAAACGTAGATTCCTAGCCGAGTTCCCTGCCCCTTATGACAGAAAGTCCTTATTTCTCCGTATAATTATTGCTTTCCGTTCTCTCTAGTCTTGTGCCACCAGCATTCTAACCGTTTCATATATTTATTTCAATCGCGGGTATGTTCAGCTTTGTATTGTTCTCCCCAAAACCCAAGGCTTCATGTAGGGTTCTGCCCAAACATATTGTCGCAAGCAAATACAAGGCCTCATTCGCAGTTGCTTTTATAAGAGACATTGTTTTAGCAGGCTGGGTCATATAGTCAGTCGTAACAGTTATCCACTGCTTCCCGAAGATGATGACGGAAAGGGTGCCAGTAAGTCCATGCCAACCTGTGCAAATGGCACCTTCGGTGGTTCTATCTGCTTGAGCAGGCCTGCTGGCTTCAGCGGCGGTATTTGGCGCCTTTGCTATTCTGGGCATGACTTTACATATTGGTGTACAGAATCCATTAATTTTGGCCAGTAATAACGCTGGCGCATTCTTGCCAAAGTCCTACTGACGCCTAAATGGCCAGCTCATGGGTCGTCATAGCACGCTTCTAAGATTTATGCTCTTAGTGACAATGGGACAAGAAGCAGAAGCATCTCACCAGTGCTTTCGAAGTTTCGCCTGTAGAGGACGCAGACTACACGTACGGCGTCGTAGCAGACAGTGCGCAATGCGAAACGGTGTACACATTACTGCGAGTACTGACACTCGGCGCCAGCTATGCCGGTACGCCATCCTAACACATATTTTCGGTAGCGTGAACTTCTCTCACATCATCGTACAATGCAGGCAGGATAACGATGCCTTTATGACGAGGCCTTAGCAGCGACGAAGGCGTGCGAAATACATGAGAGAACGTATTTCAGTAAAACCATTACTCCCCGTACCCGTAGTTAAACAGTTCGTGTAACGACGACAGGGATACACAAAAGCAGAGGACCGGCAATTGCGTTATCACTAGGAATATCACAATAAAGAAAACCCACTCGGCTTGCTAGAGTGTGTCAGCTAGCACGTCACCTGTTGTATTCCTCTGACAGCGTGAATACAGCAGCACCTTTCAGCGATAGCGGATAAATACTTCAGATAATTCCGTGAGTTCACGTGTGGTTCAACTCATGAAACAATAGATCGCACACATGCATATCATCGCCGAATTATTCGTCGTTCGTTGTTATATGACAACACCGCGATTCACTTCCTGCGAGGAAGGCCCGCCACGGTGGTCTAGTGGTTATGGCACTCGCCTGCTGATCTGAAGGTCGACGGACCGAATCCCGGCCGCGGCGGCTGCTTTTCGATGGAAGCGAAATGTTGAGGCCGGCGTGCTGTGCGGTGTCAGTGCATGTTAAAGAACCCAGGTGGTCGAAATTTCCGGAGACCTCCACTACGGCATCTCTCGTAATCGGAGCTGGTTTTTGGACGTTGAACCCCGCAAATCATCACTATGCGAAACACGGATTGAGCTCTAGCTATCTGTCTGTATGCGTATTCGGAGAGAAACATTCCCTAGTGGCAAAAGACATGATACGTCCGCTTCACTGTCCAGCGCACCAAAACTGACTTGTTCATTTTCGAAGGAAGGAACGGAAAGGGTACAATGGAAAACAACAAAATAAATAACACGCAGGAGTCAGCAAACGGTATCCCCGCGTCTTTTGGCAGCTTAGCAGAAAGCCTGACCTTGCAAGCCACAGCCATGCAAACTTGTTTTTGAAGAGCTTCGTTATTCCACCGGAGGTGCCGCATGCCTGTGGGCCCTACTGATGTCGGTCACCGGTGCTTTCATGCGGTGTCCCCGGGCCAACTTCCGCGCATAGTCTATCGAGCTTGATAGACTAGACTCTACGGCCATCAAAACCGCCTGCGTAGCAGCTACATGACTTCTGAGTCGATAAACCGTTGGTTCGAAGGGCTTCGAAGTGCCCCTGTGACAACAGTATTACAGTGCACCAAGTACACTCGTTTATTTTCACAAGGACATACAGAGGATGGGGAAGCAGCTAACAAAAAAAGCAGCGAATATATAAAGAGTCAACAAAGCTTTCTGTCTTTAGAGCCTGTGCAAGTGGAAGTTTAGACAGAATGTAGAGGGGAAGCTGTACTGTTTATGCTGTCGTCGAAGGAAGGCCCGCGTCCTCTCTCGGATGCAGGTCCATGTTGATTGATTTGTAGGGTTTAACGTCCCAAAACCAGTTCTGATTATGAGAGACGCCGTAGTGGAGGGCTCCGGAAATTTCGACCACCTGTGGTTCTTTAACGTGCACTGACATCGCACAGCACACGGGCCTCAACATTTCGCCTCCATCGAAATGCAGCCGCCGCGGCCGGGATTCGATCCCGCGACCTTCGGATCTGCAGCCGAGTGCCATAACCACTAGACCACCGTGGCGGGGCTGCAGGTCCATGTGCTTTCACGCGACGTACCTCTACGCATGCCGTCTCGAACAAAACGGATTCCACCCCTCACATGAATGTCCACACGGGAAGCGAGCGGTGTTTCCCTTCGCGTCCGGGCGGCATTTTTTTCCCGTCTCTAGACCCCGAAGGTTTTATCACGGGCGGCTCTTTTTCTGTGTGGGAGTTCACAAAGCCGGCGAGGCCTCCCAGAACAAGGTACAGAGTTTCAAATTGATAATAAGCACGACGCTCCGTGTGTGTGTGTCGCTGTCGCACCACGTTATGCCATAGAGAAACGCTGCGGTAGCAGACGACAGATTCGGCGCGATGCCGTACAGGCCGGTGTCCGCGAGAGGGCCGCCACACGGACATGGCAAAATAAAACCCCTTGATGTTGGAAGGTAGCGTCCCTGCTTGAACTACGGAGCGACACCGTCGCCGGAGCCCTGAACTCCTCGTTTGGTCCCCCTCGTTCCAGGAGCCAGCTCGTTCCCGGAGCAACGCTGAGTGGTTGCGGTGCGCAATCACGTGACCTTGACGTCAGAAACGTGATGTGCAACTTCTTTTCGCGCGCTTCTAGTTTCTATCGCCCGCCATGCTCCTGCCCAGGGGTGGTTGTCCTGCGGCTCCTAACGTCCGTTTCGCAATTCTTTCCGCCTTTCTGTAGTGGTGTGAACTTCGTTCTCTGTGGAAATCTCTTGCTTCCAATGCGTTTCAATGCAGCAGTAACCCAGACAAAGGGCTAGCATGACTTTCGATCTTGCGAGGACAACTAAACGCTGCGATCCGGAAGCAGTAGCTCCAAAACGTTAGGGAAAAGCATTTCGCCCCTTATAAGCACGTACTTCCGTGCGAGTTGACTCTTCCTTAAGTTTTCCTTAAGAAGTTTGTGAAGTTGCATGAAAATTTCAATGTACCTTGCATATCTGGACTCTTCGTTCAGTGCCGTAGAGAACGCTTATATGTTTTAGTTGACTTCGTGCATAGGACCGTGTTCTCGCGCGTGCGTTAGTTTTCAAATGTTGTAATTCATAAGTTAAATGCCTGTAACCCGTGCTTACTAATTGTGCGTGAGTGTGCGCGCGTGTCTGTGCGTGTATACATCTGTGAGCTTGTGTAGTGTGTGTGAACGCGTCTCTATGTGTGCGCGTCTTAGCGCACGTGCATGTATGTGCATATGTTTGTGTGTACATGTTCGCATGTATGTATCCCTCTTTGCGCGTGTATAATGTATGTGTGCACGTATGCATGTATATGTGTGTTTTTATTGTATGTGTCTGCGTATGCATGTATGTATTTGCGCGTGGTGGTATCTGCGCATGTGTGTATATGTGTGCATGTGTGAGTGTGTATGTGCTTGTCGCATGCGTTGATACATAGATACATGCATGTGCGTGCTTGTGCCGTATGTGTATGTCCCACGTTTGCGCGTGTGCATCTACTATGTATGTTCAAAAGGACGGAAAGTTGAGCGAGTTGGTAACATTCCATAATCAAAAGAAGAGGCGTGCAGGACACGGACACAAGAAGAGAAGTGAACACCGGCGTTCGTGGTGTTCACTTCTCTTCTTGTGTCCGTGTCCTGCACGCCTCTTCTTTTGATTATACTATGTATGTGTTTTGCGTGTGCACGTGTGTAGTAGTTGTGTGCATGTGGTCCTGGTGCTTCCGTGCTTATTTTTGCCTGTGTTGTTTTTTATTGCGAAATGGGCTTGCCCTTAGGGCATAGTTTGTGGTGTATTTTGTTAAATGTGTGCTGCAAGTCCTCTGTTGTGTATGAACTGAAGTAGTGTTTTGTGGTATCTGTTGTCGTGTATCCAACGATCATAACTTGTCGAGGCACTATATCGGAGACCGTCTTGTTTGAGGAGACGAAAGCGCTCCCGATGGAGTCCTGTGCATGTCCATATGAGATGGTGTGCATCTGCGTTCGTCATGGGAACAGAACAATAAGGGCACGTCTCACCAAGTGGAGTGGTGCACGAGTTCCACGTAGAGATTACAGCCGGTGTAAGGGCCTCCCCGGCCCGAAGTCTCCTAAGCAGAACTTCCTCCGCCCTTTTTAGGTGATGGGGGAGGGAGCAGACACACGGTGGGATACGAGCACGTCCATCCTGCCGGAGAAAGTTCTTACGGGCGCAAAGGGAGGTGAGGGGTTGGGGTGGGAGGGGAATGGAGGGGGAATGTTGATTAGGAGGAAGGTGTGCCGCCTGGTCGGCAGCAATGTTGTGAGGGTTCGCAGCATTTCCTTGTACCCAGTCAACGCCTCCTAGAAATACATGCCTGGAATGTCGCTCATTTTCCCATAGGTAGCTCCCTTCCGCTTGTTTCGACCAGGCGCCGTGCAAGAGCGCTCCCCTCCGGACCGCCTAGTCACCTGACATCACAGGCGTAGCCAATCGCGTAGCTGGGAGCAGCCGGCCGGCGCGCTGTCCCGACCGCCGGAGGGAGCGTGCGGCGGGAGTTTGATAGCAGACGACGCCTCCTTGAAACGCGCTGAAGCCTACCTGCTCTCTGCAGCAAAATGTTCTACTAAAACAAACCGACCAGCGACAAAATACCCAGTAAGGTTACTCGCATGATGTAATTCTTCAGGCACATAATCACAGCAGCATTTTTTTTAGCACGCGCGACAACACGCGTATGACCACTCGTGGAAAATTCGTCATCTCTTGGCGAACCAAAGGCACTAAGAACTCGCCTGTTTCGACGTCGCCCCTACGTATCGATGCTGTCGCAAACGTTTCGTTTATCTAACTTAACACACACCTAAGGTGGCGTGGAATATATGACATGCGTATGTTTTCTAACAGTTAAATAAGCGTTCCAGTAGGTTTATTGCTAACGTTGAATTGTGCTGGAGAAGTCCCTCCCGAAATGGACATTGTCCACCTCCCAAAATCCGCCTCTTAAAGCCTTAACTGCAAGAATGCGGCATATAGAGCTTCCCGCACAACGGGATAAGCAGGAACTTTTGAAAAACGTGCCGAAGTAGCCTAGCTAAGGAAGGTGAGCTCATAGTATTCGTCTAGTGACAGTATAAATAGCCTGGATAAATTATGAGCTTCATTTGCTTGTGGTAGAAAGGGACTCACCTATTTGTGTGTAAGCGTGCGTGTGTTTTGTGCCGCTCCGCTACTAACGTGCCAGCAATTATGTGAACTGGCACGCCTCAGCCTGGCTTTGGATTCCCCTTTTCGGCGTCGGACGTCACCTCCATGAATGCGCTGACCTGCGCGGCTTCTTTCAGCTTCACTAGTTCCTGCTTGTAGGAATCTACTGTCCCGCTCAGTCTCTCGTTCTTCGCTTTCAGTGCCAGCTCTTTTTCACGCCATCGCTTGCGGGTGACGAAATAAGTCGATGGGTAGAGCCTGAACGGTTGCTGCGTCTCCATCGAACGTTTGGCGTACACCATTCCCGTTCGTATTGCACTGAAGGTACCTGCACTATCGGCTGTCAGGTCCGTCTGCATTTGTGCGAGATCGTCAGTCACCTCGCCTCCTTCGTCGTTGCGACCGCCACTGTCTCGAGAGTTAGCGTGTTCAGCTTGTTCGTGTGAGAACGAAGCGCTTGAGGAGGTACGCTCGCGCTTTTGAGGTGAGCCTTTAGTGCTTTCACCTGGTTGTGGGAATGACGACACCAGTTCACCGATTGCCACTGACGTGCTTGCGGATACATCTGTTCGTGTCGTGCTGTCCGACTCAGCAAGCCACGGAAACAGTTCGCCGTGTAGTGTTGGCCCTGTGGTGCTCGTGGACACACTGGCACTCGCGTTTTGCCCAAGGCCGGGCGTCGGTTCGCCGAACACGCTTGGCACTACACCGGGCTTGAGTAAGTGCCTGGTGAAATCTCTTTTGAATTCATTTGCATGGAAGTGGGGACTGCATACGACGCAGTGTTCCTTGATTGTTGCGCTGGGAAAGGCGCCTAATATTGCGTGCAGCCACTTCTCACGCAAGATCTCTGCTGGCACCTCGTGAAAAGACACAGCCGGTTGCTTCCGTCGGCAGCTAGATGAGCAGCCCGGCACACAACAGCAACGCCAACATTGCCGCTCAAACGAAATAGAGAACTGGCTCCGCTAAGACAGACGGCGAAAAACATCAGGCAAACCAACGTAAATCTACTGCGTTAAGCAGACGGAATTACCGTCATTCGGGTGAACCTTTATTTGATGTTAAAAAGAATGACCTTCAAGAAAATGGACTTTATTTCATAACGCAATTTGTTACCTCGCAACAGCGATAAAAATAAAACGTCTGCACATTCCAGCGGCGACAACGCACGGTTGGCGCGGTCGGCAAAGTGTCGTCTGCTCGCGAGAAGCCAGCCGCTCGGCAGCCGGCGGCCGCGCGTCGGCGTGTTTACAAGGGCTTACCGCCAGCGGCGCTCGACTCCGTATCGGTGGGGGAGGGTGAAATCAGAGGGTAGGGCAGCGCGTTTGCGGCTCACGTTCGAGGCACCGTTTTTCTAGGAGACCCAGACTACCTTGACGCACGTAGTTGTGCGATTTAGGGCGTGTTTGGCTTCGCAGATTTCCATTGCCTTGTGCACTTGTTTAAGTTCTTGTATGGCTGCTAGACAGTAGGTGAACATGTCTGGTCGCTCAAGTCTAGGTAGCTTAGAGATCGCGTCTTTCAGGGCCTTATGAATGGCTTAAGTTCCATTACCAGAGCACTGGCTTCTTTAGATGTATATTGTTAGTGACCACTGATGAAGGAATGTGTAGAACTGAGGAAGGACCTCGTACCGCCGTCAGGTAGAATAGCAGCATCTGCATATACTGTGCAAGTATCAGCGCATGTAGAATCTACTGCCTTGTTCGCACCAGTATTTTCGACGTCGCTTCGCGTGTGCTCACACGTATTATGTGCGCGTGTTGGCCGTGTGTGCATTTGCGTATCGTGCATATATGCGAATACGTGTGCGCCTGTGATGCTCGCATGTAGATGCGCGCGTGTGTATTTTTGAGTGCGTCTCGTATGCGTGCGTACGTGTGTATGCGCGCCCACGTGTTCGTCTGTGCTGTTAGCGCGTACGTGTACGCGTAGCGAGTGTGCATGTGTGCGTGTTCCCGCGTACGTTTGTACCATATCCATGTGCGTGTACACATTTGTTGGAATGTGCATGCATGTTGCATTCACATTTCGTCACAACAAAATAAAGGCACATGCGTTCCATATAGGCTTTTTCGAAAACAGTATGTATTTCCACAGTGGCATTGTTCCTGTTCCATTGCGGTGCCGGTCTCTGAGACTGTGAAGGTTGCACACTCACGCTAGGTGCGCTGCGAATCCACATCAGAACCGACATGAGGAAACCAAGGCGAGCTCTAGGACTGGGATATAATGTAACAAAATGTGCATTGATGGTATTCAATGGACGTAATTCTTACAGGGCCAAGAAATACCGAAAGTAAGCGAATACAAGTACCTTGAGATATGGGTAAATCAGGGTGATAGATACACGGAGGTACACGAAAAAGCCTTGGCAGGAAAGGGAAAGAGGAATGCTGCAATAATGAAGCACAGAGTGTAGTGGGGATACAATAGGTGCGAGGTGCTTAGGGGTCTGCGGAAAGGGATAATGGTACCGGCGCTTACATTTGGGAACTCAGTGGTGCGCACGAGGACAGAGGTCCAATCAGGAATGGATGTGAATCAATGAACTGTGGTACGCCTCGTGTTGGGTGCTGATTGGAAAGCGACAAATGAGGCTGTATAGGGCGATATAGCATGGCTGAGTCCTGAGGAAAGGGAAGCGCGGAGCAAAATAAGGTTTGAAGAGAGGCTAAGGAATAGAAGAAGAAGAATAAACTTTATTGCGTCAACACTTGGTAGCATGGTTAAGCTTGGGTGGTGCCCTCTTGTAGAGCCCCACTGGCCACTGCGGCTCGCCAGGCCTGGTCTAGGGTCGCCAGTTGGCTCCCCAGTGCCAGCTCCGAAAGCCGTGCCTCCCAAGACCACGTTAGAACCTCTTGTCGTGAGCGTACCAGCCTAGATATTGCATGGGCTAGGCCGCTCCGTACATTCATAGGTAGGTGTGTAAGTGTGGCTATGTGGTCACTACACCACGGGCACATCGCGGTCGTGTATGCTTGGGGAGATTGTATGTAGCCTTGATATGTGAGGGTATGTGTTCGTTTGGAGGCGGCGCCAATCCCTAGCTTGTTGAGTGCTTAAGCTCGGATGCGGAGGGGCGTACTTCCGTCTTGTCAGTCGTTGGTCCTCCAATATCTGCCTGCTCGTGATGTTGTGTTCTTCATGGTGGCCTGTGGGATGCCCTGAGCAAGGTCCTGCGGCTCGGCCAGCAAGTCCGCGAGCTACGCAGTTCGCCTCCTCGTTCCCCCTCAGGCCCACATGCGCCGGGCACCATGCAACGTACGTCATGCATCTCCGTCAATATGTTCACCAAAATATCAGTGACGCATCCGGGAAGTGTGCCTCTAAGGTATAAGCGACAGGCAGCTTGTGAGTCTGTCAGAATATATGCAGGGCGTTCCCTTCGTTCTGCTTCTTTGATTGCCAAAGCTATGGCTGCTGCCTCTGCAGTTGCGCTTGATCTGGTGCGTATAGACGTGCAGGCCACGACTTTGTTTTGATTGGTTACTGCCGTTGCATATGCCTATTTTCTGGAGCCATGTGATGGTGCGGGAAAAAGACTTGCGTCGGTAAAGTACGTGTCAGGATCGTTAGTTCTTTGTAGGAGTTTTCGTGCGCGCGCTTGACGGCGCTTT
This sequence comes from Hyalomma asiaticum, assembly GCA_013339685.2. Taxonomy (NCBI): domain Eukaryota; kingdom Metazoa; phylum Arthropoda; class Arachnida; order Ixodida; family Ixodidae; genus Hyalomma; species Hyalomma asiaticum. Next base: position 127,531,515 of record CM023485.1, read on the forward strand.
TGATAGTAAATCGGGTGCATATTTTTCGGAACAGGTTCCACGATGATGTGGTCCCGTATTCGCATCGGTACAATAGCAGTTTCGTCGCCACAGTATTGAGGAGTGAGAGAGTATCCCAGCCTTTGTAGCAGCACTCTTCCTTGGTGTGTGGTGGTGAGTCGTTCTCTTTGTGCGATTAGTGCAGCGGCTGCCAGTTCTTCATATGTGTTGTGTATGCCCAATGCCATGAGTTTTTCGGTGCTCGAACTGTTTGGAAGCCGCAACGCAGCTTTGTACGCGATCCTTATGAGTGTGTCGATCTGTTCTATTTCAGTCTTGCGTGTAGCTTGAAAGGGAAGAGCGAAGGTGATTCGGCTGAGAACGAAGGCCTGTACAAGACGTATCGTGTCAACTTCCGTCATCCCATCATTACTTCTCGCAATTCTAGCTATGAGAGTTGTAATGCTCTTGACGGTGTGTTTGAGTTTGCCGAGTGCCCTCTTTACGCTGTTGTTTTCTTCTACGTGCATACCCAGTATTCGGGCTACTGAGGTCCTATTGATGGTCTGTCCGGCAATTTCCAGTTTCAGCACGGGTGCACGATTAGACTGAGTGCGCGGTGGTCTTCTTTGCAGGTATTCCGACTTGTTGGGTGCGCAGGTCATACTTGATGCTTCGAGGTAACCTTGAATTTTGTCTATAGCAGTTTGCAGTGCATCTTGGCGTTCTCCATAGGAGCCCTTAGTTGCCCATACCGTAATGTCGTCGGCGTAAAAGGCACAACCGAGGTTTGGTATAGCTTCCAATTCTAGAACTAGTTTCCTTAGGTCGATGTTGAATAAAAATGGAGACAGGATCGAACCCTGAGGCGTTCCTTTCAATGGAAGGTCGTATGGTGATGACTTAGTACCGGCGATACCAATCTGCACCTTGCGATTTCCAAGGAAGTCGGAGGCGTACTGGAATATGCGTTCCCCGCACCCTATAGCTGTGAGACCGTCTAGTACACATTTAGTCAGGTACTGGATAACGAACTTCCTGGAGGCAGTACGCCTCAACGTCAAGGCTAGCGTGCTGGCTATAGAAAGCCGAGCAAAAAAAGTAGCCGTGACGCTCCCTCCGCGCCGCAGAATGCATGCACGCATGCGCACGCTTGCGGTCTGCAAAAAAAGAGGAAGAAAATGTGCGAGGAGACGCCGGCGCTGTGCACGCTCGAATGGCCGAAGCGCAGTCGTCGCGGGCTTCGCCATTGGATCTCTTTGTTCTGTGAACGCCGCCTGCGAGCTGTGCAAGCGAGTCGGCCGCGTGTGCTGTTTCTGTGCCGTGAGATTCGCCGTGTGGTCTCCTCAGTGAACGCGAAAGGAGTGTTACGCCAACGCCGACTGCGGGCTGTGAAACCGCGTCGGCCGCTTGTGCTGTTTCTGTGCCGTGAATTCGCCGTGTGGTCTCCTCAGTGAACGCGAAAGGTGTGTTACGCCGACAGCACAACACAGCGTTCTACTAGAAGGCTTCGCCATGAAGGCTGAAGTGAGCGAGCCGCTGCGCACACCGAGGCAGGCACGGCCCAGTACACAACACGAATGGTAAGTCATGCAGCTGTATTTCTCTGTTGAGGCCCGTGCAGGTGTCGTGCGACATTGCGTGTCGTCAGTAACGCGCAATAAAGAGTAAGAAGATCGAGTATTAGCATTTAGAAACGATCGACGTGAAAGAAATGTATGTTTGGAAACAGATGAAGGCAATGAAGTCATTTCACGGGAAGTCGATCGACAGACGCGAGCGCGCATGATAGGCATATTGTGCGATATCATTTGCTTGCGATAAAGCTGGAGTGTGGCTGCATGCTTTTGCTGAATATAAAACGAAGCGAAACGGCGCCTCGGTGCTTAAGGTGCTCGGCTGCTGACTTCACAGACGGGGGCTCGAACCCGGCTGTGGCGGCGGCATTTTGGTAGAGGGGTCAAGCTAGTGGCCCGTGTAGATTTAAATGCACGTTAATGAGAACGATAATGGTCGAAATGTCCGCCGAGTGCTGTGCAGAGAAGAACTGTATGCCGCAGTGCGCGGCATACAGTTCGGTGTATGCCGCGCACTGCGGTCGGTGTATGCCTGGTCGGTGTATGCCGCATCGCCGAGTGCTGTGCAGAGAAGAACTGTATGCCGCAGCAAAGCGCCCACAGCGCAAGCGCTGATTGCGAAAACAGCTGATCGTCGAATCGCTCGATATAGGCCACGGCGGTTGCCCGTAGTTCGCGAGAACGCGTACGTCAAATGTTTATATGGTGTTATAGATTTTTTAAATATTTGTGTTGCCTCGGCACTGCCGTATCTAACCTTATATGCGAAAAGAAGATATTCCTCGAACCGCCAACAGCATGCTGCGGCCTCACGACGCTTGTAGCTCGCGGCTGCAATAATCACAACACTGCTTATACTGCTGAACAGCATATGCGCATGGAATGCGTGAACTGCATTGCGGCACATTCAGTCGTTATCGTTATGCTGATATTGCTGCGTACTTCTTGCGGCAGCCACGCTTGTGATGCATGAAGTCGAGAGGTCAACGATTTATGACGTTACTGGCACGAAACGACCAACAGAAGCAACGTTCAGGCAGGAGCGGTTTGCAGTGGTTTTCATAGCTCCCGAAAAGTCATGTATTTAGCGAACACAGAGACATACAAGCGGTTAAACGTAAAAGTTACGAGCACCGCTGGCGAAGGAGGGACAAACAAGAACATAGTATATATATACCTCATGAAAACGCACGCCGATGTGTGGTGGCGCTGTGGCGTAATCGGTAAGTTATCGTGTTGCGGTGCGTGCGTACCCGGGTTCGATTCCCCGGTAGTTCTTGCTTGTGTACGAGTGTCCTATTGAGTGCGTACTTTGATTTCTCTCTGTAAGTGCCTTGGCATGTTACCTGGTAGCGAAAATTGCAGGTGAGATGCTCATATGAGCTGTGAAATTAACGTTTTATTCCGCCGCCGCCTTGGGGCCGCCTAAACGCGGGGCCGCCTATCTGGCTTCACGCATGAAGCGCAAACCGCGTCTAGATAGGAAAAATTTGATCTTAAATCCTGCGTAAGTTCCGTCACGGCTACGGGGTGGGGCCGCTTAGAATTGGGCCGCTGCCTCTGGATGCCTCCTACGGAGCCGCCTAATGAACTGCATAGCGGCGGCCCAAATTTGACTTGATTTCCTGCCTGCAGGTGTGGATTCTAGGCAGGACCTGACTAAGAGTTTATGGTAGAGTGCGCGATGTTGTCAAATGCTTTTTCGATGTCAAGCGCAACGAGTAAGTTGTTTAGGCTACCTGGAGCTGGATTGAGCACTTCGTCCTTGAGTAATAAGAAGATGTCCTGGGCAGACATTCCTCGCCTAAAACCGTACATGGATGTTGGTAGAAGACAGCGTGCTTCTGTGTATTGCTCAAGGCGGGTGAGTATAACTTCTTCGAAGAGTTTGCCAATACATGATGTCAAGGATATTGGTCGTAGCTGATCAAGGCTTCGCCGTCTTCCTGGTTTAGGTATGAGTACAATCTGCGCCAGTGTCCATTCTTCAGGTATCTTTCTGCCCGGTGTCCAGACTTCTTGATTAAAGCAGTCCGTGAGGGCTTTTAATGTGTCGATGCTGAGGTTTCGTATTTTATTTATTTATTATTTATTTATTTATTAATACCTCAAATACCCCAGCTTGGGGTTTTACATGAGGGATGGGCTGTTATGTAGTGACAATGATTCGATGAACGACTTGAAGGCTTGCGGGTTGGATTGCAGCACAGCATCTCTGGGTAGTGCATTCCAGTCTCTTGCTGTGCTTACAAAGAAGGAGCGTAGGTGCGCAGTGGTCTGTGCCGGTGGTGGGTAGACCGCTTTGGTGTGATTCGTGCGGCAGGACGGACGATGAGCAGGCAAGATTAATGAAGTGCTAGAAGAGGAATGGAAAAACTTGTGAAAAAGGCACAGCCTAGATCTAAGGCGTCTTAGTTCCAAGTTATCAAGATGTGCTTCGGATTTTAGTTTTGTAACACTACTGTGGAAAGAATAATCTGAATAGATGTAGCGAGCTGTGCGGTTTTGTACTGCTTCAAGTGCTTTAGTAAGGTTAGTTTGATGTGGGTCCCAAGCAGAGCATGCGTATTCTAACTTGGGCCGGACGCATGTTTGATAAGCTAACAGTTTGACCAATGGGGGAGCAAGGCGCAAGTGCCTTCGAAAGTATCCTAATGTACGGTTAGTTTCGTTAATGATGCTTCTGATATGAGAGGACCAGGAAAGATCGCTGGAGATAGTGACGCCGAGGTACTTGCATGAACTGACAGGAGAAATCGCAGCGTTGCACAGGACGTACTGTGGTGGAGGGAGATTCCTTCTGCGGGTAAAAGAAACTAGCAGTGTTTTAGTAGTGTTTATAGTCATGAGCCATTTACTACACCAATCAGTGATCTTGTCCAGGTCCTCTTGAAGTGATCGGGTGTCATGACCGCTATGAATAGGGCGATAAACGACGCAATCGTCTGCAAACAGACGTATGTTAGATGAAATGTTGGCGGGGAGATCATTAATATATATTAGAAAAAGGAGTGGGCCCAAGACGGTTCCTTGAGGCACTCCAGACCGAACAGGGCTTCTGCTTGAAGAATGATTGTTAGCATGAACAAACTGCTCCCGATTAGTCAAAAAAGCACGAATCCAGTCCAAAACAAAAGGATTAAGGTTTAAGCGAGAAAGTTTCAACAGTAGTCGCCGATGTGGCACCTTGTCAAACGCCTTTTCAAAATCTAGAAACAGAGCGTCAACTGGGACGTTTAAATCAAGGTTAGAGCTAATGTCATTAACAAACAAAGTTAGTTGTGTGTCACAAGAAAAACCTCTGCGAAATCCATGTTGATTAGGAGTGAAAAAGTTGACCGATAGCAAAAACTTAACTGTATGTGAGTATATTATGTGCTCCATTATTTTAGAACAAACACTGGTTAGTGAGATAGGGCGGTAACTGCGGCATGAAGACGGTGGACCTTTTTTCGGGACTGGGACAATCTTGCCCACTTTCCAGTCATCCGGTACCTCACCTAATGATAATGACTGCTGAAAGATGTGGCATAACATTTCGCTGATAGCGTGTTTAGTTCTTTTTAGGATTTTTGAGTTGATGCCATCAACGCCTGCCGAAGACGTAAGCTTTATAGAGTCAATTACATTTGCGATGCCGGCCGCATTAAAGGTGATATCAGCCATAGTGTTATGAGCACAAGGCGGAAAATCGGGTAAGTTATCAATAGGTTCCTGAGTAAAAGGGGAAGAAAATGTGCGGTTTAGTGCTTCCGCAGTGTCACAATCAGGAATGGGCTGGCGTTTCATGGCGTTTGTAATGCCGTCCAATCCGGGCGTTGTATTCTTTTTGAAACTTTGCGCCGCTGCATATACCTCCGCAAAGGTTATGGGTGCGTCCAGGTCAGACTTGGCTTCCCCATTGTATTCTAGACCTGGCGTTGAGTTTCCGACTCGCTTGCGTTCACCGGTGTAACGTTGTTTAAGCTCTTCTATTAACTGATCCTGATCGCCCTGGAATTCTCCTGCTAGCCGTTGAAGAGTAGCGTTTGTTTCATTTCTTGTGGCGGAGGGATCCAAAAAACTCCGCAGGATGTTCCATGTCTTTTTCGTGCTTAATGTGCCTTTTAAGGAATCACAGAATATGCGCCAGTTGTATAATTCTTTTGCGTATGTGTGCGCTTGCTCTGTAATTTCCGCTATTCGATTGTCTGAGTTTTTTGTTGAGCTTCTGTCGGCGCCACCGTCTCGTGAGGCCTCGACGGGCTTCCTAAAGATGTGTTAAGTGGGTGTCAATGGCAGGTGCATCAGATGTGACTTCATATAATCTAGTGTTCTTATCGTAAAGGCCCTTAATGAAGTGCGTCCACTGAGCTATGGTTTCTGGTTTAGGCCCGTTTTCTACTTGCTGTTGCTCTCTATAGGTAGTCCATTAGTCAGTCTGGCTCTTCCCAGCGGGCGTCGCAGGTGAGCTGTTTCGTAGGTTATTTGCACAATATTATGGTCGCTGCCCAGGTTGTCATCGAGCAAACTCCAGCGCATGGTCGCGGCGTTGTTAGTTATGGTAAGGTCGGGTGTGGTATCCCTGTTGACGCTATTCTCTATACGAGTCGGCGTGCCGGGTGTCGTGAGGAGTGTATAGTCATACCGCTGTATCGCCTCTAGGAGCCTCGCACCTTTAGGTCTGTCGTTGGCATAACCCCATGCAGTGTGCCAAGCATTGAAGTCCCCAGTGATGATCAAGCGGTCACGTTGTTGAAGCATGGTCTACACACAGTGGAAGATATGGCTGAAGTCGGCTTTTCTGTCTTGTGGAGGACTATATACGTTGCATATAACCTGCTTCGGGCGTCGTTTCTTGGCTGGCCAGAGTGTTACGATATGGTGTGGCGTCTCTTCATGCGGTACTGTGGCGAGTGTAGCCGCCAATTCTTTCCGGACGAGTGTCGCTACCTTAGGGTACGTCGGCTCTGTGCGCAATCTGTAACCCGTAACCGTCTTCGGCCTGGCTCCGGCTTCCTGCAGGCAGATTACGTGAGGAGGGATCGGCGCCGCCTCTATGTATAGTGTAAGTGTAGCGTGCTTGTTGTGCAGGGAACGACAGTTCCAGAACCATATAGTGAGATTCTCTTTTGTTCTCTCCTGCCTATTTGCCATGATGAGGGGGGGGTGGTTGAAGTTTCAGCGTCCGAGGTGAGCATGCTTTTGTCATCGGATTCCTGGGACCGCTGTTGGCTCTGCTTACGTCTACGCTTTGATTCCTTGTTGAGGGTTTCGTGAACGTATCGCTTCAGTTCATGGAATTCGACAAAGAATTGCTTCATTTGTTCTTCTGTTTGCTGTAGTATGTGCTGTTGCATTAGCTGCAGTTGTTGTTGTATAGACAGGTTCGCTGCTCGATGTTCTGTTTCTGTATTGGCTACATGCTCTCCTGATGGTGGCGATTGTGTTTGGGTGGGCCCATTCTCCCGTGGCGTTTCGCTTGGGCTGCTTGTTAGATTTTGTGGGGCTTGTCCTGCAGGTTTCGGGGTTCCCATTAAATGGGCCAACTGTTTTTCAAGCCACACTATTTTCGATTCGTATTGGCCTAGGCGCTGTCCTAGTTGTTTGTTTTCTGCGATTACAGCTTGATAATGTACGTTTTGTGTGATGGGTGAAGTGTATGCAGACTTGGGAGCCACGGCTTCCACCCAGCTTACCTTGGTCGATGCCTGTCGGATGTGTCCGAGATCCTCGCCGCTGCCTCTGGTGGCCCCTCCTCGAGGGCTGTTATGGAGAGTCTGCCTGGTCGGTGTTTGGACGCTGTTCCTCGGTGGCGAGGGCGATGTCCGGTACGGTGACTGTGAGCGGGAACGGCACTTTTCGTCGGCCGATTTGCAGGCGTCTTCTTCCTCTTCGGATGAGAACCAGCGGATGCTCTTGAGCTTCGGTGGGATGTTACAGTAGTCCTGGTGGGTTTTATGGGAGTTTTCTGTTTGCAGTTGCAGCTTTTTAGGTTTCGGTGGCTTAAGTCCCTTTTTGCAAGTTCGATCCCCGGTGAGGTGAGCCTCCCCGCACGAGGCGCAACTAATAGAACACGGGTGTCCGTCAGTTGGATTTGCCAGTCCACAAAGCCTGCAAATGGGGCGATCCGGGTTAGGGCAATCATCCGTGCGGTGTCCTTTGGCTCGGCATACCTTGCAGACTTGAAGTGTAGGTCGCAAGGGATAGCAACGGAGCTCACCTCCGTAATAGTATACAGTGCGAGGTAGCGTGGGACCGAAAAAAATACAGCATATCCACGGAGTGAATGATGATGAGTGGGCGAAGCTCGGGATGTGCATCGTAGATAGTGCCGAGTTCCGGATTAATTTAGTTAACGCGCATGCTACGAATCCTCAATGTTCAACTATGCACAATGCACAAGTGAAATCTCCCACCGGCACTTCATTGCAAGTCAAGATCCAGTGTGTATATATATATATTGTAGGGGTTTCCTTCTACTAAATACTACTGCTAGCAACGGCATCGCCGCTAGCAACCCCTTGCAGTGGGTTCGAGCACTCGACGAGCAGAGAATGAGGTCGTCGCGTCCGCGCGCTAGCTATCTCAGCCATGCACCACCGCATTGCCGCGCGCTTCGGCCCGCGGCCCGACTCGAGGCAGGGCAGCACGAACCGTCGCACGCGGCGAAAGAGGAGAACATTAGGCGCAACTCTCCGTGCATGGTAATTTAATAAACACGTTAAAATAATACAAACAAAACAAGGCCGAATAAAGATCGAATAATACGATTAACAAAACGCGAGCACACACGAACACAAAGGACAGTAACAAAGAACAACGCGCGGACACGGAATAACACACAAAAATAACCATGCAGGGGAGAAGAGCTTAACCCCGGCCAGCGTACCCGCGACCGCGAGCCCTAAGAAAAGGAAAATAGAAGAACATACAGACATGGGCGTCGGTCGCAGGTCGCTGCCGTGGTCGCTGGGGCCTGCAGAGGCACGCCATCCGACCGATGGCCCGGTCGGCCGGAGGGTCACAAAAGTACGTGCGCACCTCTCCAGGACCCAGCAAGTTCTCCCCGAGCATCTCAAAAACCAGAAACGCCAGAAATTAGTCGCTGACCAATGTCAGCCTAGTTAAAGCCACATGCGGCGGAGCAGGCGGTCCCCCCGCAACGGTGGGCCCCCGCTCCGTCCGGCTGAAAGAGGGGGATGCGGCGACATTCCGACGAAAACATGGCGTCGCGCGGGACGCGGGCCCACATCCCTCCCTCCTTAAAAGCCCCCCTAAAAAAACAATACCGACGGTGCCAATACACAATAAAATCCGCTAACTCCCCCCAAAACCAAAAACCGAAAACAAACGCGACCACGCAACCGCGTCAAGTCTCTCAAATGTCCGATGGAGCCAGCGCGCGCCACGGCATCTTCACCCGGACTCTGGACGCCGGCCGCGGCAGGTCTCACGTGCCGTAGACCAAGTCGACTTCCTGGCCGCACCAAGTGCCGCGACCACGGCTCCGTCCGCCGCCTCGCCGTCGACGCCACCCCGCTCCGGACACGCAGACTTCGGTCGCCAAATCAGTGCGGCAGAAAAACACAACAAAACAGCAACAAAAGAACAAAACATTTGCGCAGCACAAGAACCAAAATCAATTGAACTAATGAAGAATAAAATAACACGAGGCTAGAACTCATTTTAAAAGTAGCGAAAACAAAAACTCAAAATTAAAGGAACGGTACGTAAACAGAAAGGAACACATAGGAAAAACAGCGAAGAGCTAACGAGAGGGTAGAGAGAGAAAAGGAGAAAGACGTCTCTGTCAGGTTATGTCTCCGTCTGAGATCAGTCGGGAAGTAACCAATGTAAACGTGGTCTTCGCTAGTGCGATGCCGCATGACCTTACACTAGCGGATGATCCTTCCGCGAAGGCACACTGCCCATCCGTGACACCCAACGAAACGGGAGATCCACAACGTGTTGCCTACGGACTGAACAGACGCGGAAGGGACAGCAACAGCTGAGCGTTCACACTGCACCATGCCAAATCGCAGAGCACAGTAAGTTTAGCTAAAGCCTTCCGCTCTGACGACTGGCTAGAATTACTACAGGGGCGCGCAATCGCTCTCCTCTGCTGTCGGGGGGGGGGGGGCGGGGGTGCCACTGCCGACGCGCGTAAACACGGCGCGTTAACCGCAAAGGTGGCATGAAACTGTGGCCAAGCTCGTACAGACCGCGCAGAGTGAACCCCTTTCTCTCCAGGGCCACGGCCACACAAGCCGCTTCGAGCCCAAAACCCGTGCTCGCCGCAATACAAGACAGCGATACCGCGCGCGCCATGTGCAGTACCAACACATTCAGGCGCCTCGCCTCCCGGAGGCGAAAAACAAAACCGCGAAAGAAAACTATTTACCTTATGTACATATGGGTCACTCTGCCGTCAACTACGTCGCTCTTCGGGCCAGCGAAAAGAAGAAAAACAACCAAAAAGAAAAAAACAGATTCCTGAGGAAAGCCCAGTGAGGATGGGACCCTCTCTTTCATCCTTTCCCCCCGACCGGCCGGCTGATTATCGTCACAATGGCCTCCTTCTCTCCAGCCGCGGGGACGCTGGAACGCGCTCCCCTTCAGTGTGCGCGAAGAAACAGTTTCCCAAAGGGCTATTCAAGGAATAAGGGTCTCCTTGTACTTCTTTGTTCGCCTCAGCGGCCTTTCCGCCATCTTTGCCTCCCTCAGTGCAAGTCGGCCATGTGCACTGAACAGCGCCGTCAACTTTTAAAGAAAAGAGACTTTCGGCGAACCCGGGCAAGAAATAGTGCGTCAGCTACTCTTTCACTGGTTTTGAATTTAGTGAAGAAAGACGCGTACGACGCGACGTCTAAGGAAAACCGTTGGACTCACCTACTTGAACGTCGCACGGGAGACAAGATGGTCAATCTCCCAGCCATGGCATGATGAAAGCCCCGGTCAGTCCAACGAGTTTCCGCCACCAGGAACGAACTGCTGAATCTCGGTGGCAACTTGCATCACGCCTTTCCTCGACCACGCTTCGCCTCACACAACTTCGAAGCGGGTTACCAATCCGCTTGAGAAGTGACATTTGCCTCTCCTCACACCACGATACATCGACAGAGAAAAAGGATGGACAGACAAAGAAAGAGGCACGGGCGATACACGGCAGAGACGGCCACGTTCAACCAAAGCGCATTTGACGCTGGGAACCGAACGCAACTTCCCCACTCTGCCGACACCTGCTCGTCGTTTGAGCGACCAAGGGCAAGGCCCCTGGCCCCACTTAGTTGGGCGCCAAAATGTAGGGGTTTCCTTCTACTAAATACTACTGCTAGCAACGGCATCGCCACTAGCAACCCCTTGCAGTGGGTTCGAGCACTCGACGAGCAGACAGTGAAGGTCGTCGCGTCCGCGCGCTAGCTATCTCAGCCATGCACCACCGCGTTGCCGCGCGCTTCGGCCTGCGGCCCGACTCGAGGCAGGGCAGCACTAACCCTCGCACGCAGCGAAAGAGGAGAACATTAGGCGCAACTCTTCGTGCATGGTAATTTAATAAACACGTTAAAATAATACAAACAAAACAAGGCCGAATAAAGATCGAATTAAATATAAAGAATAACAATGATTAACAAAACGCGAGCACACACGAACACAAACAAAGGACAGTAACAAAGAACAACGCGCGGACACGGAATAACACACAAAAATAAGCATGCAGGGGAGAAGAGCCTAACCCAGGCCAGCGTACCCGCGACCGCGAGCCCTAAGAAAAGGAAAATAGAAGAACATACAGACATGCGCGTCGGTCGCAGGTCGCTGCCATGGTCGCCGGGGCCTGCAGAGGCACGCCATCCGACCGATGGCCCGGTCGGCCGGAGGGTCACAAAAGTACGTGCGCACCTCTCCAGGGCCCAGCAAGTTCTCCCCGAGCATCTTAAAAACCAGAAACGCCAGAAATTAGTCGCTGACCAATGGCAGCCTAGTTAAAACCACCTGCGGCGGAGCAGGCGGCCCCCCCGCAACGGTGGGCCCCCGCTCCGTCCGGCTGAAAGAGGGGGATGCGGCGACATTCCGACGAAAACATGGCGTCGCACGGGACGCGGCCACACAATATATATATATATATATATATATATATATATATATATATATGGGTTTTGCCGGTGAACGCTTCTCCAACGCGAGCAGTCGGTATTTCTCAATCAAGAAACTCGCTAGGAGACGCTGCCTGCACCAACGTTGTCTCTCGCGTTGGCCGGGGCAGTGTCGAGTTTGCCAGTGAGCGCGTGGCTCCCGGCGCTCGCGGCGACGGCGAGCGCCAGGTGCCACGAGCTCGCCCTAGGCGCCTGCGTGCCCTCAGGCAGGCACGCGCCGGTGGCTACCTACTACTACGACGACTACTACTACTACTACTACTACTACATACATCGGGGACGCACGACCCAACCCTTAAGGAGCTTCGCCCCTAAAATGTAATGGCTGCACTTTTCGTTGTGCGTATCACTCTGGCAGTGATGATCTCCACACCTTGCGTTCTCACACGTAGGTGGGCCATGAGAGTTTCGATCGAGATGTTCATGGGTACGCCATGAATCATCCCTTGCAGAGTGTCGTCTCCGTTGGCAGCATAGGCGCGAACACCGTGAGCCCTGCCGTTAGGAGACGCTGGATCCGCGGAACGCTGTACGGACGTGCCTCGCATGGGCTCCGTACTTCTTGGCCCGTTTTACCGCAACTCTTCGCCCGTTCTTCGTGAAGCTTCGCCAGCGCATCCGTGAAGGTGAGCGGATCAGTTTGACACCTTCGGAGCCCAATTACGCCCGTTTTCAACCAATCTGAACCATTTTTGTGCTCTGCCACGCCGCCGATTTGCTGAAGCTATCGTGCGCCGCTCGACTACGCGCCCCTGCGCAACGCGCAGCCGCGTTCTGAGCCGTAAGCGCAGCTGACGCCGCTCGCGTTTCGCCGCCTTCACCGAAAGTGTTCGCAAATCTCCAACCCGCCGAGATGGAGTATCAAGTCGACGGCGAATCCATCACCCCAGCTGAGCTTGAAGCCGACTCGCGCTGGATCCGTGCCGTGAAAGCACACCGTGCAGCCGCGGCCCACCAGCCCATCACCTCGACGCCGCCTTCCTCGACCCCGTCGCACACCACCCCCAGTGCTCCCACTCTTCGTCGTCACGCTCCCCTCCCTCGACTCCCGGCGGAGGACTTCAAAATCGTCTTCAGACCAGGAGGGGGACTTGACCTACGCACTACAACTAACGGCGTCCTTTTCCAAACCCTCTGCAGTCTCGCCACCATGGACTACGCAGCCGCCCGCACCGCTGACCGTGTACGCATCAATCCGTGTAACAACTCACTTACTGTCAGCACCCCATCTGAGTCACGCGCACGTCTCTACCTCCGTGTATCGGAACTCCGCCTTGGTACCATCTCTTACCCCCTACGTGCCTACATGGCGGCACCAGACAACGCCCTCCGCGGCATCATCTACAACGCCGTGGACTCCCAAACTCAGGACGAGATCATCCAAGACCTCCAATCCATGAATGTCAACACCCCCTACGCCATCGCCGATGCGCGCCGGATGGGGCGCTCAAAATTCATCCTCATCACCTTCGTCGGAACTGCCACCCTCCTCTCCTCGATCGTCTTCAATTGCGGTGTCTACCGCTGCCACCCGTTCCGTCCGAAAGCCGAGGCCTGCACGAACTGCTGGACTCCTGGCCATCGCACAGACATTTTCACCAAGCCCAAGTCCGCCCTCTGCTACCGCTGCGGCCAGACCCACGCGACAGTTGAGCCCCCGACCTGCGTCCCACGCTGTATCCTGTGCAAAGGAGACCACATCACGGGCTCGCGCCTGTGCAAACTCCGATTCAACCGGACTGGCCCGCCACCCTCGTCCAACTCTGAGCCCCAGCCTCCCTCACCAGCAGCACCCACCGGGCCCATTCTCAAGAACTCCCGCCCTTCCTGCCCTCGCCACCGATCTACGTCCCGCGGTGCCCGGTCTTCCAGCCACCACCGCTCCGTCTCTTTCCCGCCCTTGCCCAGGTCCGAGGCGTCCGCCGCCCCCGCCACCACTAACAACACCACCACAGCCACACCACCGGTAAGCTCGATAACGCAGCCTCACACGTCGGATCCCAAAATCGCGGCTCTCGAGGCCACTATAACTGCCCAGCAGCTCCAAATTCAAGAGCTGACGCGTCAGCTGCAGGCCGCGCTGGCACGTCTGTCCTCTCCCGCTCCTCCTCCTCCTTCCCCAGCTCCCACCCCTACACAAACGGCGTCTCCACCTGCACCAGCTGAGGAGTCCATGAACACGGCACCCTCGGCTGCATCATCGCGCCTCCTCCCCTACCTGTCGACCCCCGCACAAACGCCGATCACCCTCCTCCGACGCCGTCGCCCCACACGAGCGTAACGTAGTTCGCGAAACAGCCTGCTTCTTGGAGTCGTTCGAACAGCGCATCATGACCCGCTTCACACGACTTGAAGAGCGCGTCGCCCCTATCGATACGCGCGTGGCCGCCATCGACTCCCACCTTACCGCCTTAGACGCCAGGGTACTGCCTTAGAAACCCGCCAGAGCGCGACTGAGGCCACCCTAGCGCATCTCTCGCTCCCCGCCCTGCTCACCGCGGCACCTACACCAACTCCGCCCGGTCTCCCTGCCATTCATGATCGCCAGACACCACCCGCACCTTAATCTCTGGCAGTGGAACTGTCGGCGGTTCTGCGCCAAACGGAGCACCCTTCAGCTCCACCTCCAGAACATCCCCCCCGACACTGCTCCCTCTGTCCTAGCACTTCAGGAACCACTAAGTACCGTAAAACTTCGCGATTACACCGCCTTTCATCCGTCTTCTGAGGCCCACCCAAACGTTACGACGCTGGTGCACCGTAACCTTACTGCCGTGCTGCACCAGCTGGACGTTTCGGACTGTGCCCATCTCCTCCTTGAAACCTTCCTCGCTGTCGCACTGAGGCAAGCCTTTTTGTCCTCAATGTGTACAGCCCTCCCAAAGCCCCGTCAGCCCCTCTACTCCTCGTCCTACGCAAAGCGCTTTCCTGCGCTGGCCGCAACGCCCTAGTAATTCTAGGCGAGTTCAACGCCCCCCATACCAGCTGGGGCTACCCCCAGAACACCCGCAAGGGCCACTCACTCTGGAACTTCATCCACAACGAACGTCTTTCGATTCTTAACGACTTCACTCGCCCTACCAGAATCAGATCCAGTGTCCAACGAGACACCAATCCGGACCTTGCCCTCGCCAGAAATGTAGCCGACTCATCCTGGTCTAATACGGGGATCTCCCTCGGTAGCGATCACTACGTTCTCTGCACCACTTTCCCACTCCCCTCCCTTGCTCGCTCCTCTACTCGTCTTGCCCAGGTAGTGGACTGGGACCGCTTCCGCTCCATTCGTCTCTCTACTTCCTCTTCTTCTCCTATCACGGACCTCTCTGCCTGGACTGAGACCATTTTGGCGGATGTCCGCACCGCTACATCCACACTCCCTGCAGCGCCACACTCCACTACGGCAGACAGCCGTCTGCTGCACCTTTGGGAGGCCTATCACGCTGTGCACCACCGATGGCAGGCCCAGAAACACAATCGCCGCCTGCGCCTCCGTTTGGCCCGGCTCGCGTCGGACATGGAGGAGCACTGCTCCTCTCTTCTACGACAACACTGGGGTCAGACCTGCGACCGGATGGCCGGCAACCTTGGCCTCCGCGACACTTGGTCGCTTCTCAGGGTGCTGTTTGACCCCACACATATCAAAGCCTCCCAGTGCAAGGATATCTCCCATCTACTTCACTCTTCTTCACTCACCGATACCGAGTTTCTGGCGACCCTCCGGGACCGCTACCTCTGCACTGACCCCCACACTCCACTTCCTGCTTACTCCGGCTCCTCCAACAGCGACCTTGATGCCGACATTTCTTTGGGTGAGGTTTGTGCTGCGCTATTCAAGCTCCGCAAAACCTCGGCTCCGGGGGCGGACCGCATCACTAACAAGGCTCTCCGCAACCTGGATACCCCCTCCCTCGAAGCCCTTACCGACCTTCTCAACACACATTGGCAGGCTGGTACTCTTCCCTCCTCCTGGACCCATGCACGTGTCTCTTTCATCCCCAAACCTCGCAAACCCATTTCCCTCGAGCACCTCCGCCCCATCTCTCTGACCTCTTGCCTCGGCAAGCTGTTCGAGCATGTCACCTGGCCCGCCTCCAAACCTATCTGGATGACCATGACCTATATCCGGACTCCATGTTCGGCTTTCGTCCGCAGTTGTCCACCCAGGATGTCATGCTCCAGCTCTCCGAGGACGTCTTACACCCCTCCCACCAAAAACGCACTCGAGCTATCCTGGCGCTGGACCTTACCAAAGCATTCGACAATGTATACCACACAGCCATTCTGGACGCTCTCTCCTCCCTTCACGTCGGACACCGTGTACATGCTTACATCACCGCTTTCCTCGCCCGCCGCACAGCAGAAATTTCATACGGCCCACTTTCTTCTCCTTCTTTCTCCCTAGGCAACAAGGGTACTCCCCAAGGCTCTGTCCTGTCCCCTCTTCTTTTCAACATTACCCTTTTCCCGCTGGCACGCAAACTTAGCACTATACCAGCTCTGTCTCATGCTTTCTATGCCGATGACATCACCCTTTGGGTGACCACCGGCAGTCTTGGCGACATGGAGACCACTCTCCAGTCGGGTGTGGACGCGGTGACGTCTCACGCCCGAGCTATCGGGTTGAGCTGCTCTGCGACCAAATCGGGCATTTTGCTCCTCCTGCTTCGGGGGATGGCTCCCCTGTCGCCTCCTCCACTCACCATCTCCGTTGACAGCACACCGCTTCCTCTCGTCTCTACCCTTCGCATCCTCGGACTCTTTCTTCAGTCCAATGGCAAGCACACTACCCTCATCACTCAACTCAGCAACACTGTACACCAGACCATGCGCCTCATACGCCGCATTGCCAACCGCCACCACAGCATGCGCGAGCACGACCTCCGCCGCCTGGTCCAGCCTTTGTTCTCAGCCGCTTCTTCTATTCTCTGCCGTATCTCTTCCTTTCTCGCACCGAGGAAGACAAAGTCAACTGCCTTATTCGCCAAGCGTATAAGTCGGCCCTGTCCCTTCCCACATCTACCTCAGCGGATCGCTACTGTCGATGGGCGTCCACAACTCCTTTACGGAGCTGACGGAGGCCCATCGCACGGCCCAGCTCCTCTGTCTCTCTCGCACACGGCCTGGTCGCGCACTTCTCTCCACCCTTAAACTCTCCCCTCTTATGCCTCTTCCCACCTCACTGCCCATCCCTTCCCACGTCTCTTCCCTTCTAACCATTGATCCCCTCCCAAAGAATATGCATCCCGAACACCCCCCCTCCCGTAGAGCAGCGCGCGCCTCCGCGCTCTGGCGTAAGTTCGGACAGCAACAGGCCGTGGCTTATGTGGATGCCGCCCCCTATTGCCACTACGCAGCCCACGCCCTTGCAGTCACCGACAACTCCCTCCGACCGACCATTACTGCCTCCGTCTGTACTTCTACCTCTGTCGAGGCTGAAGAGGCAGCCCTCGCCATATCACAAACCTCAGCAGAATACATTTTCTCCGACTCTAAACCCGCGGTATACAACTACGCGGTTGGACGGGTGGCACCACCGGCCGCAGGCATCTTGCGGTCTGGCACCATTTCCTCTCGCCCCATTTATATCATCTGGGTACCCGCTCACGCGGGTCATCCTGGCAATGAGGCGGCCAATTCTATCGCTCGCGATTCGACCGACCGAGCAAGCCCGCCCTTGCCAGGAATGGATACGCGCGACGCGCTCCTCACGTACCACGACATCACATTGCACTACCGCCTCTCCCGCCTCACCTTCCCCCCACCACACCAATCCCTTTCCCAGTACCAACAACACCTGTGGCGCCAACTTCAGGCCCACACCTTCCTTACTCCCGCACGTCTTGCCCTCTTCCACCCCGGAACGTACTCACCGGCCTGCCACTTATGTGGCAGCTCCATCGCCAACTGTCAGCACATATTTTACTCCTGTCCGGCACACTTGCCCCCTGCCTTTTGGCACCTCAGAAGTCCGCAGCAGTGGGAGGCTGCTTTGTCCAGCACCAGGCCGGACCTGCAACTTCGGCTGGTGACTTGGGCGGAGGACGTCGCGGCTAGGCACTGCCTGGACGCCACAACCGGCAGCCTGAAGGCCGCCCACAACGCTGCCTTTTAATTTTTTAAATATTATTTTATTTCTTGGCTTTCACACGAATAAAGTTTTTCACCACCACCACCACCCTGCCGTTCAGCACAAGGGCGCGTATGAGACTCACTTTGTCCGCAACTTCCTCATATTATGTTGATAAGATTGCTATGTTTGATCCTGGATTAATTCTGTGGATGAACTGGTCATCTTTGATGGCAGCGTGGCATGCCTCGATGATAGCTTGCCCAAACGTAGGAGTGAAGACGTTCTTTAGCGGGAGGCCCTGGTTTGGACGAATGATGATCTTGAAGTCGTCCTTCGGCAGTGCCGGTAGTTTAGGCAATTTCTTGTAAGTCGACGTGTCTGTCTTAAGTTGGTCCTGGGGCCCTGCGCTACCGCGCCTCCGCTTTAGTGCCTCTTTTTTACGTTGTTCGGCGGATTTTACTGCCTGCCAGCTAGCGTCCTCTTCTGCACGCTAGTGACGGGTGGAAGCGTCTCGGCTCACCGTGTCATGGTGGTCGTCTCCTTGGCCTTGGTCCATTCGGTCGTCTGCTGTACCATCTCCTTCTAGGTGGTGGGACTGTTGGTCGGTCGCCGCGCTGAGAGCCATGGCTAGATGAAGCTCCGACGCCGGAATACACAGGGTTGGTGCAGCTGCTGTCGGCTCCTCGGGTCAGGGTTCGGTGAGCGTCCTATGTGGCTACGGGCTTTTCAAAGTCCTCTGGTACCTCCAAGTGGTATGAAATCCACTTGCGTGGTGTCCAGGTGTTCCTCGGAACTTCTTGAAGATATTCGCAACGTTTCCAGGCACTTTCAAACAAGAAAGCCACTTAGAAAGCATGAAAATCCGGAGCGCGAAGTGAGTGCGGCTGCACTACTTCGAGCCCCCTTGCGCACTCCGCTAAGGAATATGAAAGGGAGTAGGCGGACTGTGAAGCTGTTCCGTTATTTGTATAGAAAGAGCGTTGACACGCAGTGGACAAAAAGAACTAGGAAGCTCACCAGCAAATATATGGCTCTAACAGAACTGACAACAAAGAGTGTAAAGGGAAAAGTCAGAGAGGCGGAAAAGATTTACTGGATGGCAGCAATGGAAAAAAAATCAAGTGTGAATAACTACCGAAAGAGACAAAACGAAGTAAAGAGGGAGGCGTTTTATGATAATTCAAGAAGAAGCGTTTCACTGCTTGAAGCGAGATCGGGATGCTTAGAATGGGTAATTATAAATCGAAATTCAGTAGAGAAGAAAAATGCTCATGCTGTGGGGAAGATAGGGAAACCACGGACCAAGTTCTGATTGAATGAGGAAATACCCACATAGGTGTACATTTGCGCAGTACCCTACATGAGAGAGAGAGAGAGAACTTTAATAGGATGAAAGGGGGAAAGGTGAACTTGGAGCTTCTGTGGTTGGGGCCATATGTCCAGGGCTCCACTGGCTTTGGCTGCCTGCCAGACTTGATCCAGGAGCCACATTTGCACTCCCAGGTCCGAGCTGGCGAGTTGTGCCTCCCACTGCTCCGTACTAGGCATTAAAGTGCTGCCGAGATAACAAGCTAAGTCACTTGGTTTGCTCGCGCATCCCCACGAGGTGTGGTAGAGAGTCGGCCTACCGCCGCACCACGGACACACGGACGGGTATAGAGTCGGATAGATTGCGTGTAGTTTCAATAGATGGGGGTAAACATCTGTCTGAATTTTGCGAAAGGCGGCGGCATCTTCACCACTAAGGGACTTATGAGGCGCCACGTATTTTTGTCGCCTGAAGCGTTGGTGGACAAGAACCTCCCTAGCTAGAATGGGTATGGCTAACGAATTAGAGGGACCCTCCGCTCGGTTACAAAACGCGCGAGCTAGAGCGTCCGCCCTTTCGTTGCCCTCAAGCCCTGCGTGGCCAGGGCAACAGATCAACCGATGGTGGCGAGTGGGTGTGGGTCTTAGCAGCCTAAGCGCCGTGGCTGCTAAGGCGGCCGGTTAAAAAGAGCCGGCATAAATGACAGGTCACAACATGAAGATCATCACATGCATGTCATGAGTGGCATGATTACATGTGGCGGTCTTGGTGCTCTTCTGGCCGTTTCGCTAATGGGATGTATGCGAAAACTGGTATGGCACAAGAAGACTGCCTGATGAACATAACATGAAAATCGTGATATGCATGTCATGAGCGACGTGATTGACATGCCACGCATTTCGTTAACGGGATGTATACGGAAATTTGCATGCCACAAGCTGACCGCATCACGAACGTAAATGACAGATCATAACATGAAAATCATGACATGCATGTCATGAGCGACATGATTTACATGCCGCGGTCTTGGTGCTCTCTTGGCCGTTTCGTTAGTGGGATGTATAGGAAAATTGGTATGCAAGAATGTGAGCGCATCACGCACATAAATAACAGGTCATAACATGAAAAGCATAACATGCATGTCATGGGTGGCATGATTACATGATGGGATGTATACTAAAATTGCTATGGCACAACAAGACAGCATGACGACCGTAAATAACAGATCATAACATTGGAATCATGACACACGTGTCATGACCGGCATGATTTACATGCCACAGTCATGGTGCTCTTGCGGCCGTTTTGTTAACTTCATATATAGCAAACTCGGTATAGCGAGACAACAACGCAAATCCATTTTACGTTCCTTATGCCTGCTTCGCATTTCCTGGATTTCCTGACAATTTTTGGCTATAGAATGATCAATTTAATTGAAGTAGATTTAAAGGGCATGAGGACAACTTAAGGAGAGAAGGAAAAAAGAAAAGTTCTTAAGTTTTTTTGGAAGTCTGGTGGCGCACATGTCACCGCCCTGTTACAAATGGCACGCTTATAGCATCCATCCATCCAGCTTTCGCGCTGGGTCCTGTGCAAAGCCATTCGGCCCACCTGTGCCGGGAAATTCACTTTAAATAAACACTTTTATTTTTTCTTCGTTACATATTTAATCTATTTAGTAACCACTTACATGCAACACATTCTCCCCTATATTTTAGGTTGCTTTTATTGTACGCGTCACCGCACGGTACTCCTTACTTACTTCCTTGCTTACTTCTTCATTACTTACTTAGTTACTTACTGCCCTATTCCAGAAGCAATCTTAACTTACCGCGATAAGGTTACTTTTGTAAGCAGAAGTTAAGTTAGAATTTAAGAAAAGGTAAAGGGGCGTTCATAAACCTATCTTCCAAGATTTTCAGGCTGCCTTGCGAAAGGCGCTCTTATCCGAGTAAGTGAGCAAGGCTAAGCGCATTTTTTGCGTGTTTCCTTTTGTAAGCAGTCGTACAGCTGCACGGGACAACGAAAAAGGAGGGCAGTAAGGGGATTGGAGTGGAGTGCTTCATTCGGGGGGTCGGGATGGTTGGACGAGGTGCGCACTGGCATGTCTCGTCCACGCATTTTCCCGGAGTCACTACAGCGTACGTGCTTTTGCGAGTGACCATGTGCTTGTATCGCCCCTCCGCCGTGCGGGGAAGACCGAAGTGTGGACGCTGTAGTCCTGTGTGTGTGTGTGCGTGTTTCGGCACTGCAGTGTGGTACCACGCAGGCAACCGCGAAATCGCGATGTGTTTGCGTCGACGAAGTAGACCAATGGGCAGTGCGTGCTAAAGGAACTGTACGCAGCGTGAATGAAATCTGTTGAGGATGTCCCTTTCTAGGTACTGCAATTCATTGTTTTATAATTAAACGTATATGGTTTTCCATTTACCCTGTAGATGGTCTATTGGCAGCACGAGGAAATCATCAGACGAACAGCTTTTCGGCGCACGAGCCTGTGGGGATTCAAAAGATATTTGATGGTTCGCGATATGTGGAAGCTTGTGCATGTGCTGCACTGACTTTCTGCAATGCGACTGTCTGCTTGTCCCGTCCCTTACGAAAAGGCCATATATGGACTGATATGAAAACATCCACATACGGTTATATTAAAAATTGGGCAGATATGGCCATATATGGCATATACGGCCCTTAGATGGCCATATGTGCCCAATTTTGAATATATCCGTATATGGGCCCGTATAGGGCGAATTTTTTGTATATCCATATATGACACGCCTTATGCGGTCATATCTGCCCAATTTTTAATGTATCCGTATGTAGCCCGTTATGTGGCCATATCTGCCCAATTGGTAATATATCGTACATGGGTCCTTAATCGACCATATCTGCTTGATACTATAGGCCATATGCGAGCACTGAGTACACATATAAAAGAAAACAGAACACAAATGCAAGATGGGCCTTCGACATGTGTATTTTATTTTCCAGCTATGTTTTTATACTTATGTACAGATGATGACAGAATGACTGAATATCTTATATGTATACATGCATGCATTCACGTAGGCGCCAAGAACAACAATCAGAAGGCATCGGAGCAGGCCCGCATCGTTAAACCATCCTGCATGACCGCGAATACACAATGTAGCTAGCAGTTGCTCGATATGTAAAGCACCTTACAAGCAGTTGCTCAATTATTATTTCAAGTTATTTCCTTGCACTTTCACATGAAGGCAAGGGAGATGCTTGTCACTGTTCTGTCAAGAATAATTCATGGCAATTCAGCTGCAGTTGTCACGTAGGAAAAAAAACTGTTTTTCTCGACGACGTGATTAGCTTGGTAATCAGGTGAGGCCGGTCCTCCGAAATGGCATCCAATATATGCACATAAAGCACTGTCATTGACAGCTGAACAGAAACATGTTTATACATTAGGGACGACTGAATGTATTGTAACCTCTCCGAAATAATGTGTGGCGTGGTCTATTCGGTAAATAAATGAAAGAAATGTATATATGATCTAAAATGGCACCGCACCCCTTTTGCGCCCCATATAAGACTTTCAGCTGCTTCTGAAGCAGCATGCATGTCGAACCTCACGGAGTCGCGGTTCGAAATGAAATAGCTGTGAAAACGATGTCTCACAATCTGCTGACCACTGGAAAGGCACGTCTTTGTTGAGTAGACACGTCAGGAGGTAAGCTAGGTCGGCAAATTTAGGCACGAAGCGGCGGAAATAGGAGCACAAACCCAGAAAACTTCGTAGCTCTCGCAGTGTCTGCGGTTGTTTGAAGCTACTAACTGCAGCAACCTTGTGGGGGTCAGGACGAATGCCGTCTTTCTTAACAAGATGACCGAGAACGAGAGTCTCACAGTTTCCAAAGTGGCACTTCTTAGATTCAAGGTGAGTGAAGCTCTCTCAAGCACTATAAGTACTATATCAATACGGCGATTGTGCTCTTCAAATGTGCGGCCAAAAATGACAATGTCGTCCAGGTAATATAGACGAATTTCCCACTTCAGTCCTCGCAGAATAATGTCCATAAAGCGCTCAAACGTTGCTGGTGCGTTACATAGACCAAACGGCATTACATTGAATTCAAACAATTCATCCGGGGTGACAAAAGCAATTTTCTCCTTGTCATCTGAATGCATGGGAATTTTCCAGTAACCAGACCTTAGATCCACGGAGGAAAAATACGGGGCACAATGCAAACAGTCAATGACGTCATCAATCCTGGGAAGCGGGTATACGTCTTTTTTGGTGATGGAATTGAGGCATCGATAATCCACACAGAATCACCAGGAACTGTCTTTCTTTTTTACAAAATCACAGGTGCAGCCCAAGGGCTGCACGACTCCTGAATGACGTTCTTCTTAAGCATGTCTTCGATCTGTTCAGCAATAATATTGCGCTCTGCAGATGAGACTCGGTATGGTTCCTGCCGGATTGGATACGCGGATCCTGTGTCAATCACGTGACGGGTACGTGACTCTGGTACCCCACATGGTTCATCGCTCTGTGCAAAGTCAAAGATGGTGGCAGGCTTGACCAAGATGTGAGCCAAGGCCTGGCGCTTTTCTGACGACAAGGACTTGTTGATCGTGCTCAAGAACTTCGCCTCTGTAGGATGAGTCACAGGAACTTGACTCACTGACTGGTCGCCTAAGGCTGCAATACAGCAGTCAGTCGCTTTCTGTTCGAAAAGAGCGAGTCGCATCGCATTGGCCAGCACCACAGGCTCATTAGCACAATTTAGCACCCATACTGAAGATAGCCCATCGGTGATAGAAAGCACGCAATGGGGCACGAACAGATTTTTCTTAGCGCAGTTGAGAGGGACCGGCTCCACGAGGACATCAAACACGCCAGTGACTGCAGCAGAGCTGTCAACTGGCACCCGTCTCATTGACTGCGGCGGCAAGAGGTCATCGTCGATGACAGCGAGGGTTCCTTGACAGCTTGGAGACCCCTCACCAAACGTAGATAACAGAATTTCACCAGCGCCGCAATCTACAGTTGCGCCACACTCTTGTAGAAAATCGATCCCCAAAATTACGTCGTGTGTGGAACTGGTCAGAACAGCAAATTTAACTTTGAACACTCTGTGACCTAATGCGACACTCACAACAAACACCCCGATAGGACACAATGGCTTCCCGCTCACTGCACGAAACGTAGCACAGTTGTCCCAGCAAAACATAACCTTGTGTCCTAACCGTGATTTAAAATTCAAACTCATAACTGACACAGTTCCTCGAGTGTCTATTAAAGCCATCGTAGGACGTCCATCTACGAGCACATGGACCTTATTTTGCATCATAGACACTGGTAGAGGCATGCTTCGGTGTAGTGAAAAATGTTCGGCGACCTCACCTCCATCGGCCGCACCACCTAGTTTCCCGGCGGTGGGGAAATGGCACGGCGACTAGGGGATGGAGAACGGCGCTGGCGTGCAGTTGGGGGCGTCAAGCTTCGTACGGAGGAGGGCGAGTCACCGCGGGTGGTCTGTCGGAAGCCGTTGCCAATGGACGTGTCGCTACGGCAGTTCTGCTGGAAGCCGCTCCCGAAGTACGTGTGCCGTGTCCAGCGACCACCACCGCGTCGGCTGCTGCGTCGAGGGGACACCGGGGGAAGGTCATAGTACCGTGATTGTGCGAGTCGACGCTCAGAGCAGAAGCGAGCCACATGTCCACGGACACCGCAATGGTAGCACCGCGGTGCACCACGCACATCACCAAACTTTCCACTTCGCTCCACATATTCGGATTGGTCTTCCCACGAAGACACCATGGGATGTGATTGGTTGGAGGCACCCTGCAGACGATCACGACTACGCCAATCGTAGATCGGTCGCTCCGCGGATCTTGACCCGCCCACATGACCGTATCCCCTGGCGTCAACGGATGCACACGTCGCGTCGTAGGGAAAAGAGGCTCCACTCACCCGCGCCCTTGTCGCAGCGGCAGCTTCACATCAACCAAGCTCTTCCCGTACTATTTGTCTGATGGTCGACGCAAGATCGCAGGATATTACAGGGCTGACGTCAGCACATTCAACACTGGCGACTGGTGGTGACGTTGGCGAGTCTACCGAAATTGGGCGTGATGCGCCTTGCTTTAAGAGTCTCAAACGTGCGACAGTGTTGGGTCATTCCACGCCAAACGTCCCAGACATTGCGCTCGACCCTCTCCAATTCTATTGTGAAAAATTGTGGACGTTCATATCAGTGCACTTTTGTTCTCGGAAAGTATTTCTTGCTAAAAATATTTTTTTTTGTCCTTTACAGTGATTTGAACTTTGCCATTGTGGGTGAAACCTAGGTTGCGAAAAAATACTCTGAAAAATACAATACTTCACGGAACACCTTAAATATCTCCTATTTGCTTGAAAAGAAATGGCACTATCTTATTATCACCCATTGACGACCACTACTATGTCTCACGATGTGCTTTGTGGTGAAGCAATGCTCGAATTCTGCGCCCATTTTGATTATTTTTTAACAATTCTACGAATATTACAAACACAAATGGACTGTATCACATGACTGGATAGTTGGCAGTAAGCGTGTTAAAAAGTATTGAAATCGACGACCGAGTATTTCCGAAGTGGAAGGGGCGCAAACATTGCAAAATGCGTAAAATGCCCCATGTTCAGGCACATGTAGAGTGGTGATGCGGTCCAAGTAAAAATGCACGCTTGATGTCACTTGGAAGAGTAAGCAAAGGAGAGTTATTTGTGAAAGTTTAATCGGAGTGATATTTGTTTTAGGCGAGAAACAAAATTTTAGGTTGAGCGTTCGCGGCGTGCCCGGGCGCAGGCCCGTAAGTCCGCTTCTCGGCGTCGCCACACTTCCTTGGGACAACGGAAATATGCGGCACACACGCGGGTGGCAAGATCGTGTGCTGCTGCAAGTTTTCACGTTGCTGAAAACTTGAAAACAGTGTACATGGCTGGCAGAAGGTTTCGGAAAGGCACTAAAGGCTGCGGTGGGTAGTCGGAGCTGAGCGCTACTTCACTGCCACGGCCTACATGCGCACGTACGACAGACGCAGCACTCGGGTTGCAGCGACGTCCTCAGAAGCATGCTGGACAACGCATCATCTCTGGATACCGATAAGACTGACTACCTTCATATTCAGCAATGTATCAGTGGTGTCCACTGCAAGCTCGAAACAATTAGCTTAACTCCAGCCGAATTTTCTGAAGTTTGTAGACATGCGACAAGAGCTAAAGTTGCACCACTTCGTGAGCAAGGAGCAAGCAAAACATTTGAGAGCTGAAAACGAACCTCATGGACGACGAGTTGATTCATATGTTGCACTTCGCATATAATTAAAATTTCCTTGTGCAAGATGCTCCCCAATCATACCACTGGGTAAACACGCAAGCACATTACAACTGGCTCCCTTCGGGCAAAATCTTTTGTTGTGGTTTCGGACTGTCTCGGAACACACTACAGCTGCAGTCGCTACATTTTAAGATGCAGTACTCAAACTCCTAAAACATGAACTTCCTGATGTCAAAAAAGTTCACTACTTTTCCGACGGTGCATCGTCGCAGTACAAAAACAACAAAAATTTTGTGAGCTAGTGCTTCCATGAAAAAGACTTTAGTTTAGCTGCAGAGTGGAACTTTTTCGCAACCTCTCATGGTAAGAGCGCTTGCAATGGGGTTGGCGGCAAGGTGAAGCGGCTGGCAGCCAGGACAAGTCTTGAGAGACCCTACAAGGGACATATCCTTACACCCCATGAGCTTTTTACCTGGTGAGAAAAAATATCAAAGGTATATTTGTGCTCCGATTGCCAGAGATTAGGGTTGAAAAAAAGAAAGTTGAGCTCTCAGCAAGGTTTGAATCTACAATCTCCGTCAAAGGTAAACGCACGTTTCACCATTTCGTGCCATCATCACTGACCACTCTTAATGCCGAGCTCACTTCCTACTCGGCAACACAGGAATTTCAAGTGGTGAAAACCACACGTCGGCAGCGGAGGTAAGAACTGCAACCTCCGCAGAGATTGAAAACCGGGCACAGAACCCAAGTGCTGCGTCTGTCGGACATGCGGATGTAGTGCCGTGGCGCGCTCAGCTCCGGCCAGTCCGGCCAGTCGGCGGCTTCGGCGCATTTCCAGGTATTGAGCTTCCGTGATCGTTGGTACTGGACCTTTCGTCTGTGCCCAGCACTTCCACCAATGCTGTTACGGTGAGATGTGTTTATTCGGGGATGACGATCAATGAGAGAGGCCTAGGGACCGAAGCGACCACCATGTTTGCTAGCGTCTTCTTCCTCTGCTTCTAAGCATCCACCGCGTGCCGTAGCAATATTTCGTGCTAGCATGTCATGAACTTGTTCTTCAATAACCTTCCGCTCCGATTGTGAAACTCGGTATGGCGGACGGCATATTGTGCGGGAACCATCAGTTTCAATGCGGTGTGCTGCCACAGGAGTCTGGCCCAAAGCACTGGCATAGGTATCGAAGTAGGATTTGTGCCTATCCAAGAGGGCCATGAGTGCGCCAGATTGCGTAGCTGTTAGATCAGAACCGATTACTGCTCGCAGAGGAAATGAAGAACCCGAACCTGTGGCTGGCGCTGAGAATGAAGGGCAAAGCGCTGCCACAGAGAGTAGTGCATGGTCGGTGAAGGTCGCCACGGTCATCCCCTTAGGCATCAGCACCGCATCCGGTGTTGTGTGGCTGGCGGAGACAGAAGCTCGCCCACATGAAAAGCGGACGAGGCCAGGGGCGACTAGAATGCCTCGCATGGTGTAGCGAGGAAAAGGAGCAACAAGTACATCACCATCCGCGATCTGGCTGGACGTGACACCTAGGACGTGTTCGTGATGAGGGTGGAGGACGTAATCAGCATCGGAAATATAGTTAAGTGTGCTGGAAGGGGACTTCGAAATAGGTGCAACAGCTGTACTTTGATGTGGACGACTTTCTCTTCGCACGAGATCATACCGGATACAGACCTCAGAAAGTCCCATCCTTGAATAAGTCCGTAAGTACAAGTGTATAGCACAATCATCTCAATATGGTGAAGGATGCCTTCACTCAACACGCGAGCCGTACACTGTCCGCCGCAAAGAATGAGTACGCTATTAGCGCCGTGCAACACGGGTCCAAGATAAGGCGTTCTGACTTTGGCGTTCTGTTTCAATCAACATGAATCACAGAAACAGCGGCACCAGTGTCGACAGGAGCTTCCACAGGAATACCTTCAACAATTACAGAAAACATGTTAGTGGGTCATCCAGGAGGTGTTTCCAATGATCGATAGGATGCATTTTTGCCTCGAAAAACTGCGATTCTTAGTTTTCCGAGTCTTGGTCGGTTAGGCGAGATTTGGGGCGAAGCGGGGATGCAGAGCGCCGGCAGGGCGAAGGATAACGCCGTCTTGCGGAATAGGATCTCGCAGGTGGGCATAGGGACACCGGGGGAGACGGAGAGCGGTGTTGCCTGAGCGGGTACGGGTATTGGTAGTAAGGTTCAGGTCGACGACTCCTGTCTCGCTCGAACTTAGTATAGCCGCGTCTTTCATCCTGTTGACGGCGATTGCAGTAACGCGAGACGTGGCCGCGTATACCGCAGTAATGAAAACCGGACGGGGAGGGCGCCATTGAGTATAGGAAGGCGAAAGTGGTGCTCTGGCGCTGGCAGAGCAAAGTTACTACAGGCATGCTCGGGAAACCCAGTAGTGACTGCAGACGGTGGTATAGCAGCAACGTCATTGTATGTGGGTAGCGGGGCTTGTGCTGTAGTGACAGATACAGTCGGTACGATCATGGTTGCCAACTTCTCCTTGACGAGTTTGTGCAAACTGAACGGTTTAGATTGAACATATATATATATATATATATATATATATATATATATATATATATATACATATATTTCCTCCTTCGCTCACATATCGTCCCCTTTTATTGACAACTAGCATTCATATCACAAAACATCAGGCCCCTGCCGCATGTACTCCGAAAGATACATATGATTTCCTTACTAGTCTCACTCCTTCATTTTTTTTTTCTTTTTCTCTTTTTTTTCTTGTGGCGCGCCCTACCATCTCCACCGCCACTTACCCCCCCCCCCCTCCTTCTCTTCTGGCTGCCGCCGCTTTCAACCGCGGCGGCATTCTTAACCAATACGCTCCCCAAAACGAGCAACCACTTAAAGCCATGTTCGTCGCTGGAGGTGTGGTTAGGCTGGCAATGTCTTTC
Organism: Hyalomma asiaticum; assembly: GCA_013339685.2. Taxonomy (NCBI): domain Eukaryota; kingdom Metazoa; phylum Arthropoda; class Arachnida; order Ixodida; family Ixodidae; genus Hyalomma; species Hyalomma asiaticum. Next base: position 127,560,812 of record CM023485.1, read on the forward strand.
TCGATTGAGTAGGCCGAACGGCCCTCCTTGTTTTTATTTTATTTATTCTTTTTTGTCAGTGCCACCGTGGAACCGACCGCGGGCTATCACCTCTGCCCTTTCCGCCAGCTCCTCAAAATTGCCGCCGTACGCGCATTGGGAGAAAACATGTTGGTGCCCCTCCGCCCCCTCCCATCTTTTCCCACTCACCCAGTAAATAGTTTCCGCCATTTGTGCTATGCTTATATAAACTGACAAGAGAAAACGAAATATTGTCTTGAGAAAGGTCAGGCTCTGACCGAAACGTCAACAAATAAATGAAACATTATTGAAGTGCTACGTCTCATATTTATATTCATGCGGCAGCCGAAGCTATCTACTTCGCCAAACAATACTGGAATGGCTGCTGATCAACTTAAAGAAAACCCATCATCTGGAAGTACCCCTTACATCCTCGTAGAACCGCCGTCATCGGTGATTCTCAGACGAAGTACTTCTGCAATCACTTCAATCCGAGTCCGGACGCGCCCATGTTTGTATGCCAACCGGGTGCCCATATTGAAAGTGTTGGGGAACTCACCGACTTCGTACCTCGGGGTGTTTCCGCCCTAGTGCTACATATTGGCACTAACGACGTGGCCCGCACGAGTGCCGCGGCTACATTTGATAAATACGCACAGCTCGTACGACGCGTACGACTCACGAGGCCGGATATCTGCACCATCTTTGCGATCTTACTGCTGCCCCGTGTACCCAACCTAAGAATGTGCTGACCAAACTTTCAGGCGGTGAACCACTTCAAGAGGGAGAGCCACTGGCTCAACTACCGGCTAGTGGACTTCTGCCAATGAGAGCCACAGCTGCTCTTGCTAGACCACGGACTCTACAACTTTCCTCCGTGGATGGTGTTGGCGGCAGACGGCGTGCACCCGAGCTTTGGTGGTGTTTCCCTGTTGACATGGAACATCTACAATTGACCCTGCAGTCACGGAAACCCGTAGTGTACAACTGGCGGGACTACGCAGTGCTTGCGGAAGACGATGATCGGCAAGTGACTGATAGCTACACGCGAGTGGTTGGCCAGCAATCCCCCGACAGTGACATGGAATCGTATCGATTGAGTGGTGCCCGGCCAATGAGCCGAATGGACACTGCCGAGGCATTTCCGACTAGACCGCTTGCAATTCACTGCCACCGAGTGGACACAGATGAATACGACACAGCCAGCCTTCGGTCATAGCTCAGGCACCTATACCGGAGGGCCTTAAGAAAGGAGATGTCAAGGCCTCTCCAAAGCCTCAAATGCCGGCGGAGGAACCCGCTCCGAAACATCGGCCCGCTCCCACCCTGAGTCCTGCCACTCCACAGGTCCCCCGGCTCGTGGATACATCCCTATCGGCGCAACAATCAGGGACCTACGCCTGTTCAACCCCCGTCAGTAACAGATATGATCTCCGGAAGCGCTGTGGCTCTGCTCGCCGTGTTCACGCGGATTGATATATGGGCCATGCGAGCCACCCGACTTTCCCGCCCTTAGACGATACAGAGACATTCACTCAAGAGACCCCATTAAATTTCTACAAAATGAGAAAGCTTATAGATAAAACGTGTACGACATGACATTCATGTCAACACGCTCAAAACGTATCTAGAAGCTGGTGTCGCGCCGAGAGGTCCGCGCTTATCGCCGACCCCTGCCGTGCATAACCATTCACCAACTGAAATCGAAACATGGAAAAGAATTCTCAATTCGGCCTCATTAGAGCTAACCAAATTATAACTGAACTCTATGAAAGAACGCTTGTGTCGATGAGCGTTGAGGAACGTCGGGCTAGGGATATGGTTGTTCTTGCTGCGTCACAAGCCAGTGAACTCGCAGCTTTCGAAAAAAGGCACACACTGAACATAAGCGATGCAAAGGCTAAAACACTAACCCGCGACGGCGTCATATTACGGACGAAATCACTTCAAAGAGACACAGGGACTACACCTCCTCTATTTCACCCGGCCAGAGAACGAAGCTTAACAACCCGCGCATATATGAAAATGAAAATATTGGAACCAATCAGGGAGAAAATATCGTCAACCTGTCCAACATCAAACTTACGACAGATCAGCGCTCGGTGCTGTCTCGCGGCCTCGCGTTATGCCCGGAGAGTGGAAAATACCCAGAATTTACCCTATTAAAGGATCTGGACAATTTTGCGGGAAATCTACTTCTTGCGGAGTTTTTCTCCCATGGACAGCACGAAACAAGTAAAGAGTTCCAACACACGACAGGCGGACAGCGGACACCAGATGCCAATAGGGACAAACACCTGGATATGTATATTGAAGCGATGCGAATTGACATCATGCAGGCTTATAAAAGACACAAACCCAGCGCCCCTAACTTATCCATGAAAGAGCAGGAAGCACTTTTAAACCTAAGCAATTGCGAGGACATTGTTATTAAGCCAGCCGATAACGGAGGTGGCATAGTCATCCTTATCTAAGAAGACTACATCAATGAAGGCATGCGGCAGTTGCTGGACAGGGAACTTTATAAGCCCTTTGATTGGCATCCCGCAAAAGAACACAATGAATTAATCACTACGGCCCTCCAGGACCTCGCAAAACAGAGTGCAACAGATGCCAAACTTTGTAGATCACTTATTCCAAGCCATGCTGTACCATTGCGGTTCTACATGTTACCCAAAATCCACAAGAAGGATCACCCTGGACGACCCATCATATGAGGAACCGGAACACTTACCGAAACAATATCGCGTTACATTCATTTCTTAATCAAGGACATACCGCCTACACATCCATCCTATCTACTTGACATAAATCACTTCCTCCGAGAAATTGAAAACATTCAAATAACAGATGGCGCGTTCCTTGTCACTTTAGATGTCACGTCGCTATACCAAACATACCGCACGGTGATGGAATTGGAGCACTTGTGAGGTCCTACACGGAAAATAAATCAGCTTCTTCTCCACCTCCAATCGTCATTGAAACTCTGGCTAGAATTGTTCTCGAAATAAACAACTTCGAATTCGACAAGCAATATTTCCTCCAAATAAGTGGCACGGCGATGGGTACCCGCATGGCACCAAACTATGCAAATATATTTATGCATGAGATCGCATCAAGTTTTCTAGCAACATATCCCATGTGCGCTGCTTTTTATAAGCGGTACCTCGATGACATCTTCCTCATCTGGACAAACACAGAGGAACAACTACTTAATTTTATTGACTCATTTAACCAGGTACATAAGAGCATATCCTTCACTCATACCTATTCGAAAACTTAAATTAACTTCCTCGATGTGAACGTCAGGGTCGATAAGGGTAAGCTGATAACCAAGGTGTACAGAAAGCCCACCGACATGCAACAATACCTCCACTTTAAAAGCTGCCATCCGCGGCACTGCAAAATCGGCATATCATACTCACAGGCACACCGATTTAGGAGAATTTGCTCAGAAACAAAAGACTTTAAAGATAACACAGAACACCTGCGTAACGTACTCATCAAACAGCAATACCCGCCGCCCATCATTGACGACGGCAATACAAAAAGCATCTAACCTGAACCGCCATCAACTTCTACACAATCAGAAGAAACAAAGCCAAACAGAACAGCGCAATCTAATTCTAACATTCACAAGTCACGAGCCAAATATTAAAAAAATTCTCAAAGAACACTTTAATATCCTTGAGCAAAGCGACCGTCTCAAAAAGCTCTTCACTACTCCCCCTAGAGTGCGGTATAGGAGCCCAAAAAACATCAGATACTATGTTATACACTCTAAAACAAACAGAGCGGTACAAGTCGGTTGCCGACCGTGCGGAAGCAACAGATGCATGGTGTTCAAACACATGCTAACTAGCACAATAACCAAAAGCACACACTGCAATTTTATACATTCAATCCGCGGCGACCTTACGATTCACCAAATTACGATTCACCAATAGGCACGATGGTATTATCGTGCCTATTGATACCTCCGGGCCCAGTCTGACCCCTCAGCTGAACTCGTTAACACCTGGCCCTGCTACCGAAGTCATATCCTCGGACGTATTTCTCCGTTCAATTGACGGCAACCTCGCTCCGGATCAACGTAATCAGCTTCTGACCCTTCTGAACGAGTTTAGAAATTCGTTTGACTTGCCCCAAGCGTCATTAGGTCGAACGGATGCTATTGTTCACAGAATTGATACTGGTACCAACACCCCCCTGCACCAGCGCCCCTACCGGGTATCACCAGCGGAGCGTCGTATAATTACCGAGCAAATTAACGACATGCTTCAACGTGGCGTCATCAAGCCTTCTTGCAGCCCTTGGTCATCGCCCGTTGTGCTGGTCAAGAAAAAAGACGGCTCCATTAGATTCTGTGTCGACTACCGGCGCCTCAACAAAATCACTAGAAAAGATGTTTACCCTCTCCCCCGCATCGACGACGCTCTCGATTGTCTACAAGGTGCTGAATTCTTTTCCTCACTCGACCTAAGTTCGGGTCATTGGCAAGTCCCAATGGATGAGTGTGATCGTCCGAAGACAGCATTCGTCACTCCTGATGGCCTGTATGAATTCACAGTAATGCCATTTAGACTTTTGCAATGCGCCGGCAACATTCGAACGAATGATGGACAGCATTTTACGCGGCCTAAAATGGCAGATATGTTTGTGCTATCTAGATGACGTCGTCGTGTTTGCCCCCGACTTCGCTACACATTTAACTCGTCTGCGAACAATACTCCAGTGCCTTGCCAATGCCCATCTACAACTCAACCTTAAGAAGTGCCACTTCGGGGCCCGCCAGCTCACTATACTCGGCCATGTCATTTCAAAAGCCGGAATTCTTCCTGATCCTGACAAACTTAGGGCCGTTGCCGAGTTTCCTAAACCAACTACAGTAAAAGAACTCCGGAGCTTTGTCGGACTATGCTCGTATTTTCATCGCTTTGTCCGGAACTTTCCCTCCATCATCGCGCCACTTACAAAGCTGCTCGCTGGCCCTGCTGACCTTTCGAATTGGACTCAGGCTTGCGACGATGCCATTACTACATTACGGCAACTCCTTACCTCGCCACCCATTCTGCGCCATTACGACCCCAATTCGCCAACCGAAATACACACGGACGCGAATTGTGTCGGCCGTGGTGCAGTACTCGCGCAACGCAAACCCGGCTTCTCAGAGTATGTCGTCGCTTATGCTAGCCGTGCTCTCACCAAGGCGGAAGCCAACTACTCTGTAACTGAGAAGGAGTGTCTCGCTATTGTGTGCGCAATAAGCAAGTTCCGCCCATACTTATATGGGCAGACTTTTGACGTGGTGACCGATCATCACGCACTCTGTTGGTTGCTTCCCTGAAGGATCCTTCGGGTCGTCTTGGGCGTTGGGCTCTTCGTCTCCAAGAATTTGACATTCGCGTGGTTAGCCGATCGGGCCGAAAGCACTCTGATGCGGACGCACTCTCTTGGCCTCCCCTGCAATTGCCTGAAGACCCGCACACCAATGATGCCTTTCCGTTGGCTGCTCTTTCCGCCACCGACATGCCATCTGAGCAGCGTAAAGACCCTTGGATAGCCTCTCTACTGACTATTCTTTCGTCCCCCTCCCCTTCTGCATACCCACGGGCCCTCCGCCGCCAATCCAAGCATTTTACAATACGGGACGAGCTATTATATCACCGCAATTATCACACAGATGGCCGCAAGTGGCTGCTCGTCATCCCTAGCCACATGAGGTCCGACATTTGCGGATACTTCCACGCTGATCCTCAACACGCTCATGCTGGCGCACTAAAAACGTATCAACGGCTCCGTCCTACGGTACTACAGGTGTGGCATGTACACGTTTATTCGTAAATACATTCCTTCCTGCACGTCGTGTCAACGACGGAAGAGATCTCCTCATTCGCCCGGACTTCTACAGCCCTGACCTTGTCCCGCGCGCCCTTTCGACCCTATTGGCATAGATCTTTACGGACCACTTTCAAGCTCGGTTTCCGGCAACAGATGGGTGATTGTCGCTGTGGATCATCTCACTAGGTATGCCGAAACGGCTGCCCTCCCTTCCGCTGGTGCTCGTGACGTAGCTAACTTCATCTTACATAATTTCGTCCTCCGCCACGGCGCGCCACCCGAACTTCTGAGTGACAGAGGGCGTGTATTTTTGTCCGAAGTCCTTCAAGACCTCCTTCGTGCATGCCGCACAGTTCACCACACGTCTATGGCCTACCATCCTCAGACAACGGCCTCACGGAGCGCTTCAATCGAACCCTGGGGGACATGCTCGCCATGTACATAAACGATGACCACTCCAATTGGGACGTAATCCTTCCCTTCATGACGTACGCCTACAATACCGCGACACAGTCTACCACAGGTTTCTCGCCATTCTTCCTCCTATATGGCCGAGAACCGTGCACTACACTCGACACTATTTTGCCGTATCGCCCGGACTCCTCTGAATTCAGCCATGTTTCTGAAATTGCGAACTACGCCGAAGAGTGTCGTCAGCTGGCCCGCTCGTTCACTGCGGACAACCAAGCCCACCAAAAAGCTCGCCATGACCGCGATATCTCTGTGGAGACTTTCGCCTTTGGCTCCCACGTCTGGCTCCGGTTACCCTTCCACGCCCCTGGCCTCGGTCCGAAGTTTGCTCCTAAGTACCACGGCCCTTACCGCGTCATCGAGCGCCCCAGTCCCGTCACCTACATCATCGAACCCCTCAACCCTTCCACCGACAAGCGTCGTCTGGGCCGCCAGGTGGTCCGTGTGAGCCGTCTGAAGCCCCATCATGACCCACTTATTGTAGCGTCACCTTGAGTCGCCAGGTTGGCTCCTCTTCACCGCCGGGGTATTGTAGTGGGGAAGCACGAACCTACGCAGTGCAGTGGGACACGGCCTGAGGTAGAGGCACGAGCGCTGATCTCGAGCTGACGACGCTGTCAAGAACTAAGGTTGCTGCCATCGTTGTACCGCCTGTCTACACCCTACCTAAAACCAATAAACCCCCTTCCAGTATATATATATATATATATATATATATATATATATATATATATATATATATGGGTTGCCTACGAGGAGCGTATTTGGGATTCCCCGAGTAGGCGCACCCGCGAGGAGGAAAAAGCGGAGTGCGAGCAGAGCGCATGAGTAAAGCAAGCCGGTGTAGGGCTGTTCCACCGCTCGCTTGCACCCCTGTTTTTGGTGGTATTTCGCTCGTGTCTCTACTTCCAGAGCCAGGAGCGTCAGCGACGGGCTGCCGGGGAACGCTTCTCCAACGCGAGCAGTCGGTATTTCTCAATCAAGAAACTCGCTAGGAGACGCTGCCTGTGCCAACGTTGTCTCTCGCGGGTGAGGGCGCGTTCTCCTTTGCGAGCTCGTAGAGCGTTCATTTAAGAAAAAGCGTTTCCATCAACGCGCGCCTTTCGCTTTCTCTCTCTCTGTCTCTCTCTCACAAGACAGCAGATGGAAGAGTGAGAGAGAGAGAGGCACGCGCCCAGGACGAGTGTGCCTCCCCGCAGGCATGCGCCGGTGGCTACCTACTACATACATCGGGGCCAGATACAACTTGCTTTTCGTTTTCTTTTTTTCCCGCACTGTGCACCATGCCGATTACCTGTATCACCAACTCGCTCAACCTGCTACTTTATCGATAACGTAGCATTGGACGAAAGCACTCATAAAACTGCCATTAATCGCAGTTAGATATTTTCATAAAAGAACAAGAAAAAGAGTGCTAACAGGAAACTGCGATAAGCATATATGCAATGTTTCATGACCAATTTGTTATCCGCTGCTTTCCATGTGACGCTTATCACAGCCACCTCAACTTGAGCTCTCCATTGGGTCTTAATTTGCAAAATACGGTTCTCTTCAGCATAGCATATTGCCTTCAATGATCTTTTACACTATACCCACCCTATCGTCCACTGCTTTCTAACGTGACACTAATGGTGGGCAAATGTTTCCAGGATTGTACACCATGTCCCACCATCGTTTATACAACCCTCGTCGTCTGCCCGCTGCTTCCCAGCATTTCCACGATGGTGGAAGCAGCCTCCCAGTTCTTCCCAGCATCTCGGTGGTACTAACCAACATTGCCCGTCATGTTTTCCACTTTACCCACCTTCCGTACACCATGCTGCCCACCACTTCTCTGCATCGTACACCATAACCACCATCTTTTCCAGCTTGCCCAACATTATTTCCACCATAACCACCATATTTTCCAGCACCCATCATGGTGATTTTTCTGATAGGGGGGGGGGTTAAATTTTTAATAGAATGCTTTGTTGGGCACGTTGGTTCAATACGGGATACATTAGAGCGCAAAAAACGACAAAACACAGGAGAAGACAACACGAGCGCTCATGTTGTCGTCTTCTTCTCCTGTGTTTTGTCGTTTTTTGCGCTCTAATGTTTCCCGGTTAAATTTTTCACGAAGTGCCGGGCAAGCGATTACCCAGTCGTTGGGTGTGTAAAAAGTAAATAATGTGGCAAATAGTGACATCAGTGATGATGATTATCATTATTTTTTCGGCGTTTTGCAGACATTAGCTCCGCATTCTTCTAGGACACAGGAGCAGTTACAGAGTGGAAGGGGGGTTAGGTCGGCTTCAGGGGGTGAATTACGACCCCCCCCCCTTCGGTGCGCCCCTGTGCCCATGTCACTGGGGGCCCCGTCAACATCCCTGTATAAGGCAAGCGAAGTACACACAACTTCCGCATACATGACTTCCGCACAATTCAACTCTGCGAGGGACCTTATTTTGCAGTGATTGTCCTACACGTAAGCATTATGTATCGCAAGTGCTAAACACTAAAAAACTACCTGCAGGGTATGTGGGAGCTTTGCTCTATTTTACAGAGTAACCTGTTATGAGATCACAAAAAGAGCCGTTTTTGCGCCGTAGTCCCTTGCAAACTAATGGAGCACATAATTTACTCAAAGCTCGTTAAATATTTGGAATCAAATAACTTCTTTCATAACTCTCAGCATGGTTTCCGCAAATTTTTTCTCTTGCGAAACACAACTAATGCTATTTACTAATGATCTCCACGCTGCACTTGACTTCGGTGCGACTATTAATTGTATTTTCTTAGATTTCGCCAAAGCTTTTGACAAGGTTAACCATGAACTGCTCCTACTAAAATTACATTGCTTGCGCATAGACCCTTTATTACTTGACTGGATCAAAGAATTTCTTTCTAACCGCACTCAGTTTGTTTACACTAACGATATTGTTTCTTCTGAAGTGCCCGTGCGTTCAGGCATACCTCAAGGTTCTGTTTTAGGCCCGCTACTACTTTTAATTTATATTAATGACTTCCCTAATAACATATCCTCCCCTATTTGCCTCTTCGCTGACGATTGTGTCATTTACCGTAAAATTACTGATCATAACGACAACGAATCCTTACAAACAGACCTAAACAACATTTTACATTGGTGTAAACATTGGAAAATGGAACTTAACATTTCTAACTGTAAAGCAATGAGAGTTTCACGTAACCACACATCTATCGATAACTATTCCTACAGCCTGAATGCAACCCCTCTTGAATATGTCCGGTCATATAAGTATCTTGGTGTTCACATTGCTAACTCGCTATCATGGTCCGACCACATTAATCACGTCACATCCAGGTCTAATCGCATGCTCGGTTACTTAAAACAAAACTTTCCTGTTGCGCCGACTTTTTTAAAGAAACAGCTGTACATCACCTACATCCGGCCTCTACTGGAGTACGCTGCATGTGTATGGGATCCCGGCCACGTAACACTCGTTAACAAATTAGAGGCAATCCAAAACCGGTCATCACGTTTCATTCTTCGCAGCTATAATGGAACATCTAGTGTAACTGCCATGAAGATCAGGCTTAATCTCCCTCCACTTGTCATGCGCAGAAAAATCGCTCGCCTTTGCGCGTTCCAAAAAATATACTATCACAGTCACGTTCTAAAATCGCGGTTATTACATCCTGCCTGCATCTTTCATATCATCCCGCATAGATCACCCCCACAAAGCGCATATCCCTCGAAGTGACACCGCCACCTTTTCCCAGTCTTTCCTTCCTAACACATGTCGCGACTGGAATCTTCTGTCAGCATCAACCGCCAGTGTAACTGAACCTGACGCGTTCCGTCAGGCCTTGACATCTTCCATGTAAAATGCATTACATGTTGCGCACGCGATAGCATTTTTTTTCTCGTTTTCTTATTGTTGAATCTTTTGCACCTTTTGTGCATTGGCTGGCTTATTATGTGTATGTTTTGCTTTTTGACCGTTTCGCTTTTGCCCGTTTTTGTTTGTTTTGCTTTTGCCCGTTTCGCTCTTGCTCGTTTTCTTATTATTGAATCTTTTGTACTTTTTGTGCGTTGGCTGACTTATTACGTGTATGTTTTGCTTTTTGCTCCTCCCCTCTACAATGCTGTAAAGCCCTGAGGGTAAAATAAATAAAGAAAGAAAGTTGTCCGCCGTTAGCACCGCCGCCGGTGTGCGCAACCGCTATAGCGCCAATTTTAGAAAAAATAACCAGCACCGAAGTGGATTCAAACAGCGTCCTCTGCGTGTAAGTCGAGCATTCTACCAATGAAATCTTCGCTATGACACCTAAACAGGTATAGCGGCTGCAGGGGAATCGCATTAACGAATATAACGCTACGTGGCAGAATAATTATACGCCACTACACGTAGGGGAAAGTGGATTACATAACGAGTTCGAGGAATCGGCTGCATGCTTTGTAGCTCTGATCACATTACAGAGGCATCATCAACATCATCATTGTGAAACAATCTTCTTCAACATTTCCGTCATCAATATTACAAAGCACTGCCCTTTGAAGCAGTTTTCTTGTATCGTGCTATGCATCGCGCGGCAGGCGACGTGCGCAGCCCCGTCAGCAACCTCACTTGGCTCTTCGATATACCTGATGTCGCCTTCTCGCAAGATGGGGACCGCTGCTGAAGAAGCGAATCGCAGAGCTACCTGCGCGGCTGCAGCAAGGAAACGTCGGGCACAACAGACAGCTCTGCATAGAGAACCCCAAGCCGCAGCTCGCCGTCGACGCTGGGCTGAGAGTTCGGTGCGTTCTCGGGAAAACGACGTCAAGAGACTCTCCAAGATGTAATTTCCTACTTGGCGCAATGATAAGAGTTATGGAGCAGCGGCCACCTACAACCTCTACTTGCACTAGCTTCCTGAAGAGTTTAAAATGGAACCTAAGAATGTCGCTCCTCCAGCTTACGCTCTCACTGTCCTGCGGTTCCGTGCAGGCCTGGCTCTTTTTGTTTCCGGTTCATGCGGTTTTGGTAGGAGAGATACATTTTCATTCGCTGAGGGTGAGGTGGGCTGCATAAATTGAGGTGCTTAGCAGATACTAACATACATAATAATCTTATCTTACAACAATTCCACAAAATTTGATTCGACCAACATGTCTTCCGAAAATCATATAACCAAGAAAGTTGAAACGCTGCGTGCCTGTGTATGAGTGAGTTTTCTGTCTGTGACTCTGTATCAGTTTGTGCTTTCTTATTCTTCCTAGAAAGTATGCCCGCCTCCGCTTCATAGAATGGCGTACAATCAGCCTTATCGTTGCGGTACCGGCTTGTCTACAAATGACCACGTATCCGGTCGCTATGCATTTTCCATCGGCACATATCGCTAGAAAGAACGTGACATATTCTTGCTGAGAACTCTGTTTATGCACTGGAATGTAGCGCTCTGCCCATTATTAGATATTGCTATATTTACTCTTGACCATCATGAATGCGAAGAAGGCAAACAAAAGCCCCTGTTCCTGCGCGTCAGGTGCTGGCTAAGTCCGCACTAGCCACGTGAAAGCGTGGCATCGTCTGCTAATCCTTCTCGTGGAGGATTAGCAGATTGTCACTCAATTTATTTGCTGTAGGGCGCTACCCTGTACGGACGTTGTGAATATATGTACCATCATATCGAAAAATAAGAAAATTTGTATGCTTGCCCTGTTGTCGTCCTTTATTCATCTACGTTCTGTCAGAATTTTGCGCTGCTTGTTCCCTTTTGCAACAGCTAACTCCTTTTTTTTTTCTCTGAAACACGGTTACCTTTCGACAAATCACATTACTGCGAAAATAGAGAGATTCCTGAGGTAAAAAAAAAACTATGCGGCACCGTTCCAAATTGGCCCGGCTTTTCTTTTTCAACGGAAAAAAAGAAGCACCTCCTTTCTGTTCTGCTGCACGGCAGTGCAAAGAAAGGGTCGTTACTTGAAAAGTGCCGTTTTGTGGCGCCGCGCATATTTACAACAGTTCCATAAGTAATTACAGCCGCACCAAGGAAGCGTTAAACAAATACAATGAATTCGCCACGCTGTGTGCGAGACAACACCCTTCACGTTTGAAAAGTGGATACGAGATCTGCTTTGACGGAAAGCAGCACTTGCCGTGTTTCACTGTCTCGTGTCGCGATCTGTCTTAAATCAAGCACTTATTTTTAACTTGTGTCACTGTGAATGGACGCATTTCTGGAAGACGCTCATTTAAAAATACCTTAGAGTGCCCGTCAGTCTGGGTGCCATTATGATGTGCGGTAAATTTGAAGAGATGTTTAGCTTCCGTCACCCACTAACAGAAACAGACCCGTCGAACAATATCTCTGCGGCTCATATAAACAGACCAAAACTCAACGAAGTGCGATCATGCCATGATATTTTTTTCCAACATGCGCCACGACGAAATAATATGAAGCCTTGACACAACACATGTTATTCGTTTTATTGCTGTGCTAAAATACACGCTCTCGAATTTCATAGGACTGGATGATATGGGCTACATATCTATAACTATACTAATGAGAACCAATGAGCACGTAAGCTACGTTGACCTGTTGTCTTTAAAGACACCAAATACCCTTCTAGATCTGGAGTCCGTCTTCGAAGTGTTCCACAAGCTCACGATGAACTGCCTCACGCAGCGCACACAGCAAGCAAGATGCGAGTAGCGCGAGTCAGCCCGCGACGGCCAACACTCGTCGCCGCCGTCCAAACGAAAAGCGATCCAGGTACTTCAGCACGGCTCACCGCGGCTCATTGAGCGAGAGCGAACCGCCTTCCGCTCCCGGCTCTCTGAGCGACACAAAGCACAGCTCACCTCGGTTCAATGTGCGAGAGAGAACCAGCTTCGGCTCTCGGCTCTCTGAGCGAGACAAAGCGCGGCTCACCTCAGTTCACTGAGCGAGAGAGAACCACCTTCCGTTTTCGGCTCTTTAAGCGAGAGAGAACGCACGGTTTCCTGAGTGAGAGCGAACTGCCTCCCGCCCTCGGATCACTGAGCGAGAGAGAGCCGCCGTCCGCTCTCCCAAAGAACCGCCGCTCAGTTTTACTGAGCCGCGGATCACTCGATCTTTCGAAAGAGCCGCTCAAAAGATCAGGCTCACACCTGAGCGACCCATCTCTACGCTGACGTCGTCAACGAACCTGACATCGCGTCGACCCACCTATGCCCGCGCCGGCACTTCGACAGTCTGCCACGCAAGACTAACAAGGCGAGAGACTATTTATCGAGACTTTATTGCCTGTTACAGGATTTCAGGTTCCTAGCTAGTTATAGTAAATGGATTGAGTCGTATATGTATATACTTTCTTGCCTGTAAATAGTTAGTGTTTTGTTTGTGCACTCGTGGCTCGATTGTGTTCCTTTGATTAGTGGTCCTGCGCCCACACAATGACACCTCACGTTTTCATCACAGTCTGGCGAGCCTGCCAGGAACCACTCTTCAGTGCAGCGAAGGAAAATATCATCCCTCGAGTGCATCCTCACAGGTGTTGACCATTTGATCCTATAATCGATATCGAGAGATTAGCGCCGGTTGGGTAAGCACCTATGTTTTCTAATTTGTTGTGACACTGAGTCATAATGCAGTGTGCGTGCTCTTTCTGAACACAGAAAACGTCACACTGCGTGCTCACGTTTGCAAGAACGCCCAGCAAAAGTAGATGGCCGTCACTTTCTACCTCGGCTGTAAATAGAATAGATGCCTCAGTGCAACTTAAGTGGGACAGGAATGACAGAATATTTTCTCACTGAATTTCGCAAAGCGCGTTGTCTGCGTAACGTAGGAAGACCTTGATCGGCGTGTTGAAGAAGGCTATAACAATTTTCAAACCATTACAACTAAAAATTGAAGCTCTTACCGAGATAGACGCCCTGATTGGTGTCCCGTGCACTTTTTGTAGAAGTCGTGTTCGAACACGAGGTCTGCTCTAGGCAAAACAGATGGACCGTTTTGAAGCCAGGGACATCGATAGGTGTCCTTTTTGGCACTGCAGGTTCATCTTAAAGGCCGGGCGGCGCATGTTTGCCTGGCGACTAGAATAGGAGCGCTTCTGAAAAGCGATACCATGTCGAACGAGGCGAGAGCTCCCTCATCGTCGGGAGCATAAAAAATAGTTAT
>CM023485.1:127575338-127629361 GCA_013339685.2 Hyalomma asiaticum
CACCGGTTTGCCCAATAAACAGTTCGGGCCTCGAGTTCTGCTGCGTTCGTCATCGTCACAACCACGTGACAATATTTCCAGCAAATATTTTGCCTACGCGCTCACAACATAAAGAAGAGCGATCGCACAACACGCTCGCTGAGAAGGCCCTGCAGGGGGGGCTAAAGCGAGTAGGTTTATATCTGCTATGAGCCATTAGCAGTGAGCTGCTCTTATGATGGCCCCGCCATGGTAGTCTAGTGGCTGTGGTACTCGGCTGCTGATCCTAGAGTAGTGTGATCGAAACCCGGCCGCGACGGCTGCATTTTGATGGATGCAAAATGCTGAGGTGCGTATACTGCGCGATGTCAGTGCACGTTAAATATCCCCAGGTGTTAGAAATTTCCGGAGCCTTCCATGATGGCTTCTCTCATATTGACAGCTGGTTTGGGAATGAAAAAACACCAAAATCAATCAATCTGGTGAAGCGTTAGAGCAGCTACAAAGAGAGTGAGTAGAATCCTGTTTTTGAAAAGACGGCCTCTGAGTAAAGTGGCAACATTGTGCTCCACTTGGGAACGCTATGCGTCGCCGATGACTACCGAATTTGGGTGAGGTGTTTGTTAAAGCGTAAGCTAGCCTTGGACAAACCACCAACTCAGGTGGATCTCAGAGAAGGCACAAGTCATTGAAATGGCTCCATTTTTAGAAGGTTCGGAGCGAATGCCAGATTGGAAGCTTTGCGTTGTTTTAGCTACTTGCCAGTGCTCAGGTATGTAACCGCCTGATCGTGTATGCGAAAGAAATGCAGATGCATTTTAACTATGTTATTGTCAAGGCAAAGCGGATACAAAGTGGTAGCGTCGACAAGGTTATGTAATAAAGAGAGAGTACCATCTTCACAAATGACTATGGGGGACATAGAATAATGCGACCTCAACTGATAACCAGAGAACTGGTAATGACTTCATGAGTGAAAATAGACGAGAAAGCCTTATTTTAAACTTCAGAAGAATGGACATCGTCAAGATGATCAGCATTGAAATTAATTAAATATGATTCAGACCGTGAATGTGCCTTGAGTAAGCTCCGAAATTATCTTGGATTATTAGCCATCATAGTGGTAACAAGTTGCTGTAAAACTGGCGCCGTGTGGCCTTAAACATTCTTTCGCAATTATTGCTTTCGCATGTATTTGATTGGGAGTTAGTAGCCGGTGGTCTACACAAACATTTTCCTTTCTTTTTATTGGTCTTCCCAATTACCCATCAAACCTCTGGCAATGTGTTTAACTAGGGTAGATTCTAATAGCACCCAGTTCGGTTGAATGGAGCCCAACGAGCGTTCAGCTATGAATAACTCAGTAAAAGAAGTTAATTGGAGAAGTGCGTCTTTCTTACATGGTTCCAAAGACATTCCTTTTGTACAAAAGGCAGTCCAAGTGCAATACAACGAATAATATGAATTCGCTGATGTAGTGGAACATGTTTCGGCTTTCCAAGCATATTTCAAGGTGTTAATAAAGCAGGTTTGGTTAGACCTTCGAGGGCACGCTGTTTACACATGTTTAATTTGCACAGAAGCTGTCACAGTGAAAACATTACCTATGATGGTAAACGTTAGTGCATTATGTTTTACTGACTTTTAGATGGTGCTGCATAACAAACCCACTACAAAGTGCGAATAAATCCGAAAGAAGTGACCGCTTTACATTTTCACTAAATATTCGCTTGTAAGGGAATCAAATAGAGCTTTTCCTATCGGAAGAAACAGTGTCTCCGAGTGTAATTTCGGCACTGGCTGGCGCTGTAGGCGCTGTTTTTCACTGTAAAGTCGCTGGAAAGCACTGTGAGGCACTGGCCGACACTGTATTTGCACTGGGCAGTGCTGTAATGTCACTGGTGTGCACTTGGTAGAACTGAAACGGGGCAGAGCACGCTGAAAATGGCGCTGCACACTGTCTCAGCGAGCAGCGACAGCGCCGACAGTATGCGTGCAGTGCGGCGCAGTGTAAGCTGGACCAGCGCACTGGACTGCCAACGGCGCTTCACACTTGAACTCGTGAACAGCTTGGGATTCGATATACGGGAATTATCATAAGGTCTATATTATATTGTTTGCGGGAGTAAAAGTTCGATGGCAGACTAACAATTACGGAAGGCGCTGATGCATTGTGAAGAAATTCCGCAACTTTAGTTCATTTTCGTCCAGAAAGGGCTCTATGAGAGATCATCCGATCAACACATATATCGTTCAGCCATATCAGATCGGCAGTTCAGGTCGGTGAACTCCATCTTTGTTCGTGAACACTTCGAAGAGTCTCAGCCACAATAATGGTGGCTATGTGCTTGCAGGGAAGGCAACAAATCGTCCGATGCTATAAGTCGATGAAATTCTCGCCGGTTCTACAATACCGCCGTAATCGCTAGCTTTTACGCGAAAAACCTCCTTAGCTTTACGAGTTCGGCACAAACTGCCGCCACCATCGCTTAGCGCTAGCTATCCCACGCAACACCTAGAAAGTGCGATTGCAGTTATATGTGTCACGGTGAGCAGTAGGCAAACGATGAGCGTGCATTATGATGCCCTTGCGGAGTGCTACCCCCCCGGCAGTACTTAGCCGCTGTAGAGCAAAGTTTATTAAGAACGCGCTCACTCTTCATGCATCAAACTGGTCATCTGTGCAGTTAAAGGGACTGTCTACCGTCCTTCATCGCTCTCCCGTTTTTTGGCTCAACAGAAAGCGTACCTTTTGAAGTGTCCCAGCGTGCAGTGGCTTCTCCAGAATCTCAATAGAAATTATTAAAACACAATTTTTTTCATCCACGAAGTCGCTCCTTCCTAGTGTAGGCATGCCAGCAACACTGGGTACCGCGCATGATGCGTCGTCGTCTCCCTGGAAACCCTTTCGGGCGCGGCAGGCATCTCAACGCGAACCGGCTTCAAGGTCGGCATTCCAGAGGCGACGACGAGGAGGAGAGGCGAGGGAAAGTCGGCGCGCGGGGGTGCGTCTCGGACATGCAGCGCCGCATGCATGACAAGCGCAGTACTACGCGCCTCCGCAGGCAGACGAATTCGAAGGCAGCGCCACATGCGCCACCCCGAAAGCAGCGAAAAAAAGAACAAATTGCTCTTGCACGCTATAACAAGGTGTCTCACAGGGTGAAGTACGCATGTAAGACATACATAATAGTTTTTTAGCAGAGTATGCATACCTGCGTGTGCTGGTTCTCGTACACTTGGAAAATGACGAACACGCTGTTGGGTGTCGCTAGCGGCGTTTTTTGCACCACTTTAAGAGCGAAATTAAAAACATAATTCCTTTTTTGTGGGGTGAAAGCGTGCTCGTTCCCGTAAATGTGACGCACGATCTGTCCAATTTTACCACAATCTTAAAAAATTTTCTGAGCGGTAGACAGTCCCTTTAAGTGATGGAATATGACCGCATTATAATGCGTCATGAGCGCGAAGACGCTCAAACGTTTATTAGGTGCTTGCAATTTATTCTCTTCGTTCCTTGTACAAGGCATTATTGACCATCGCGGACGAGGTATGAAACTAAGCCTAATCATCGTCACTGCTGTATTACGCGGAACGTAAACCAGAGCGAGGAACTTTTCGTATACGTTTTACTTACTGGATATGTGAAATATTTAGCGCTGTACAGATGGGGGATAGTTTCCCTGCATAAGTGTAGAGAACCATTTATTGGCTGACCAGTGCGAATGTTCGAAAGGTACCGTTCAGGAAGGCTGTCTCTTTTTTCTTTCTGTTGCTTCGAAATGTACCCGAAGGGTGCTAATATCCGGACGAGAGCACACCGACGTGATAAGCTACCTACGGTTTTTTTGTTCTATGCTGTTAGGTATTGCAATCTGCATTTACCAAAGCAAAATGACGACACGTACAACCCATAGTCATGCCACCAGAGAAAAAAATGCGACATTGGCGTGTTTCAGCGTGGCGTTGTAGTAGAGCGCCCGTGTCCAAGTGTGGAGCGTGCGTGTGTGGTACGTTCGAATCCTGCATTTCTTTTCCAGATTTAAAAAAAAAATTTTATTGCATTAGTACATGCACTATTCTTATATAAACGATATTCGCTTGATCACAGCTCTTACAAACGTGCGGAACGTCCGTTATCGGACAGTAACGAATGCCCCTGTATGCGCTTGCCAGCATCCAGTACACAGCGCGGTGTGCCAGTTTGCCAGTGTGAAGCGTCACGACGCTGCGCACTGGTCCAATAATCAGGTATGGCACTGGCCAGTGCCACTGGGTTTTCCGATAGGGTTTATGAAGCTTGCACAGCGCCTGCTCCTTGTCAAAAAAATGCCCCCACCTCCCCGAAGGGAATCGTGAGGAAATGCGAATGCATTTCTTGCGCCGAGAGTACACCATCGCCTTGAGAGGCGCCCAGCCAGCGAACGTCGAGAATGAGGCGCGCGCTTCACTCCATTTATATATACGTGCGAGCGAGCGAACGGGAGAGTGGGGCGCAGGGAGGAGAGAGAGAGAACAGCGAGAGAAGGAGTGGCGAATCACTGCACCTACCCTCTCCTACACTCTATCCACACACGCGGGAGCTCCACCGAGCTCCCGCGATGCAAGCGGCCTCACACTCCTGAACGCGCTCCTCCTCTCCACTCACTCTCCGCTACTCCGCCCGCACCACCTGCTCCGGTTGCTAGGGGCGAGGATAAGCGCGCGCGCCCGCAGCTGTTGCTATGGGAGGGGGAGTGACAGCGGAAAGATGCGGACTCCTAGACAGCTCTTCATGCCACGCTGTAAGTACCCTGCTGGAAAGCTGATAATGAATATTGGTAACAGCAGAGATGTAATGTTCAATAGGAAGGCGAATTTATGATAAAAAGGATAACGTAGGCACAGCCCCTACCGCGGACAGAGAGACCACCCCACTGCGTCGTCTCCTTCGTCTTCCTAGCAATCGTCGTGTTGCTTCGTTTCGTAGCACCGTGAGATTACATCCCTCCGGAAAAAGGCGACTCGGCGCCTGTTAGATCGGTATCGCGTGGAATGGCTACAGTCGACCCACGTGGACGACATCGCATGACGTTGACGACGCTGAAGCATCGGCTGGAGCGATTACATAAGTGACGTCTGTGATTTTTTTGACGGTGCGGTTGGGGCGGGAGTAGTGGGAGAGCAGTTTCACGAACAGGCCGACACGCCTTGAGGGATATACTTAAAGGGTGCTAAACAAACACACCCAAGAGAAGGACAAACAGACACACAGAGCACCAAATTGCAACTCGCCGGATGACAGCCAAAAGTTCCTGCACTCCCACGTTGGGCTCTAAGCCATAGTTTGGTCCTTTTCCTAATAACTGCAATAAATCCCTTGGTAAGACTTGGTCTCTGAGCACTAAGGCGCTATGATTTTTGGTCAAAAAGAGCAGCGAAACACGAGACGGAGTCTTCCATGTAGCTTGAACCACCTGGCTGATAGTCTTCCTGGCGTCACACTACTTCTCGGTTGCAAGCTAATGGGGATACATGGTGTAGACGGTGACTCGCAGAGCGTCACTAAACAACCGGTGTTGCCGACCTAACTCGGCGCGCAAAACCCTTTTTTCATCTGGCCAAGACAGCTGAAGGCTTCCAAAAATTCCGATGACTTCGCGAGTAGTCATGTCCTTCCTGATGCAGAATTCTATTTACCTGGATTGGCACTTCGCTGTTGCAACATTACTAATCATAGCGTTGACATGGGTAGTATAGGCAGCGCGACGTGGTTATTGACGTCAAGTCGTCCAGGAACGTGAAACGCGACCTCCAACAAACGGCGAGTGCCAAGCAGCCAAAATCCTGGCAAACGCTCGCCCGAGGCACGACACCATCGCCAACCCTGCGGCTTGCTTGTTTGCTGGCCATCCTCATCTACTTCATTACAATAACCCCCGGCGACGAGCGTAGCCATCCTGGCAGCTCAAGACGCTGATAGTATGGCGGGGTCATAAAAGGGCTTGAGCATCTGACGTGGACAATATCCCGCCCACAACGACGGAAGTCCTGGGGTGGAGTGAAGGCCACCCCAGGACTTCGTGGTTGACGGGAGATGTCTCAGCGAGAATGCGGCAGGGACCTTGGTATTGTGCGAAGAATTTCGACGACAGTCGAGGCGTGCTCGGGCGGCCCAAAGCCAAACAAATGCTCGCGTCGGGAAAGTGGAAAGCGAGCGCTCATAATCGAGTCGAAGATTCTGGCGGCCTTGAGCATCTGTTGTGATCGAGCGAGCCAATTGTCAACAATCTACCGCGTACTTAGCAAGATCAAAAATCAGTGTGTATTCAGTGGTGTCAGGTGTCTAGAGCAGTAGAGCGTCCAGCGTACACGGTAACTTGGGTCCGTACAAAAGAAAGAACGGTGAGAATCCGGTGGTCGCTTGCGTAGCAGTGTTGTGTGCGTACACAACGAATGGGGGGATGGCGTCGTAGTTGGTCTGGTCGGACGCAGTGTACATTGTCAGCATGTCAACGATAGTGCAATGAAAGTCTTTGGTCAAACCGTGCCGCAGCACAAAGTTCCGGAGGATGAAAAACGCAACATCTCTCGCAGTAGCTTTGGGCAACACTGCGGTTTGGTCGTAACATGGGAGATGGTCCACGCCAACAATTCTCCGCCTCTTGCCGGATGTAGTCCAGCAAAGCGGACCGTATAAATCGATGCCAATGCGGTCGAATGGACGGCCAGGGAAAGGGAGCGGCTGGAGTGTTCCACACAATTGTTGAGGCGGAGTTTTGCGCCTTTCACACGCCATGTGATCGCGCATATACTTGCACACAACGCCGTACACGCCTCACCTAGTAGTAGCGACGATGAAGGCGGTTGTAGCTCTTCAGAACGCCGTCATGAGCACTTTGCGCATATGGCGGGGTATCAGATGCGGCCATCAGATGCTTGAGGCCATCACATGCTTAATGTTTTCGCTAAAGGAGACCATCTCGAACGACGAAGTGCTAAGCATGGCGACGTATAGTTCTTGAGGCAGGACGAATGCATTGGTTTTCCAGAAAGTCAAGGAGTTGGCAAACCCACATATCCTTGCGTTGCTCCGACGACATGTTCAGGAAGTCAATTTGCCAGAGGGAAAATCCTGACGGAGAAGCCGCGCCGGACGCTAGTGGTGAGTGGGACAGTGCGTCAGCGTCAGAGTGTTTACAGCCATGACCGGTATACAACACGAATATCGTACTCCTGGCGACGGAGCGCCCAGCGCCCGAGGCCACCTGACGGATCTTTTAGGGACGAAAGTCAAAACAGAGCATAGTGGTCTGTGACAACATCAAAGGAGGGACCATAAAGACACGGGCGAAACTTAGCCAACACCGAAATTATGGCAACGCACTCTTTCATTGTAACGGAGTAATTGCACTCGCTTTCTTCAGGGTTTGGCTCGCATAAGCCATGAAGTGTTCCTCGTAGCCTGACTTCCACTGAGCCAAGACAGCACCCAGACCGACGCCATTGTCATTAAGGTTGACTTCCGCATAGGCGCATTGGGTCGAAGTGTCGGAGTGTGGGAGTATGGAAGATGACTTTATCATGTGCCTTAGCGTCGTAAAAGATTCGTCACACTCGAGTGACCACGCAAGCAGACCATTGGAGGCTGTTAGAAGATTCTTAAGGGGCGCGATGGTGGTAGCAAGGTCGTGGACAAATGAATGAAAGTACGAACACATCCGAATGAAACTTCGAAGCGTCTTCATCGAGATGGGTTTGCGATACTTGGCAACTGTACGGAGTTTCGCGGGGTCCGGGAAGACACCGTCTTTACAGACGACGTGGCCTAGTACGTACAGCTGCCGCGCACCAAGCACGTCTTTGTGTTAAGTTGAAATCCGGCAGTTGTGAGGCCCTTCAGTTTAGCACGTAGACGAACGAAGTGAGTGGTGAAATCTCAAGAAAATAGTTTGATGTCGCGAAGGTAACAAAGGCCCGTATTTCATTTGTAATCAGGAGGAATATTATCTATCATATGTTCGAACGTAGCTGGCACATTACACAGAACTAAAGGCATCACCTTGAACTCGTACAGTCCATCGTGAGTAATGAAGGCAGTCTTCCGGCAATCAGGTTCAGCCATGGGGACTTTCCAGTAACCCGACCGCAAATCCAAGGATGAGGAATATTCTGCTCCTCGCAGGCAGTCGACAGCGTTATCAATGCACTCCTATAGGTACACATCCCTCCGAGTTATCTTATTGAGACAGCGGTAGTCCTCTCACAATCTAGTGAATTCATGCTTTTTGCGCACGAGTACAACAGGCGATGAGCAGGAGCTCTGCGACGGATGAATGACGCCGCGTGTAAGCATGTCTTCGACTTGTTCGTTGATGATATGCTGTTCTTCTGCCGATACTCGGTAAGGGCGCTGCCGTAAAGAAGCATGAGGGTCGGTGTCCGTGTGGTGCACAACACTCGTTGTCCGACCTAAAGATGGCTGAGCGCAATCGTACGACGAGCGCCAACTTTCGCAGAAGGTAGATGACTTTGTCGCAATGTGTGGGCGGTAGATCGCCGGCGATAGAGGGGCAAAAAAGAGCCAGGCCTGCGCGGAATCGCAGGACAGTGACAGCGTAAGCTGAAGGAGCGACCTTCCTAGAGGCCATTGTAAACGCTTGGGGAAACTAGTGCAAGTACAGGTGGTGGGTATCCCCTGCGCCATAACCCTGTGGTTTGGGCTTCCCTCTGCACAGTCTGCTGTGCCCGACGTTGCCCTGCTAAGCCGCGCGCGTAACTTGATTGATTGATAGTGGTTCGGTAAGGAAAGGGCGCTAATTTCTGCAGCCCATGTAGGGAGCATGGCTAAGCGTCCGTGGGGGTGAGGGAACGGGAGTGAAAGAGATAGAGAGGAGAGAAAGGCCGTAGTGGAGGGCTCCGGAAATTTAGACCGAAGCAAGGCAGCAAGTTGGGCTAGTTGGTATAATGTCATGGTAGAACAGCGCGCACACGCGCACGCGCACACGAACGACCACCTGGGGTTCTTTAACGTGCACTGACAACATACAGTACACGGGCCTCTGACATTTTCACCTTCATCGAAAACGCGACCGCCGCGGCCGGGATCGAACCCGCGTATTTTGGGTGGCAGCCGAGTACCATAACCACTATACTACCGCTGCGGATCGCGTAACTTTGCGATTCACTTCTTCAGCAGCGGTCCGATTCTTGCGAGGAGGCGGCTGCCGGGGCTGCGCACTTCGCTTGTCGCGTGACGCATGGCACGATACGACAAAACTGCTTCACGAGGCAGCGCTTCGTAAAAACACATTTCGAAGGCTATGCGGAGCGGCGCGAATAGATGGCAGCAGTTGTCCTGTTCTCCACGAGGAGCGATATTGGTTACCGTCACAGGCGGCGGCGGCGGCGGAGGCGGAGGACAACTACGGCGCCGTTGATGCGATCTCATAACAGCTCACGCTGTAAAACCGCCCACAGCTGAAGATTTTTAAACGGGTGATGTTACAGCATTAGGTTGAATGCGGGGTTGGTCCTCAGTGAAATCCAGGGAATGCAGGAATTCGACATCTTGTACTGGTCTCAAGGACTCACGACAGTGTAGGGTAATAAGCGACGACAATGAACTGGATACCATCATTGTGGCTGCACCAGACTCCATTGTAAATATTGCAAACAACAGGCATAATCCCGGACGACGGAGTAACACATCGAAGGGGGGCAAACAAGACCGTTCCGTCAGGTTCCGCCAGGCAGGAGACGGCTAGGAGGGTCCACGTTTTCGGTGGTATATCTGTGTCTTCAACAACGACAAATTTGTGTGGGTGGGAAATAGGGTCAGCCGAAATGGTGTCTTGCAGTGGTGTGAGAGCCACTCCCGCCTTTGAACAGTATATGACGGCACGATTACGTAAGAGGAAGTCGCATGCGAGAATAATGTCGTAGGAGCATGACGACTCTGTCGCGTCAAGAACGTCTTGAATAACTAAGTACACGCGCGGTGCATATGGCCGAAGGGAAAATGCACTGCGAACTTGCAGTGTAGAGCACTAGTCCTGGTAGCGACATGGTCTATTTCTTCATCTTATGGCAGACATTTTCACGAATTAGGGAAACGGCGGCCCCTGTGTCAGTCAATAGGCGCTAGTGCTGCAGTTCCTTCAATTTCCACATCGATAACATTTCGCGGCGAAAGAAATGGAGGCCTTGAATAGTTCGAGTCGCATGGAGCTCTTGCCTACGGAACTGCAGCAATCAGTTTCCCTCTTCCGTAGTTGGACGGCGACGCATTGGTGATAGCGAGCGTCATCGCGCTGATGGGGAGCGCCGGTTTGGAAAGGGCGGACAGTCCTTAGCGGTATACCTTTGTGGCGTACGGAACGGCGAAGGAACAGGCGCGTCGAAGGTGTCATACATGCACGGAGGATACCGGCGACAGTAGGGGGCGTCGTGCCCAGCGACATCACAACCGAAGCAGATAGGCTCGTTGTCTGACTTACGCCACGCGTCCTGGCGTCGGAAGAACGGAGCCGGAGCCTCGCATAAGGAGGCGGCGCAGCACGCACGGTTGTCGGCTCGCTGTGGATCGGAGTCGCGTCTAGGAAATACGGTGCAGACTGTTGAGGCGGCCTAGCAGCGACAAAGCCATAGGTTACAGGCGCAATGATAGGTGGTGGCTGTGGCATAGGTGGGAGGGTCTCGACAACATTAGTGCGAAGGACCTGTTGAAGGTCCGGAGCCAAAGATTCTGTAGGCGCATGTGTGAGAGGTAGTAAGCAGAGCTGTCGTGCTACCTCTTCATGGATAGAATCCTAGATTGTAGATAGCAGCAGTTGTTGATCGGCAGGGTGTGGACCGGCTGAAGACTGGATAAACTAGAATGCGCGCCAGGAGTTGCGAGGGTTTGGCGGGCGATTGCGCGCTGCTTACGCAACTCGCCGAAGCTCTGTAACAAGCAGATAAGGGCGTCCACCTTGATAGGATTTTTTTGGAGAAGCATATCAAAGGTGTCCTCCTCGATGACTTTCAGAATGTGCATGACTTTCTCGTCCTCACTCATTGCGGAGCTCACACCGCTGCACAGGTTGAGCACATCCTTGATGTAGATTGTAAAGTTCCCTGCTGGTTCCTGAGCACGTTGATACGAGGTCCGCTCTGCGAGAAGCTTGCACGCCCTTAGTCGTCCAAAGACGTCTGTAATCGAAGTCTTAAGGACAGGACAAGTTAGCATAAGGGCGTCGTGGTTGTTATACGCAACTGAGCGACATAGGCGAGGTGAAAGGTGGTATGACTCAAGTTCATTGGATCGTCCCATTTGTTATCCTCACTTACTCGTTCATGGACAGTTAACCAATATTAAACATCCCAGTCACCTGAGCCATTGAAGATTCGCTGATCCCATTAGCAGTGGATGGCGCCGCAGGTGACATGCATTGCCGAAGGTCTAGGCTGAGCAGGGTTGGCGCCAGCCATGATGATACTGGGGACAGGAACAGGTAAAGCATACGGGAGCGATGTTCCAGTTCGGTACTGAGAACTCACGTACTTCCAGCAAACGCGTCTTGGTTTATCGACATCTACAGGTCGAGGAACGTCAAAGGCAAGCTCCGACAAACGGCGAGCGTCAAGCAGCCAAAGTCCAGGCAAGCAACTGCTCGAGGCACGAGACTGTCGCCAATGCTGCACCTTGCTTGCTTGTCTGACTCGTCTTCTTCAGTACAACAGGAACACACCCAGGCGAGAGACAAAAGGATCCCGATGTAGTAGAAAGAGAGAGAGAGAGAGAACTTTATTTAACCTGTAGGTCAGGCGATTTGGTCGGGGTAGGGCCACAAGCACCCCAGCCTAGGTGACGGCCTGGAGCCCTTGGACGCGGGCGGCTTCCTCGGCGTGCCGGACGGCCCAGATTTGATCGGAGAGGTTGTGGCTGAGCAGGCACGCCTCCCATCGCGCCCCGTGGTCACAGTCTGCCCCCGCTTCTGATAAAGGGATTCTGCTGTGCGCTGCTTGTGCATGCCCACAGCATGTGCTGCAGCATCGCTCTGACTCCGTACACTTTATACATGTCAGACTTATAAATATCTGATAGCAGAGGCGGAGGATCACCGGGTTTGGATATGTGTGTATCTGTAGTTGTCTCCAGGCAACCGCCTGTTCCTTCTTTTGTTTGGCATGTCGTGGTGGGTACTTACATGTGGTAAATCTGTAGTGTTGTGTGATGTCTCTGAAAGTGGTCATGCGATCACCCACGTCCACTCCCGCATCGCCCGCGTCTTGGGCGCGGTGTTAGGACTGTCTGCGGTCGTCGCAGCTCAGCGGGAAAGTTCTCGAGCCGAGGGGGCAGCCGCCTCATTGCCCGCAAGGGGTGGGTCCGTGTGCGAGGGGGTGCATAGGAGGAAACTCATTTTGCAGCAAATGTTGCCATCGTCAATTTGGAGGATGCGGGCCGCTTTCCGGGAGATCCGGCCGCTGGCATAGCTACATATCGCGGCCTGCGGGTCGCTTATTGTAACTGTGGCGTCCGTAGTGCCTATCGCGAAGGCTATCACCGCTTCTTTGGGTGCCTCCGTCTCTTCCGTGTGTATCGTGGCACTCGCAATGCAATTCCACTATGGTTCGTTATAGCGACCACGAATCCGTGTCGGCGCTCGTAACAGCCGCGTCTACGCACACCGTTTCCTGACTGTTGCCAAATTCAATTTCAAGATCGCTCGCGCGGCTGTTTCGCCGGCCAACGTGATGAGTCGGTTGCATGTTTTTGTGCAACAGCGGAACGAAGATACTCTCGCGACTCTGGAGATCGCAACCTTTTCTCCGTGGTGCGTGTGATAGGTGATGCCAAGAGTTTCGAGGATGTGTCGGCCGGTGCGGCTCTTTGCCTGCCGCTCATACTGCGGTGACGTTGTGCGCTTCGATTAACTCATGTGAGATGTTGTATAACCCCAGTTCGAAAAGTTTGTCCTTACTCGCGTTAATAGGTAGTCCGATGGTGCGTTCGTATGCATTGCGAATAATGCAGTCTAGTTTCGTTCGTTCGGTCGCTTGCCACTTGAGGTGGGAGGGCACGTACATCATGCGGCTGATTATGAAGGCCTGCAACAATCAGATGGTATTGTTCTTTCATTCCACCGTGTCTATTGGTGATACGCCTCAGAAGCCGAATAGTTTGATGAACCGCGTGCTCCAGCCTGCGTATGGTTTGGCTGTTTTGGCCATTCGCTGACAGGTGGGAGCCCAGTGCCCTAATGTCGTGAATGTGCGGGATGATGTCGCAACTGTAATGTCCTTGTCCGTGGGATAGATTACAGAAGTGGTGGTCTTGGGCTTACGGTCCCGGCGCGTGGGTATGCTGAGCAGGAGCTCCGACTTATCCGCGGAGCATTCGAGGCTCGTGTCGCAGAGGTACTCCTGCACCGCGCCAACGGTCGCCTGGAAAGCATGCTCTACGTAGCCGTTGTTCCCCTCGGTAACCCAGAGGATGATGTCGTCGGCGTACAAGCTGTGGTGCAAGACTTCTATTTCTTCCAGTACCCGAGGTAATCCAAGGAGCACAAGGTTCAACAGCCTGGTTGAGATGACGGAGCTCTGCGGTGGGCAAATGCAACACGTCCATGTTTTGCGATTCCAAAGAGCCGATCGTTATGCGGGCCGGTCGACCAGTGAGAAAATTCCGCACGTAGGCATATGTTCTATGGCCCAGTCGCAGTGCCTGTATGTTTTTAACTATGACAGTGTGTTTAACACTGTCGAATGTCCCTTTGAGGTCAATCCCGAGAGTAGCCTTTGCTTCTTGTGTGGGATTATCGACAATTTGATTTTTCAGTTCAATCATCATATCCTGTGCAGAGAGATTACGACGGAATCCGAGCATCGTATGTGGTAGCATGTCTCGTTCCTCGAGGTAGTTGTTAAGGCGAGCGACAACCACGTGCTCCATTACCTTACCGACGCACGACGTCAGGGATATCGGTCGTAAACTATCGATGTGTACTCGTTTGCCCGGCTTAGGGTTCATGATAATGCGCGCTGTTTTCCATGACCTCGGTATCTCGCCGGCGTTCCAGCACTCATTCATGTAATCTGTCAGTCTTCTCTGTTATGCGTCCGGGCCCGGCGACGATATTGTGTTCAGCCTGTGCAGGACCGCCATCACCTTTGCAATGCTGAAGTCTTCGTCTAGTTCCGCGTTACGCTCTCCCGCATACAACGAGGGGGCCAGCTACCTTGACGTAGAGGGTAGCATCAAGAAACTCCGCGGACGTACCTTCGTAGTCATATATTAACCTGGCGCATTTTATGCGCGTGCACTGTCTTGGTCTCCTGCGGATCCAAGAGGTGCCGGAGGAGGTGCCACGCCTTGGCCATTCCTAGTTGGTTCTCCATGCCGTTGCAGACCTCTTCCCATTTTGTACTGCATAGATGGAAGGCGTGGTCTTCGATGTCCCTGTTTAGGTGTGCTATACGCCTGCGTATCGTGCAGTTCTGCCGCTGACGCTTCCGCCTTTCTTGCAGGCTCCGCTTAGCTTCCCACATGTGTAGCAGTCTCCTGTCTATCACCTCTAAATCTGCTTCCGGAGGCACTGCCCGCTTTGCCGCTTCTGCGTCCTGCTTGAGCGTCGCAGTCGAGCTTTCAGTATCCTCTATTGCCGCACTGCTGCGATTCTCCTCTTTCCGGTATTTGCGAAACACGTCCCAGTCGACTAGCCGGTGGTGCTTGGCTTTGGCGCCGTTCTTGCGATGGGGGCGGTGGTGATGCGGCACCTAATCGACCTGAATCTCGATCACCAAGTGACTGATCACTTCCCACGTCCTCTTGCGTGTTGTGCCGCCGTGCCCCAGCGACATTCTTAGTAAACGTGAGGTCGTGCGAAGTGTCCATACATACGCTGTTTTCACGGCGTGTGGGCGCGGAAGGGTACGTAACGAGCTCTAGTCCCTCGTTCAGCGCTTCCTTACACATGCGCTTACCCTTCACAGTTTCGTACCCGCATTGAATTAGCCCGCGATTACTAAGGGCCCATCACTGGCTACCTTGCGTGCTTTTCGTAGTAACATGGTAAGGCGGTGTTAGGCTTTCGGTCTGCTATACACATTCAGAACAAAAAGACCAGGGCCACGCCGATTTGTCGGAATCAGTTCTGTCAGCACGTGCGGTGTACTAACATTCTGGAGTTTACGTTGAGCCACACTGAGGTTGTGTCTTACTGGTGCTGCAGCGGCCGGTGGTGTTCCCGTGGTCACGGCCTTGTCTGTCGCTTTGTAACCTGCCAGCATGACAGCGCAGTTGGTCTCCTGTAATAGTATTACATCCGGCCGTTCCCGGTTACGCAGGAATTGCTGGAGATGCCCCCGTTTCCTCCTGTACCCCCTCCAGTTCCACTGCCAGATTGTGAATGTGTTCCGTGAGTTATGCTATCGTGAGCGTTGTGGTTGTGTGGTGTTGTGTTGCGCCATTGTGACTGTCCGCGTTCTTATTAGCCGTCCGGTTGATCCTGCGCCTCTTCATTTGTTGCCGTCCTGAGGTATGGTTTACCGGTTGCCCGTAACGGGTGACCGCACCACCCGGGAGCCGCATTTCGATATTATCTATGTGTGCTTGCACCGACAATGAGCTGACCTATTGCACCGGTTAACTGCTCGGTTTGTGCGGTTTGCTGAGCTATAGCACTGTTCAGATGTGCGTTATGCTGGGATTGTTGGGAATTCGAGTGCTTTTAGTCGCTCGCGGAGTTCCTCCTTGCGTTTCTGCGATTTCGATTTGGCCTGTTCCGGATCTAGCACCTTACGTTTAAGGGTGTAGGCTGAGCTTCTCGCGCCTCCATGACTTCCTCAGCATTCTCAAATTCTTTGGCGGAGACGGGTGTGATCGGAACCGGAAGAATGTTGGTAGACGGGGCCTCCCCCTTTAATACAGCATTTTCTTTTCTTAACCTAGCATTCTCTTGTAAATTTTGAATGACTGATTCGAAGCGATCTAATCGATGCTGTAGCGGACCTACTCTGACATTGTTCCTACTGTAAGAGGCGCGGCTCTCTGTAGCTACTCAGGGTTTTTAATTAATGACAGTCTCTGGTAGCAAAAGCTGCGTGTGGGGAGCTCGTCGGGACGTGAGCGCTCCGCAGCTCACCTGTGGGAGCTTGAATCCTCCTCCTCCTTCCGCAACGGCTGCGTAGCCCACTCGGGCCGTCGATCCGCTGCGATCACATTTTCTTGTTCGTTAACGCAAATGCTCTCTTCCTCTGCTGTGTCACGTCCCACCCCGGCTGCATTGCGTATGCAGCTGTCGACGCGGTCCTTCTGGTAATTCGACACGTTGAAGCGGTTGCGCAGACGTACGACCATCTTCAAATGGTCCGTCGGTAGGTTTGGCATTCTTCTTCTCTTGGTGATCTTCCGCACATAGTGCTTCGCTCTCATCGTATAAGCTGCCACTGATTGCTGGTTACTCGCCGGGTCGCCGTCTGAGGGCGCCACCTCCTTGATGTTACGTTTGATGTTGCACCATCTCTGCTCTTTCCCGAACTCTTTCGACAATAACTCCATCCCTTCAACACGCATGACATTCATCTCGGGCGCCGGCCCAGCAGAGCTGGAGCTACAAAAGCCTGGCCGATGCATTAGGCTTGACAGTTTGGCCGACGTGGCAGCACGTAGGATCGTAAAAACGTGGACGAAAACAGGCTCACGCACGCAAACTTGGTATCGGGTGAGTCCGCATAACGTCCACATTCACTTGTGAATACCGTAAACTTGACAGCTGTAGAGAATTCGCCGAAAAACCATAAAAATTTGTGGAACCGATGATATGTAGAACCGCTCAACACTTCCTCTTTCTCCCACTCTGATGTAGTAGAAATATACCTTAAACTTCCTCTTGGGCTAGTTGGTTCAAATTGGTGCACATGCTTACAGTGCGCTAAATAAACAGACACAAGAGAGGGACACACAGACACAGAGAGCACCAACTTACGACTCGCCTGTTGAAATCATGCCCTCCCACGTCGGGCGCTAAGCCATACTTTGGTCCTTCCTCTAATGACTGAATTCTATCCTTTGGCGAGACTTGTTCTCCGAGCACCTTAAGGCACTATAATTTTCGGTCATGAAGGGGCGGTTTCTCAAACCTTAGCTATCCATGTCAACATAATGATTTGCAATGTTGCGACAGCACAGCGAAGTACCAAGCCAGGTAATAAGGGTTCTGCAACAGTAAGGGCATCATTTCTCGCGAAGTCTTCGGACTTTTTGGAAGCTTTCAGCCGTCTTGGGGACACGCAAAAAGGGTAAGCAAGATTTCGCACTCCGAGTTAGGTCAACAAACCCGGATGTTTAATGACGCTCTGGGAGTCACCTTATACACCACGCATCCCCCTTGGCTTGTAAACAAGAAGTTATGTGATGCCAGGAAGACTATCAGCCAAATGGCTGAAGCAATATGGAAGACTCTGCTTCGCGTTTTGCTGATTAATTTTAGGAAACCGTCCCTTCATGACCAAAAATCACAGCGCTCTAAGGCCCTCGGAGACAAAGCTTTGCCAAAAGCTTTAATGCACTTGTTAGAGAAAGGACCAAAGGATGGCTTAGCACTTGATATGGGAGCGCATGAACTTTTCGCTTTCAACCGGCGAGTTGCAAGTTGGCGCTCTGTGTGTGTGTGTCGTGCTCTTGTGCCTGTTTATTTAGCGCCCTCTAAATAGGTGCACCAATTTAAACCAACTGGCCAAAGAGAAAATTTTAAATGCTAAGCCATTCCTAGCAAACTTCGGCGACTTTGAACGTCTCTATCTATCTATCTATCTATCTATCTATCTATCTATCTATCTATCTATCTATCTATCTTTCTTTCTTTCTAGCCACCTGTAACTTTCTGCTCTCCTGGCCGCTTCGTTAATGGGATGTATACGAAAACTGGTTTGCCAGAACACGAATGCCTGACGAACATAAATGAGAGGTCATAACATGAAAATCATAACGTGCATGTTATGAGCGGAATGACTTACATGCCAAGATCTTGGTGCTCTCCTGGCGTTTTCGTTAATGGAATGTATAAGAAAATTGGTATGACTTATGACAGCATGACGAACATAAATTACAGGTCATAATATATAATCATGATATGCATGTCTTGAGGGGATGATTTTCATGCCGCGGTCATAGTGCTGTCCTGGCCGTCTGGTTAAGGGGATGTAGGCGAAAATTGGTATGCCACAACATGGCAGCATGCCGAACATAAATGACAAGGTCCTAACATAGAAATCACGACATGCATGTCACGAGCGGCATGATTTACCTTCCACGGTCTCGGTGCTGTCCCGGCCGTTTCGTTAATGGGATGAATACGAAAATTCGTATAGCACAACGTGGCTGCATGTCGATCATGTGTGACAGGTCATAACAGGGAAATCGCGACATGTGTGTCACGAGCGGCATGATTTACATGCCACGGTCTTAGTGCTGTCCTGGCCATTTCATTAATAGGATATATACGAAAATCGGTATGCCACATGACTGCATGACGAACATTAATGACAGGTCGTAATATGGAAATCAGGATATGCATGACATGAGCGGCATGATTTACATGTCATGGTCTCAGTGCTGTCCTGGCCGTTCAGTTAATAGGATACATACCGAAATCGGTATGGCACAACATGACTGCATGACGAACATAAATGACAGGTCATAATATGGAAATCGTGATATGCATGCCATGAGCGGCATGATTTACGTCCCACAGTGTTGGTGCTCTTGCGGCCGTTTCGTTAACTTCATATATACGAAAACTGGTATGGAGAGACAATGTCTGGCGACCATGGGTGACACGTTCTAAGAACATTAAATTCGTGACATGCATGTCATGAGTGGCATGATTAACATGCCGGGCATTCCTTAATGGGATATATCCCCAAATTCGTATGGTACGACACGACTGCATGACGAACGTAAATAACCGGTCATAACACGAAAATCCTGCCATGCATATCATGAGCGGCATGGTTTACATGCCACAGTCTTGGTGCTCTTGCGGCCGTTTCGTTAACATTATATGTAACAAAATCAGTGTAGCGAGACAACAATGCAAATGCATTTTACGTGCTGATGCGTGCTTCGCATTTCCTTGATTCCCACTGCACGTGCGATTTGCCAGTTTTCTTTAAATTATATTTCAGGTACATCGGACTCCTTTTGTCTTTTCCCTGTATGTGTTCCAGCCTATACTATCCACGTCAACACTATGATCTGCAATGTTGCGAAAGCGAAGTGCCAAGCCAGCTACCTAGGATTCTGCATCGGGAAGGGCATCACTACTCACGAAGTCGTCGGTCTTTTTCAAAGTGTTCAGCCGTCTTGGCCACACGCAAAACGGGTTTTGCGCACCGAGTTAGGTCGACAAGCCCGGTTGTTTAATGACGCTCTGCGAGTCGCCTTCTACACAATGCATCCCTCTTGGCTTGCAACAAAAAATTATGTGAAGCCAGGAAGACTATCAGCCAGATGGTTCAAGCTACCTGGAAGACACTGCTTCGTGTTTCGCTGCTAACTTTAGGAATACCGCCCCTTGAGGACCAAAAAACCACATCGCCTTAAGGTGCTCGGAGACCAAGCCTTGCCAAAGCATTTCATGCTGTTATTAGAGAAATGACCAAAGTATGGCTTAGCGCCCGACGTAGGAATGCATGAACTTCTGGTTTTCAACCGGGGAGTAGCAAGTTGGTAATCTTTGTGTATGTGAGTAGGTCTCTTGTATCTGTTTATTTATAGCTCTGTATGTTTGTGGGTCATTTTGCACGAACTGACACTATAGGAAGTTTTATTACACCGTGTAGCTGTGCAGAGAAGGACGAGGTCGTCCGCAGAGAATTTTCGCTCACGACGACGGTTGTCATACAAATACTTCGGTCTGGCCTGCGCTTCAGATAGCCGCCGATGGGCGATTTCGCGTGCCTTGGAAGCTGTAGCGATGGTGTCGCGAGCATACTCTGAGGGGGATGCTAGATCTTTTGGCAGGAGCGTGTTCAACGGCAGTGTCCGTTCACGTCCATGCAGGGGACAGAACGGGGTCTAGGAACGGTGTCGTGGCGGGCCGAGTTATCGGTGAACTTCACAAAAGGAATCGCGGCGTCTTTGTCTCGATGATCTGAAGAAACCTAAACGTATAGACTATCAGTGTGTGTTCGTTTCAGGCTTTCCGCGAGGTTGTTTGTTTGATGATGATTCGCTTTCGTTAATTTGTGTTTTGTGGTATTACAGCGAAGGAGATGTTGGACAACCGTAGATAAAAAGTAACGGCCTTATTGTGTAAGAAGTTGGGGAGGAGCTGCATTGTGGAAGACGCGGCGACTGCGGTAGCACAGCTGGTCTGTATGGCCCGTGTAATGGCGTAGCCTGTTACATAATCTGTCGCAAGGGCAATGCACTTATTTCCTGATCGTGAAGTAATGAAATGTACCAACAGATCCAGCCCAACATGATGAAACGGTTCGGGTGGTATATAAATGGGTAGAGAATTCCGGCCACTAGGAGAGCTGTCCTTTGACGACGTTGGCATTGTTCACGGACATTGACATGATGTAGCAAAGAACGGTAAAGCCCAGGCCAGAAAAATCGTCTCCGGACAAGGCCGTGGTCTAGGGAAATACCAAGATGGCCCGCTGTCGGAACGTCATGGAGCTGTGTGAGTACCGTCGCCCTCAGATGAGAAGTAACCATGGCCGTCGGGGCACATATAAGATGTCGTGCGCAAGGAGAAACGTGCGAAGGAAGGGTCTGCCGGGTCATAGCATACGGTGCATGATATCGCGCAATGAAGCATCACGCTCTTGCCCTTCACCGAGGTTCAGAAAAGCATTGTGCGTGGAGATCCCACCAGCTGCCTTATTGGAATATGTAGTGTCGACGGGGTGGCGAGACAAGCAGTCAGCGTCCTGGTGCATGCTATTGCACTTGTATGCTACTTACTGTGTAGTCGGATTCTTGCAGACGAAGGGCCCAGCGACGTAGACAGCTTGTTCGATCTTTAAGCGTTAGGAGCCACCAGCGAGTATGGTGGTCTGTGGTAACAGTGACAGGTCGGCCATATAGGTGTGGCAGAAATTTTGTCCCCTACCACACAAGTGCGAGGCACTCGCGTTCTGTGATGGTGTAATTGCGTTCCGTGTTTAAAGCGGGTGGCTTGCGTACGCAATAAGTCTGTCGTGTCCGCGTTGACACTCAGCTCGCACAGCGCCAATTCCATAAACACTAGCATCTGTTCGGACATCTGTTGGGGCAGATGGGTCGTAGTCTAGACACAGTGAAGTGTAGTCGCAGTGTGTGGCAATGTAGACGAAACAGAGGCAGTGCCTGTTAAAGCAGTTGCCCATGTTATCTCCTTACCTCTGTCGCACATATGTAATCTTATCCTAAGCTCTGAAACGTTTCCTACAGGCCAATCTCCGTTCTACCTATGTTTTCTAAGGTTATAGAAGAAACAATAAACAACAGACTTAGTCATTTTTTTCAGCAAAAGAACGTTATATTTATAAACCAATATGGATTGAAAGAGAAAAAATCCACTGAAATGGCAGTGCTTGATATTAAAGATAACATTGTTGACAATATAGAAAACAATTTACTCACGGTAGGGCTCTTTCTTGACTTATAAAGAAGCCTTTCATTCCTTCGAACATGGTATTTTACTGCTCAAACTATCCAGATGCGGTGTTAGAGGAATAGCAGTAGACATCGTAAAAAATTACTTGGCCATTTACAATGTACTAACGTTTGTAATGCTAAATAGTAATTCGGTGAAATTAGATGAGGAGTGCCGCAAGGCTCAATCCTCGGCCCTCTCCTATTTATTCTATATACATTAATGATACAGCAAACATACCTCTAACACCTGACATTTTGTACGCCGACGACACCAATGTATTCTTTTCTGGGCCAGATATTGACGACCTTGTCGCCTGTCAATCTATGGTTACAAAACCTGTCTACCTGGCTTAGGGCTACATGCTAAATCCGCACGATAAAAAACAAAGTTTTTTGTATTTATACCCTACAACAAGACTTACACTAGCCAAAAGATTATCATCTTTCAGGGACTGCCTACTGATCGCGTTACATCACACAAATTTCGCGGTGTCTTTCACGAGCATTTAGATTTGTCTGTTCATGGGAACTACAAACGAAAAAATATCTCTCGATCAGTTGACATACTATACACGTTACATAACTTATTACAGATATGGCTAAAAACACAGCTCTAATACACTACTATACATTCGCAACTTTACTATTGCTTTCTCATATGGGGAACAACCACAAAAACAAACCTGTTGCATATCTCTGCTCCAAAAACAAGCTGTGCAGTTAGTTGATAACGTGCCATTTCATTCACACATAGCGGCATTCTTTGAGAAGCATGGACCGCTACTAATTAATAATATCCAACATAAAAATTAGCAATGATAATATATGCCAAAGTTAATCTGACTTAACCGAATTTTCAAAGAAGTTTCTTGAGCAGCCAGCGCCACAGCCATAATTTATGACACACCAGCTTCAAGAAAGGTACCCTGGTACTAATACGGTGCACAGCAATTAAGCTTCCATATTCCCAATTCCTGAATAAGCACTTAATCGTGATTACACTAATTCAATAAACCTGCTCTATTGATCCCTTCAAAAAGAAGATACTGCGTTTTTCTAAATATGCAAACAGATTTTCAGATCACTTCTGATTCTTCCTTCTGTCATAGGTAATAACCTCGTAAATATTGTGTTTAATGCTGCTCTCCCTATTTCTTTTTTATTGAATTCGTATCTTAAGCGTAATTATGCATATCTTCTTGCATTTATTGGCTCGATTTCCGGAAACAATCGCAAATATATGATTTCACCTTATTTTTTATATTTTTTGTCATGTAACTGAGGTTATTTATGCGTGTACGCGGCTGATCGGCGCTCTTTGCCGGCGACTTTCTTTGCCTTTACGCCGATTCCCAAGGCAACTATGAATTTTAGTTGTCTAAAATAAATTTGCAATTGAAATTGAAGTAGCGTGCAAGAATTACAGGACTAGTGAGCACGGTTACAAGGTGTGGCAAGGTGTCGGCTTGCTCAAGGCCCCAAGTACAGGGTATCCTTTCTTTAGGAGATTGGTCAGAGGCTCAGCAATGTATGCAAACTTTCTGACATGGCAACGAAAGCAGGCACGTTTTTGGCACAACTCGGTGCAGTGAAATCGAGTACATCAGGGACTTCAGCAGTATCAAGGCACACGCCCGACGCGTCGACGAGGTGTCCGAGAATAGTAATTTC
Organism: Hyalomma asiaticum; assembly: GCA_013339685.2. Lineage (NCBI taxonomy): Eukaryota > Metazoa > Arthropoda > Arachnida > Ixodida > Ixodidae > Hyalomma > Hyalomma asiaticum. Next base: position 127,598,602 of record CM023485.1, read on the forward strand.
AGGTCGACCAAAGTGGCAGTTGGAAGAATTGAGCTGTAGTCCAGCTGCACGGAAGACCGAAAGAACGGACGAGAGGTGTTCAAGGTGTGTATCGAACGTCGCAGAGAACACGTTGAAGTCCTCGACATAATAAAACCAGATGGACCACTTAAAGCTGTGCAGAAGCATGTCCATCATGCTCTCGAAGGTGGCTGCGGCATTGCACAGGCCGCACTGCATGACTCTGAACTGATAAAGACTATCCGGCGCTACAAACGTGGTTTCCTGGCTGTCCATGTCATCGACGGCAATCTGACAGTAACCAGAGCGTAGGTCTATTGATGAAAAGTACGTGGCATCACGCAGGAAATCTAACGCGTTGTCTATGCGTGGCCGTGGATAGATATCTCTCTTTGCTATTCTGTTGAGATGCCGATAGTCCACACAGAACTTTTTGGTGGTGTCCGTGTTTTAACCAAAACAACCCGGTAAGCCCACGGGGTGTACAATGTTTCTATGATGCTACTGTGAGTATCTTATCAACTTCCTAGGCAAGGCAATGACAGAACGAGTGACCCCATAGTCGTCATCCGTTACAAAGGCGTTAGACTGAACAATGATGATACAGGTACCTGCCTGCGGTAGCACGCGATCAGAGTCAGCAGAACAGATCTTGGTCTGTGCTGTGTCGTGGGCGTCGGGAACATCTTGCAAACCGAGTTGGACCACACCATCCAAGTAGTCAATTACAGCTGAGTGAGCTGATAAAAAAATCAAGGCGAAGGATCATGTCGTGAGCACAGTGTTCAAGCACATTAAACAATACGGATGCTTAGCAGCCACCAACGCTTACACGGGTGGCACACATTCCCAGCACTGTGGGCATGACTCCGTCTGCAACTTGGACTATGCGGAACACGGCAGGAGTAAGCACCGTGACAATATCTATGTGCAACGCTTCCTCGTTGCGCTATTTGCGCTATCGCTCTATTCAATATCACTGCTACACCACCTGTCAACAGCGCCGGCGATGTTTACGCAAGGCGTGCTCCTAGCCCGGCTCTGCTACCGTGCTCATTGCTATCATGAGTAGCCACACCCTCAGGGCACACAAGATCAGTTAAAGACCTGATAAACTTCTTCTCTTTGCCTCCGCAATATTTGCACGCGCAAGAAATAGACATTACGAGGAAAGTTTTGTGGATTTTGCGCCATTGCTTGTGTAGAATAGCCAAGTCCCTATCTGAAAAAAAAAGAACGTCGTACTGGGGCGTGATCGGGACACAATGCGTTCGCTCGTTGCAACGTCACGTATTGGGGGCGGCTTCTCGTATGCGCTGCGGAATGGTTTTCACTGGGTACTGCGCAGGCTTCAGGATCGGTCATTCTCCTTTTTTTTCCGTGGGTTCTGTTCTACGACGGGGTGACAGGTGAAATATACGAGAACGGGAGGGCAAAAGCAACCAATCGGGTAGGGGCGAATCTCCCAAAAAATGAGCGTGTTTTCTATCTTCTTTTCAGCAGTATACCACACAAGAAGGCCTTTTTTTCGTTTTTGACTGAAAAGGACTGCTTTCTCAAAACGAACATTTTTCCTGACTTTGAATGCGTGACGTGCATAGAAAAAACGTGGTGACGCAGAACTGTGGTCGCGCCCCGCTGCTCAGAAGGTAAGGGTGATCCCGGTCAATGGCACACAATGAAAAGCGAACAAAGCCTTCCACCTTCACGGACAACAATCTATTATCTCGCGCCTGATGTAAATGCTACGTCAGCAACGGCGCAGTGTAAGACGCTTAGATCCATGAAGAAAAAATAAACCATGAAAAGATCGCTAAAAACGATGGAGACTTATCTTCGTCAGGAAGGAAACTGCTTTCTCGAACGTTGGTTTCTGTGCACTTTGCAAACTCTTCCCCTCCTCAGAAAAGAGAAGAGGGGCATGTTCAAAAAAAAAGTAGGAGGGGCTAAGGAGAGTTGGGTGACATGTGTTAGTGTGACTGAGATAGCCTGCAAAAACAAAAGCTGGGTATGTTGCTGAAAGAGTGACTGATATGTTTAAAGACCCTTACCCCCTCCTCAATTTTCTCTTTTTTACACAGTCCATCATTTCCCTTCTGTCCTTTCGAGGTATGGGGAGAGTGTGCAAAAAGCACAGTGACAAAAATTCGAGAAGGCATGTGTCGTCCTTATCAAGAAAAGTCCACATGTGGGAACGTTGGCTCCAGCGACATTCCGTGCTCTACATCGATTTTAGCGATCTGTTTATCGATTCAAGCCTACATTTCCCCCGAGCTTCTCATCTAAAAATTCGGTTGGTCCCTCTGTCCTAAGAATCTGTATAACACGAAAGTTAAACCTCACAATTCCCGCGAAACATGCAGATAGCAAAAGTGTCAGTTATCTATAAAAAGGGTCCTAGAAATGACATGTCTAGCTGCCGTCCTATATCGATTGTGCCTGTGTTCTCGAAAGGTTTGGAGAAAATAATTTTGAAACGCTTGACCTCTTTTACTGAGAAGTTCAACTTGATCACTTCAGCACAGTATGGTTTCCGAAAAAATAAATCTGCCGAGCTCGCGCTACTGGCACAAAAAGAATACATTCTAGAAAATTTCGAATCCCGGAATATGGTACTCGGTCTTTTTCTGGACTCTTCAAAAGCCTTAGACCTCATTAATCATAAAGTTCTCCTGCTAAAGTTGGATCATTATGGTATAAGAGGCGTTGCGCACAAATTAATCACGTCATACTTGCAACACCGCACTGAATTTGTCGTAATTGAAGGCAAACATTCCGCAACAAAACCCATTAAAACAGGCGTCCGCAGGGAAGCATCCTTGGACCATTTCTGTTTATACTTTATGTTAATGAGATAGTTCGTATTGATGAATCAGCCCATTACATTATATATGCTGACGATACCAGTTTGTTTTTTTCGGGCAGATGCAGCAGCGATCTGGGTAGTCGAGCGAATATTGCGCTGTCTGAAATTAACTCCTGGGCCCAAGTAACTCCCTAAAACTAAACATAAATCATACAAAAGCTGTTTTATTTCACCCCCGCCACACACAAGTTCAGTTTCCTATCATTTCGTTAAACAACTCAGAAATCGAAGTTGTCAAAAGTTTTAAATCATTAGGCGTGTATTTTCACAGAACATGGCATGGGATGATCACGTAAACCATATTATTACTAAACTATCTCGGATAATCGGCGTATCCGCCGCCATTGATACTACTTTCCTGTTTCTGTTAACATGCTCATATATAAGTCGTTGTTTTCTTCTTCATTGAATTATGCCTTTCTTGTATGGTCCACAACGACAACTGGAAACATTAGCAAACTTACCATCTTGCAAAAGAAAGCCTTGTGTCTAGCCTGTAAAGTCCCATATCGCTACCACACAGCAGAGTCATTTAAAAAACACCGCATCATTCAGGTTGCATCAATACATGATTACAAACTAAGTCGTTTATATAAGTTCGGTTTATTGAAACATAATGATACGATTGCAAGATTAGCAAGGCTAGAGAAATATTTTCCTGCTTATAATGTGCGTCAACCTGAAGGCTGGTACATATCGAAATGTAGAATGCCTGCACTTCTTAACCGCATAACTAGGGAACATCACAATGACATATCGAGCATATCACCAAAAGAGTTGCGATCAGTGTTTGTATGATCATGTAAATCTCGTGACTACCTCTTTTATGCCTGCATTGTAATCTTTCACTTTGTTTTTCCATGCTTGTATTGTAATCTTCCATTTTGTGTTTTTTTTTTGCTTTTTAATGCACATTGTGAAACACTCTTCTTATTTGGTTGTACTTAGCCGCACGTCCTCTGTGCTACCCTGTGTACCTTGGGGTCAGGGATGCTCAAGCTGTTCCCATAGCTTTTATCTGCCCTCCTCGTAACATGTCCTGTTGTGGAATAAATTTAAATTTCAGTTTCAGTTTCAATCTTCGCGAAGTTGTGGAATGCGTAAACGGCAATCTGGCGAATCGAGGAGCGGTAGATGGCTTGGATGCTGTGAACATGTAAACGCCTTAAATCTCGACATCAGCGGCACCTCGACACGGCATAGAGATTGTCGCCAGTTGTACACGAGAGAAAGTTTTCGAGCGACTCACATAGCTCACGCGCCAGAGCCCTGTGCAAACCTGGCATAAACGAGGATTGTCCGCAAATGGTGACACCTTGAAAGGGAAACCGAACGGGTTGTCAGCGGATCGTTTTGTGAAAACACAGCCCACTGCAACGAAAGGCCAATCATTTGCTTGTCGACAGCTGTCCTTACGTTCCTGGACGCGCCGCAACTAAACACACCTGGCCACGCTAGACAAATTTTGTAGCGGCAACGTTCGTACTGTGTCCCTGGAATGCACCGTCACGACGCCGCCACGGCCCTAACTTCCTCGGCGGTCAAGGCCTTGAGCCGCGAACACTACGGAAGCACTGACTGCCGGCGCGAATCAGCGCGGCAATCTGCTTTGCTATATCTATCGTTCCTAGATGGCGGTGCCACCGAAGCGAACCTAAGCGAACCAAGATTGCAATATAAGGGAGATGTTAATTTAACAGTACTTTTGCTTTTTAAAGAGCACAGTTCACTATACTGAACATCTTTGCCTTAACCACACGACAATTAAATGGAACTTCTAAATGCTATAGTGAAGATATAAAGCCAATATGTTCCATGTACGAGCAATGTGGCGGTGGTATGTGGGTAGTTTCCAGCTCCTTTCATGAAATCTCGGGTGAAGGTAGGTGCGAGTCCTTTTTGACGTGAATGTAATTTCATTTTTTGAAAGATCCATTTCTGTTACAAGAAGTACATCAGCGATTTCTTTGTGGACCCTGGCATAAAACTCTTTCGTGTTAATAAACCAATAATACACGGTGACTATACTTACCTTGAGAACCGGGCTACGTGAACCAACGACGGATCCGTGTAGCATACGCCGTGCAGTTTGTAGCTGCGCTACGACTTGCGGCTCGAGAGGGCAGACACATTCTACCTAGAGCAATCAATATGAATACTCCATTGAGAAAATGTGCGGGGTACGACCGACAACTCGGTCAGCCACTCCAAGTTCTTGCCACATATCGCGCTGCTGCTCGTTAGTGCCAGCCACCACCTTGTAGAGAACAAAATATGGGGGACTGTATGTATGTATGTATGTATGTATGTATGTATGTATGTATGTATGTATGTATGTATGTATGTATGTATGTATGTATGTATGTATGTATTTGTTTCTTGCTTCCCCCGCAGTGTTCGCAAGCGGTGCAGACGAGCGCTCCAGGAATAATGTGGGTTCGCTGCAAGTTGTGCACTTTTTTGTGGAGAAGACTGTTCCTGCAAACCATCAGGCGGCACTATTTGGCTCTTCTCGCGGAAATACTATTTGTTGTGGTCACTTACAAGTGCCTTCTCCGCTACGACCGGGTCGACCTTGCCCACATAAAGAAGTTCAATTCCGCGTCCTTCGGAAGCGCGATGCCCGGGCATGGCAACAAGGAAAGCATGGGCGCGTCCAAAGCATACGTGGTGTATGGCCCCAGCAACGACAGAACGGACAAGCTGGTCAAAAAGCTTTGGAGTTACATTGATTACAGTTATACAAGGAACCCTAAGGAAATTCCGGACAATGACCCTCATGGCAGCCCACTTCCCAAAGCACTCTCCCAGAACCACAAGGAGCCAGCGAATCCTCATCCGTTCAGTGAGTATACCTCATTCACTATGGATAAAATAAATATTGCAGAGGGAATAGCTGATAATGCGTAATATAAATTTACATCACAGGATTAGCGAAATTGTCCAGAGACGAAATGGAGCGCCCTTTATGGAACATTGGCCAAATCTGCCTCAAATATAAGAGACTCTGATGACTAACATCTAGCTTAAGCTGTAATTAAGCACTAACTTAAGGTATAAATTGTAGTTAGCTAATGAGGCAATCGAAGTGCCATAAATGATCGGTCCCGGCGGAGTGCTGTAGTTACTTCTTGCGGCACCGCACTTCCTTCGTTCCTTTCTTTCTTTCGTTTTTCTATCTTTCGCTCGGTGGTACATTCTTCTGTATGGCGGCTGTGTGATCCGATCACTGTGTGATGGTCACTTGGCGAGTGGATTCTCTGGTCAGATGAAGTGTGCATAAGATCGTTTACGTTTCCATGCAACTTGACAGGTACAAGTTCCACCCCCTGCATGGAATGGTGTCCTTTTTATCCTGCCGCAACAGTTTCTGGGCATTGTTGCACACACGCACGTATCATACACAGAAACACACACACACCGTCACTTTCTGACTACTCCTTCACGTACGTTCCAGCATATGAGGTGTGGCCTTCCGCACGCTTCCCTAGGCTGGTGAGTGCTATTGCTCTTATTTCCGCCGTCGCTTCGACAGTGGCTCTTTAAATTGCTCAAGAATTAAAAAAGGGAGTGGCCCACGCAGCCGGCTGGCCAGCTGTGCCCATTCATTTTAGTGAAGGCAGTCGACCCACCTTGGGCTGTGGCAGAGCAGTTTTGTGTATTTCTATTAAGGAACGTTAACTCAGAAGTCATTGAATTGCTGTGGTGCAGACGAGAGACAAAAGCTAAGTCTTCGATTTATTAATAGTATGGTCTTCAGCGGACCAACACGGGCTCCAAGGAAAACGACAGGTACTATATGAGGAAAACCGGAGCACTTCTCCAATATTTGGTTCACCAATACTACGTTGCCTACATTGCTATAGTTCGCTTACAGGACAAGAGCAAACATACCACAAGAAAACGCGTGCTACGCATGCATGATGCACGAAGAAAAAATGTCGCTGGTTCCTCTGTCAGAGGAATTCGTATAAAACAAAAATGAAATGTGCTTTCGCATAAGCAGATGAATGTTTACTGCACATCGAGCTGAACTTGGCCATTTGTATCGGTGTTTCGCTGGCGCGGCACCGTTTATCGTACATGAACCCACGTTCCCGTATCGGCTCCATAAGCAACCCCTTGTGGTTGCAGAAGAAGTTTACCTAATAACTGGACAGATCATCATCATCATCATCATCTCTTATGTCCTCTGCAGTACGAAGGCCCCTTCCAATGATCCCCATCCTTTCCTTTCCTGCCCGGGCTGATTCATCTGATGCCAGCGAATTTCCTTATTTCTTCGCTACATCTTGCTGTCTGTCATAAACGGGTACGCTTACCCTCTTTTGGTATCCGTTCCGTCGTTCTAACTGTCCATCGTTTTGCTAGCCTTCACTCACTTGGCCTGCCCATGTCCATTTTTTTTCTTCTTGACGTTGATTGTTGTGTCGGCTACCCCTGTCTGTTTCCTCACCCACTCGGCTGTCTTCCTACCCCCTGTGTGGTTCTTAAGTTCCTCTCCAGCTTTTTTGTAACTCTCCAGCTTTGTTCCGTCTATGTAAGTACTGCTAAAATGGAATAATTATATCATTTCCGCTTGAGTGATAATGGTGTTTCCATTCATGAGTTCGGAATATCTCCTGTATGTGCGCCACCCCATGCTTATTCTTCGGTGTATTTATTTCACATAAGTGGATTCTCTGGTTAGTAGCTCTCCTAGATGTAGTTATTCGTGTATGACTAGAAATGCCTCGTTTTAAACTGTGAATACACGTTTTTCTGCCCTGCCACTTAGCATATTTTTGTTCTTTTGTGCATGTTAATCTGTAATCTGTAGCGCTTTCCCGGCTTACGTCTACAATCATCTCTATTTCGTCGCCATCATTCAAGACTACTACGTCGTATGGCAAGCGTAAGTTACCCAAATATCAGCCCTTAACCCTCAGTACTGTTCCGTTCCAGTCAATTCCTTCCAAGATTTCTTTGAAACATGCAATAAATATCATTGGAGAAATTGTATCCCCTTGTCTGTCTCTATGATGTGCGCGCAAAAGTGTGCCTGTGCTCAGTGGGCGGAATAGGCGGCAAAGACGACGACGACGAGGAGGATGGAGCACGCGCAACATGCGCGAGCGCGAGTGTCGCGGTACGAACGAAGAGGAGCGAACAGGAGAGACGGACTTCTGCGTTCGATACAGCCGGGTGTCCGGGCGCGAGTGTCGAGGCTCACTGCCAGCGGTCCACGAGTTGGAGCTCCGTGCTTCACGGCGGCCGCCTGTGGGTCCTGCCCACCACATCACCTGCTGCAAGGCCGTTTGGGATCCAGGAATATTCCATCTAGCCTTCGCTTTTTCGTCTCAGGAGGTGCGCTGAGGCGCTCGAAAAACGGCTTGGCTCCCGTAATGGGGTATATTACGTCGATGTGGCCGGACCGTCACCAAGGGGTTACTACCCGGCGGAGGTGGTCCTTCAAGGAACACAGGTGGACGGCCTCACTTTCAAAGCCACAAGCTCGAACCAGGCGGAGGAGGTAGCCATCGCATTGGCGGTGTCCCATCCTAGATCAGAACAAATTGTGACAGACTATCGAAGAGCCTGCGAGAGCTATCTGGCAGGGGAAATCCCTCCGCTAGCTAATAGACTATTGAAGTTGAGTATCAGGGACCGCGATCCCACCCCATAACGTCTTATATGGACTCCAGGACATCAGAGTCTACGGGGTAACAAGGCTGCACATGCAGCGGCCCGCGCACTTACCTCCCGGGAGACTTCCCGTCGCCCTGATAGGCCTGAACGTCCCACACCTTTAACACGGTTCCGAGAAATCAGAGACTACTACAGTGAACACACGCCTATTATATCCCGCACCAGTGAAGGGACTCTCTAAAACGGAGGAGCGCGTCCTGCGGCGCCTACAGACAAACACGCTGCTCTGTCCAGCCGTACTCAAACATTACGACCCGAAAATAAGTGGGCAGTGCCAGTACTGTGGTGAAGTAGCCGACATTTACCATATGGTCTGGCCCTGCCAACTAAACCCAAAATTAACCCCCATCCCCAACCCAACCAAACAGGACTGGGAGGTGACCCTGCTCAATAGCTCAGAACTACAGGCACAGCGAACTCTGGCCCAGCGGGCTCGGGCGGCGGCTTCGACTAATGACGTCCCGGACTAGGGATGTCGACCAGCCCGGTTGCGATAAGGGCTATCTAGAATCCACATATACAATAAAGGTCTTTTCCTCCTCCTCCCTCCCCGGCGCCCTCCTCCACGCTCGGCGCCAGGCAACGCTACCTCGGCTCCCTCCAGTCGCCGGTCCCGCCAGACGGTGAGCCTGTGCCGGCAGAGACTGTAGCACTGTTGGTAGGGACGCTAAGTTTGTTCTTCGTTTGCGGTGTTTATCCTCTCTTCGAAGTGTATGTGTGTGTGTGTGCTTGTAGTGCGCGTCTTCTTGTTCTGTCTATATAAGTTGTCATCTGGAACGCAGAAACAGCCCTCTTCGATGGGAACGCCCGCGTTCCCAGCATAAATACATCGCTCTAGAACCTATGATGACATGATGGGATTTTCGTGCTTTTCCTAAAAAGGAGTAGGGTGGCTATAGAATTTTTATTGACGTTGGCTGTGATATTTACGTAACTATCACATATCCTTGAAAGTGCAATGCCTCCAGAACAGGTGGTGTGTCTGCCGATTCGAAAGCCTTTTCGTAGTGTATGAAAGCCATATAGAGGGGTTTGTTGTATACAGCTGATTGAGCGCAGTTGATAGCAAATGCCGCGCGACAATTGCATTAATAATGTTTACTACCACCACATTGAACCATGAACATTTTTTGCCGTACTATGGCGTTTAACGGGGCTGTTTTCTTGTAGCACGTGCTTTCTTATCTGGCTCCTTTTCACGATGTGTTCGTCGTGTCCGTGCGCGTGAATAGACGAGCGCTTTGTCTGGAATGGGGCTGCAATCCATTAGAGGAGTTCGTACGGCTGCCGCTGCGTTCGTCAATAGTGCAGTGTTAGATTACCAGTCACCTTTCCTCGTCTAGTGGGGTGTGAGTTCGATTCCCACGACGTCAACGAAAATTTTTGAGCGTTTGTTTTGTTGTTCTTGAATATATATTTTACTGTGTTGACGTAAGGAGTCGTGGTGGGTCCCGCCATAAGACACTTTCATGTTAAAACAGCAGAACAGGGCGCTGAAAGATATCTTTCTGCTCTTTTAGAACAGAAAACAGCTGTACAGGCTCTGCTAGCTGCTCCACAAATGAGGAATACTGATATGGATCTGGATGATTCAAAGCTTCGCTTATTAGCGCGTTCCGAAAGAGATTGTAAAATATGTCATAAAAGCAACGTGATGGGCGTATGACAGTTTTTCCTCATTCGCCTACCGCTAATGTCGGCGGCGTCGTAGGAATAGTTCTGACAAGGACTTTATAGGCAAAACTATGTTGAACAGATAAAACTCAGAGCCCTCTTTCGTAAGGCTTCAAAATTGTCGCGAAAGTATTTTTGATAAGGATCCCACTCTACACTTCCTCGTCCTAGAACAAGACTGAGCAGGAATTTATATGCAGTTTAACAGGCACAGGTGTTTTCTTGAATTTTCTGCTGAGAGGCCTCAGTTATTTACACGCCTCGGTGCATGTATCTGTCATGTACTTGTCCTACTTCATGTCGTGTGAGAAGGTGAACCCCAAGTGTTCAGCTTCGTCAAACTGTGTTATATTGAAGCCTCTACAACACTAGACAAATAATGATCACCTTTTCTAGGTTGAAATGATATAACGTTGTGTTATTCACGTTTATTTCCGTCCGCAACACGCCATACCATTTAGCAATGTTTTGTAAAGACGGTTTGGCTTTTATTGGCCATAATACTGTGTAGTGTAGTACAAATGGTGCAGAAATTTTCCATAAGTCGCAATGTTACACCTCATTCTGCCGAACAAGATATGTCGTTAACGTCAATAAGAAATGATGTTAGTTTTAGTGCAGATCATTTAGGTGCACGAGACAAACACTTCGTCGGAATCTAGGAACAATGCTAGGTAAGCCGAAATGTATGCTATTGCTGGGCCAGCCGGTTCAAGCTTGGCTAATAATTTAGCATGATGTTCGTGGTCGAAGGCTCTCGCGAAATCTCTGAACATTGCATCAGCTTGAAATTTAACATGAATGATGCCAGCGAAGTCATGTTTTATCTGCGCTTCCTGCGTTACAGCCTGCCACGGATGCCACGCTGTTGAGGGTACCGTAAATTATTCCACTGTTGACAATCTGTGATATGAATTTGTTCTGAAAAAGGTCCATTAAAATCAGGACTGCGCGGTATCGTGATACCAGATTATCGCCATAGTGCTTCAGAGATACTTTTGAATATCCGTATTGCTGCACTGAGATACGTTTGGAAAATATTTGTATCTCGGTAGTGAAATACTTTTATGATGTATTGCCCGTATCCAATACTATGCAGCACCCGGGTACCTCGTTACTTTTAGAGACGAAGCTCCTTATGTTCTAGGGCAATCCCTCGTCCGTCCGGCGTACCCAGTAGCGTCTTCCTTATCATAAAATGGATGCGCTGTCTCATAGAGATGCATGCAAACTGCAGTTGAGTGACGATATACAAGATGGCGCTGTTCGCATTCTGTGTCGTCATCGCTATTTCTCGTCTAGTTTCTTAGATGGCGCTGTCCCATAGAGATGTGTGCAATATGGCGGTTGGGTGAATCGACACTAGACGGCGTTGGAGGTGCCGCTGCTCTCCGATAGGCTGCTGCGCGGGCTGCGCCAGGAGCGCTCCTCTGAATCTCCTGGATCGTCGCCGTACGTGTCGGATCGCGCTTGGTGGACCATGGACGTGAAACTCTTCGTGGACACCGCGTGCAAAGACCTATTGATTGATTTGTGGGGTTTAACGTCCCAAAACCAGTTCTGATTATGAGAGACGCCGTAGTGGAGGGCTCCGGAAATTTCGACCACCTGGGGTTCTTTAACGTGCACTGACATCGCACAGCACACGGGCCTCAACATTTCGCCTCCATCGAAATGCAGCCGCCGCGGCCGGGATTCGATCCCGCGACCTTCGGATCTGCAGCCGAGTGCCATAACCACTAGACCACCGTGGCGGGGCAATGTGCAAAGACCTAGACGCCAAGTACAGATACAGATCGTTCGTGCTCGTGGGCGACTTTAACGTCGACATATCCGACCCCTCCAACCAATGGATCGTTCAGCACATGGCCGTCAGATACTCGCTCAGGTGCGTCTCTCTAGACCACCTAGCACCCACGACCGTGCGGGGATCGTGTATAGACGTTATCTTTGCAAACCTCCCCCTAAGACCGGTACTAGAACCGCTATCAGTCCACGTCTCCGACCACAAGGCCGTAATATACAAGCGAAACAAAAAACAAAAACAATAAAATTTTCTTCTGCACACACCACTTTTCGCTTGATGATTAGTCGGCCGAGGTTCTCGGACGATTCGCGGTATCACCGAAAAACTTCCGGAGCTTCGCCCACCTCACCGTCATCCACTCCGTGGAGATGCTGTTTCCTTTTTTTGCTGGAATGAGCTGACGCGTGTTTGAAATTACGTGTTTCCATGCGAAAATTTGGTACCGTTCCGCTGCTGTACCGCTCTTTCACCCCCCGCTTGCGGGCGGCAGGTGCCCCGCTAAGTGTGGGCGGGTGTGCGGAGAGCGCGTGGAACGGCCCTTAATGGGAACTCGGCAGAAAAAGCTTTCACAGTCGCTCTAGCCATGAGGGTCGTGAGGCGGTGAGAAGACAGGGTCTCCGGACCTTCTCAGGAGCGGCCTAGGCCCAGGCCACGAATTTGCCGGGCTTGCCAAGTTGCTACCACCACCACTACTCTAGGCACAGTGAAATTAGGCAGTTTGGCATCACGCAGCCGAGCCAGCTGTGCTGTATTTAAGCGGCATTCCCGTTCTTCAGTACGCACATGGTTCCGCACTCGTCTCGCATTCCCAGCAGTCTTGGTTGACCCCGAACCGACGATGTCTATTGACGGCCTATTTGAGAAGCTTCTCCTGCTTAAGCGTAATTAACATGCCAAACTCTTCAACAAAACAGACCTTTGTTAAATAAATGATAATTTTTCTCAATTCGTTGGTTAGTGATACGAGCGCTTCGCTTGCGCTATGCTAATTCTAGCATATCTAATACACATTAAATATTTTACACCTTTAGGGGGGTAAACAGTGTGTTTTTAGAATTTACATTTTTGGGCAGCCATTTTAGCACGCCTTTGGCATAGAACACTCTGCAATAAGGGTATTTATGCACGTATGGTGTAAATTTGTCATTTAAAAGGGTGTCAACCCGCCTTTTGCATAAAACACCCTACAATAAGGGTGTTTATTATATAAGGTGTAAATCTGTCGCTCATAAGGGTGTCGATGGAAAAGCAGAGGGTGCTGATATATACATCAAGTTGCATATACGTGAATGTATAGAATCTATCGCGTTGCACATTCCGTCGTAGAAATACGTGTTTCTCAGGTAACGTTTTGATTTATGCGGCGATAAATAGTGCTGCTTCTTACAGCCTCTCTGCCCATCGCATATGATACGAGGGCACAGCTGAACCATCTTCGGTCCTTTCAGGAGCTCTGCTGAAGGGGTTGTCTACGAGATATCACAAAGTTGCGGCAAGTCCTATATTGTACAAAATGGGTGCTGCATGAATGAAACACTTAGGGAGGATGCCTTCAGGCTTAGTAAGATCAGAGCGCACACCTTTCGAGCATTGCAAAGCCTGCCCTTGCAAACCATTCTTTGCGCAAACGTCGATTCATGGCAAAAGTGAGGATCAAGATGCAAGAGAATTTTTGGAAGCGTACCATATTAGGTTCTACAGACTTGTGTTAGTCAGACGTCTATCGCTTTGATTTCTTCAAATAGATTTCGTATCCGAAGGATGTTATCGCGATGATAACATCATGAGCCCTTGGCAATGCGGAAGCTCCGATTATTCTATCAGTAGAGGTAAGTGTGAGTGGAATCAGGGCATTGCTAAACAAAATCCACGACAATACAGCAGCTCGACCAGACGGTATTGCCCGCCGAATTTCAAAGAAATGTTCTGAACCGATCACGCTTTATCTATACATAAACTACACGAAATCATTCCCCTCTGCTGCCCTTCCGGACAACTTGAAACTCGCACATACTCTTACTGTTCATAAAACTGGGTCAAAGATTGATGTAACTAATTAAGCCACATTTCACTACATCGGCACACTCTATATTATTGCAATGCACTCTGTATAACGATGTAATGACGCATTTATCAACTAACAACCTGCCGGTCTAACAACATGGGTTCCTCGCACAACGCGATTAGTAGATTTTTACCATGACTTGTTATCGAACCCTTTTTCCTCTTAAGTAAACTTCCAGCGTTAAAAATGACCAGGTCATTCTGTAGGTTACCTTGGTTGTCTGCGCAAGAACAAAATGTTTGCTTTTCATGGCTCCTTTCAATCTGTCACTAAACAGTTGGTAGTTGGCCCTTCACTGTTTCTTGCTTGTTTCTGTCCCTCTTCACGTAACGGCTGTCGCGCCACAACCCAGTACACATAGTATTCATAGGCTCAAACTCGCCCAAGGATTACTTTTAAATTCAGTAAATGGTTCTAAACAACTGCTGTGGGCCCTACGAAAGAAATTCGATAACAAGAAATTCTTAAGCTTATATATATATATATATATATATATATATATATATATATATATAACCTGACCAGAGGACGAAGTCAAAACGCGGACATTACAGCAGCAGTCAGCGAGCATGCAGTTAAGTAGGCGCAAGCTACGCTTCGGATAATCTTTCCCTTCTACTGCAGTTAATCAGGGATTGAAAGCCATTCTAATGTGGCGCGACACTCTTTACGCAGGGATTATGGGGTTGAGAAAAAAAAATAGAATTTAAACCACAAGTTAGAAGGCGCACCGACAAACATTCGAAGCAAAGCGGCAGTCCGGTACTCGAGGGAAAAAAAAAACGCCGACAGCCATTTGTGCAACACACCTTTTGCTCTCACTGTCGTACCGTAACGAATTCGAGACAACTATACAAAAGCGCGTAAACTGCTGTGCCCACATTGTCCGCCAGCAGAAGCATGCATGGGCGGTTTTAGAAACGCAACGACAAATATGCGATTGGGTAATTCCCGTGACGCAACTCAACAAGCTTGCTCATTTTTCATAAGCTCCGATTGTAATGTACAAGGGTAGTGACAGTGATTGCCTTACCTTCAAGCAGAGGGCGAGCCTCTAGTTGACGTAGCCAGCAAATCCAGAGAACGTGAACCACACATAAAGTTGAAGGCATCCATCACTGAAGTAACAAGGGGTCGTGTGCGCTAGTGCACTCGTGATACACCGACACTATTTCCATGTGTGTCCACGACTGTCGCACATGTGGCGAAGAAGCTTATCTAGGGCGATGTTCATGACGTCTGTGTATCAGATTGCAGCTTATCGGTGTGACTGTACGTCACACTTTGTCTGTCCTTCCGTTGTTCCCTTTCCCTCTTTCATATTGCTCGCGTTAAAAAGGGCTCGAAATAAACCGCCAGGCCTCTTTTGGTTGGCGCAGCTCTAGCCACCATGACTGCCTGCTTCTTTTAGGGACTCAATACATGGTGTCAGAAGTGCCAAAGCCTCGCCAAAATGGATACCGTCAAACCTCCAGAACAGCTGCAGTTCGCAGGCAACATACGAAGAAATTGGCAGGTGTTCAAGCAAAAATTGGAACTTTTCTTCGCAGCGACGCCCACCAAACCACCCAGGACGGAAGCCACCAAGACAGCAATCCTGCTCAGCATCGCCGGTGAAGAAGCCCTCGACATCTACAACAACTTCTCGTTCGCAGAAGGTGAGAGCAATGAAGACTACCAGATAGTTCTGCGGAAGTTCGAGGAGTACTGTGTCGACGAAGGAAACGAGGTTTACGAGAGGCACGTTTTTCGTCTTCGCATGCAGAACGAAGGAGAGCCGTTTGAGCATTATTTGCGAGAGCTAAAAAACAGGCGAAGATATGCAATTTCGGCACGCTAGAAGAGTCCATAAGAGATCAGGTTGTTTTTGGCACAAACAACCCGAAGATCAGGGAGAAGATGCTGCGAGACAAGGGCTTAACCTTGCAGAAGGCGGAGCAGATGTGTAAAGCAGCCGAGGATCAGCACAACGAACGCTTACAGGCCGTGTTGAAGTGGGCACAAAATGCGGGTCTGACTTTTAACCTGCGGAAATGCGTTTTTGGCTCGAAAGAAATTGAGTTCCTGGGTGACGTGATAGGTGAGCAGGGAATACGTCCGAGTCGCAACTTGGTTGAAAGCGCCCGTTCACTGCCGAGACCCACAGATAGGCACACCGTGCGCAGAATGATGGGCGTTGTCAACTATTTTCGCAAATATGTGCCGTCGCTGAGTGATAAGATAATCTTGCTGCGGAGCCTTGTGAAAGAAAACGTCACGTTTGAATGGACCACAGCGCATCAGCGTGAATGGGAAGCAGTGTGCGACGCGTTGACAAACCCACCGTTACTCGCACTTTTTGACGAGAAGAAGGATACAAAGATCACTGCGGACGCTTCGGGGACCGGTGTAGGCGCGGCGCTGCTGCAGAAACATGGCATTGACTGGCGCCCAGTGATGTATGCATCAAGAACATTAACCGATTGCGAGACCCCTTACTCGCAAATCGAAAAGGAAACGCTCGGTATAGTGTTTGCCTGCGAGAAGTTTCATCATTTTGTTTATGGTCGAAAGGTATGGATCGAAACTGACCATAGGCCCCTGCTGGCCATTTCTCAAAAAGGCATTGGAGACATGCCACCACGATTGCAGCGTTTTTTCATCAGGCTTTTACAATATGATTACACTTTGCAGTTCGTGCCTGGCAAGGACCTGGTTCTGGCGGACATGTTGTCGCGTGCACCTGTGCCATCGCAGTCATCGAGTGCCCTGACAGACGTCGACATCCATGCGACAGAGGTCATCTCCGGCATCGTAAGCACGCCCATGAAAGAGCGTCTCGAAAAGGAAACCAGGAACGACCCGTATTTGAGCGAGGTAAGAGAACGAATCTCACGGGGTGACGCCGTCGAAGGTGAACTCAAGCCCTTTGCCGGAGAACTGTCGGTGGTAGAAGGAGCACTACTCAAGGGCTGCAAAGTGGTCATACCAAAAGCAATGCGAGGAGAAATTCTTCGACGAATTCATGAGGGACACCTCGGACTAAATAAAAGTAAGGCGAGAGCACGCAGATTGGTATTCTGGCCTGGACTCAGCAGTGCGATTGACTCCTTCATTCGGGGGTGCAGTACTTGCCAGAGGTATGCATACAAGCAGCCGAGTGAGCCCCTTCTCATGCAGCCAACCCCGGACAGGCCATGGCACCGAGTGGGAATAGACCTTTTTCAGTTCGGGGGAGCCTCCTATGTCATTGTATACGATGCCCACTCCAATTTCCCTGACGTAGAGAAGCTAAAAAGCACAACGGCCAAAGAAGTTATAGATAAAATATCTGCCATTTTCTCACGGTACGGAATTCCGGTTCAAGTATGTACTGACAATGGGCCCCAGTTTGGATCTCAAGAGTTCCGAGACTTCGCGCGAAAATATGACTTTCAGCACATTACATCGAGTCCAGAATTTCCGCGGTCAAACGGACTAGCAGAAAAGGGGGTCCAGATTGTTAAGCGCATCCTAAAGAAGACTAGTGACTCCCATGGTGACTTTTGGTTGGGTCTTTTAGCCTATCGGTTATCCCCACTAGAAGACGGTCGCTCCCCGGGCGAACTACTGCAAGGCCGGCACCTTCGCACGAACCTTCCCAAGTACCAAGATGATCCCGGGACTACAGTGGAAAAGCATCGTCAGACTTCGAAAGGAAAGACACTACCACCGCTCGAAAGTGGAACTTCAGTGCGCATTCATAATGGAGACTGGTCACGCACAGCGACAGTAAGAGAGCAAGCAGCACCGAGATCTTACATGGTGAAGACGGAGGACCAGCGGGTGCTGCGGCGAAACAGGCAACACCTGCTGCGCATACCCGGAAACGGTACAAGCGAGGATCAAGACCATGACGCCGAAAGCCCTGAAGACATGTTCGATCGGGAGCAAAGCCAGGGCTCCAATACACCGGGAGAGCAAGCGCACGGAGAACAAGGCATGGTGGATCCCAGAACTATAACGCAAGGTGCCGACCATGAAGGTGACAACTTATCACATGCACGAAGGTCGACCAGGAAACGTACGGAACCTCGACGATTGCATTACGACACAAGCTTTCACCAAGTTTCCTAAAAAGGTTTTTTTTTATTGAATAAGCAAGAGAAGATCTATCAGATTGCAGCTTATCGGTGTGACTGTACGTCACACTTTGTCTGTCCTTCCGTTGTTCCCTTTCCCTCTTTCATATTGCTCGCGTTAAAAAGGGCTCGAAATAAACCGCCAGGCCTCTTTTGGTTGGCGCAGCTCTAGCCACCATGACTGCCTGCTTCTTTTAGGGACTCAATACAGTCTGTGAATAATATATATATATATATATATATATATATATATATATATATATATATATATAGTTCAGAAAGAAGATATCCGTGAGCCCGAATAAATATTTTCAAAAGAAGAGATTCACGCGATTAACAAAAAGAATATAAGTTTACTGACATTGCGGCCGGTGGACCGGCCTTCATCAGAGTAAAAAGCTGTTGCCGAGCACCCTCCTTTTAAGGGTACAGGAAGGGGAGAGAGTGCGGCAACAAAGGCGTATTCTGTACACGGAATGACTATGAAGTCTTCCTGGACAGAACACGTGGTCGGCTGCGGCGAGTCACGAGGCGACCCCGTAGCCTATCAATTAACAGCAACGCGGAACACTTGCAACCCCGAGGGATTCTACTACTTGTATGTAACGGAACTATAAAGCCACTGTACATTGTAAAAATGGCAATCACCACACCATAAATGACAAAAAAGGATTAAACAAATTAAAAAATAAGATAAAAAATAAGTAAATAAATAAAAAAAATACAACAAAGAAACGAAAATACTGATTTATTAACAAACGGCCGAAATATCTTGTAATGAAAAAATATATAAACCATGAAGGAAGAAAAATGGAAATAAAATGACAGATAAGAAAAAAAACTTATGTGTGAAATAACGCATTGTAGTTGTTTGAAATGGCTTCCTCATAATGGCAATGCCCTAGACACTCGGGAAACATGTGAGTTTACCCGTGTTTTCATTAATGCCCGAGGTAGCGGCTTTGAACTTATAAATGAGGTAGGACTCACGAACCTCGCGGTCGTGGTGCGTCCGAAAGCCCGATTCCAGTATCATTGCTTTCAGGTCACTAAATGAATGGCCGGGAAGGTGCACGGGCTTAGACAGGGGCAGATTCAAGGAATTTTTGGCGTGTGACTTGTGATTATTAAATCTTATTCGGAAAGGTGCTTCTTTCTGACCAATATATTGTTGATTACATTTAGTGCACTCAAGCAGGTAAACGACATTAGCCGTGTCACAAGTGAAGTTTCCTTTAATTTGTACAAAAAAGTCGGACGCGGTGCTTGTTGCTTTTTGTGTAGTTCTAATGTATGGGCAGACCTGGCAACGTGGCTTATTGCACGGCCTGCATCCAGTGCCACGACGCGGATTTAAAGTTGATTTAGTTAAGATGTCGCGTAAATTTGTGTTTCGTCTGTACACGACACGAGGCGGTTCCATGCCCCGCCACGGTGGTCTAGTGGCTACGGTACTCGGCTGCTGATCCGAGGGTCGCGGGATCGAATCCCGGCCGCGGCGGCTGCATTTCGATGGAGGCGAAATGTTGAGGCCCGTGTGCTGTGCGATGTCAGTGCACGTTAAAGAACCCCAGGTGGTCAAAATTTCCGGAGACGTCCACTACGGCGTCTCTCATAATCAGAACTGGTTTTGGGACGTTAAACCCCAGAAATCATCATCATCACGAGGCGGTTCCACGAATATGTGTTTGAGGCGATCACTTTGAGTAAGAATATTATGATGTTTTTTAAGAATATCTGACACCTTTGGCAGCGATGCAGAGTAAGTAAGTATTAAGTTAGTCATGTGTTCCCTGCTTGGTGACTGATTTTTGAGAATTTCAGCGCGGTCAAGCATGTCGGCGCGAGTTATAGCATCGTCAATTATCTTTTCCGGGTATTTCTGTATGAGGAGGAGCTTTTTCATTTGTGCACAGTTATGATCGAAATCTTCTTTTTTTGAACATATTTTTTTGAACAATCTTTTTTTTTTGCACGTGGGCACCAACGACCTGGCTTCAACAAAGGGCAGCGTGGTTTTTACAAGATACCGCTCTCTGCTGCACGCTGTCTTCAAGAAATGCCCAAATGTGCGACGAGTCTTCAGTACGCTGATCCTACCCCGCACGACTAACCGCCGACGGGGCAACAACAATAGAGCGTTCGTCCGCAAGGTCAACACGGAGGCCTCTGTCTTCTACCAACGGCTTCGCCAGTTCTGCAGGCGGTCAATGCACGTTTTCTACGTTGACCATGGCTTCGAATTCCTGCCTGCCCGTCGTGTGCTCGCTGCTGACGGACTGCACACCAGCTTTGAAGGCACAGCCCTTCTAGCCAGTCACATAAATGACGTTTCGTTTTGCGAAAAACGCTACACGCGATCCGTGTGGAACGAGCCGACCGTTGCGGAGACAGCTGCGGCGGAAACCACGAGGATTCCCCTTACCAGCCAGGAGGAATTTCCACGGCTCCCGCCTCCACCACCACATCCAGCACCTTCGCTTCGTCATGGTCCGGTGACTTCTGGCTCCACGTCCAGAACCAATGAATTCGCCGCGACGAATGTCAGCAGGAATTCCAGAACCAAAGAATTCGCCGCGACGAATGTCAGCAGGAATTCGGCAGCCCCAAGTCAGTCGAGAAAGGCCCCAAGCCAGCACAATTACAGCCTCCGCAGCATTGCAAGCTCCTCGTGCAACAGCGAGGAATGACTGAGCCCGGCAAATAATGGTAAGGCGGCTCGCTTTCCAGTCTCGAGGGATTTTCAAAAACTTAGGAAAATTACTGAAAAACGCATACGTTCTGACATGCACGCTTCCGCCCTTGCACGCTATTTGAGCGCCTCGGTGGTACCGAAAGGGTTAAAAATTAACCATAGACCAGCAACTTCAGAAATGTCCGTTGCCAATAAGGCCAAGTGGGAGACAGTGCACAAAAAAGCATCCCTAGAACTGCTATCAGTTATAATTAATCACCATAAAGCAAATGCCGATTCGCTACGAAAACAGGAGAAATTACTCAGCCAGTCCCTCACTTCCGAAGAGTCTCAACTAATAGTTCTATTCGAAAACAATAAGACGTCATCGCTATCGCAGCAAAAAATTAAGAAATTCGCACGAGACGGGATGCCTTCCAATATCCAATTAGGTTCACAGCAAACTGCCTCCCTTGTCGAAACGCAAGCCAAAAATGATGAGGCAGTGGCATGTAATGTTGTTAATTTGTCCAGTATGGAACTTTCGGCAGCCCACCTTTGTGCTCTGTCGAAAGGATTAAATTTTTGCCCCGCCACTGGTGGTTTTAATGAATTCCAATTACTTAAAGACCTGGACAACTTCGCGAGAAATTTGAGACTCCGCGAATACTACCATGATAGCACGAGCGCAGGCATAAGAAATTCGACACTACCGAGCAATAGACATTGGACCCCACCACCCCAGCGAGACAAATGTCTGGACTTGTATATAAAGGCCGTACAACATGATATTCTTGAGATCTACAATCAACAAAAATCTTACCGTCATAATATTTCTCCGGAGGAAAAGAGGGCACTTGATAATCTGAGTAGCAAACAGGATATAGTAATAAAACCAGCTGACAAAGGGGGTGCGATAGTCATAATGAATAAACAGGACTACGTGAAAGAAGCGACCCGCCAATTGTCTGACTCCTCATTTTATCAACAACTAAGTGGTGACCCTACGGAAAATTTTAAGAAAGAAATCAAAAACAGAGTAGCATCACTTGTTCAAGATAAGAAAATAGAAGGCAAAATTGGAAACTCCCTCATTCCTCTCAGCCCAGTAGCTGGTAAATTCTATCTTCTACCGAAGTTTCATAAAACCAACAACCCAGGCCGGCCTATTGTCTCTGGGGTGGGCACCGTCACTGAAGCCATTTCGCTATACGTAGATAACCTAATTCGGCACATCCCACCTACTTATCCATCTTACATAAAAGACAATAACAATTTTCTTTCTGACATTATGGATCTCACAGTATCTGCTAATTGTCTACTTGTAACCCTTGACGTCTCGTCTCTATATACTAATATTCCCCATGGTGGTGGAATGAGAGCGGTTTTAAAAGCTTATGAAGAGTCGCAGGTCGATAAATCTGTTGACTGTCATACCCTCTGCACACTTCTGAAGTTGATTCTCGAATTCAATAACTTTGAGTTCGATGGCACTCACTACGTGCAAGTGAGCGGAACGTCAATGGGAACGAGAATTGGCCCTAATTATGCCAATATCTTTATGGCAATACTCGAAGAAGAATTTCTGAGCTCTCGCAACCTAAAGCCACTGTACTATAAACGTTCCATAGATGATATCGTTTTAATTTGGCATCACGGAGAAACCGATCTATTACAATTCATCACCGACTTTAATTCTGCTCATCCGACTATTTCTTTTTCTCATCAATACTCTAGGCAGAGCATAAACTTCTTGGATGTGACCGTGTCGCTTTCGAAAAACAAGTTGGTTTGCAACCTTTATAGGAAACCAACGGATACTAATCAATACTTACATTTTCATAGTAGTCATGTGCGGCACTGCAAGACAGGCATCCCGTACAGTCAAGCACATCGATTTAAACGCATATGTTCAAAAAAAGAAGATTTCGATCATAACTGTGCACAAATGAAAAAGGTCCTCCTCAAACAGAAATACCCGGAAAAGATAATTGACGATGCTATAACTCGCGCCGACATGCTTGACCGCGCTGAAATTCTCAAAAATCAGTGACCAAGCAGGGAACACAAGACTAACTTAATACTTACTTACTCTGCATCGCTGCCAAAGGTGTCAGCTATTCTTAAAAAACATCATAATATTCTTACTCAAAGTGATCGCCTCAAACGCATATTCGTGGAACCGCCTCGTGTCGTGTACAGACGAAACACAAATTTACGCGACATCTTAACTAAATCAACTTTAAATCCGCGTCGGGGCACTGGATGCAGGCCGTGTAATAAGCCACGTTGCCAGGTCTGCCCATACATTAGAACTACGCAAAAAGCAACAAGCACCGCGTCCGACTTTTTTGTACAAATTAAAGGAAACTTCACTTGTGACACGGCTAATGTCGTTTACCTGCTTGAGTGCACTAAATGTAATCAACAATATATTGGTCAGACAGAAACACCTTTCTGAAAACGATTTAATAATCACAAGTCACACGCCAAAAATTCCTTGAATCTGCCCCTGTCTAAGCACGTGCACCTTCCCGGCCATTCATTTAGTGACCTGAAAGCAATGATACTGGAATCGGGCTTTCGGACGCACCACGACCGCGAGGTTCGTGAGTCCTACCTCATTTATAAGTTCAAAGCCGCTACCTCGGGCATTAATGAAAACACGGGTAAACTCACATGTTTCCCGAGTGTCTAGGGCATTGCCATTATGCGGAAGCCATTTCAAACAACTACAATGCGTTATTTCACACATAAGTTTTTTTTCTCTTATCTGTCATTTTATTTCCATTTTTCTTCCTTCATGGTTTATATATTTTTTCATTACAAGATATTTCGGCAGTTTGTTCATAAATCAGTATTTTCGTTTTTTGTTGTATTTTTTTTATTTATTTACTTACTTTTTATTTTTATTTTTTTAATTTGTTTAATCCTTTTTTGTCATTTATGCTGTGGTGATTGTCATTTTTACAATGTACAGTGGCTTTATAGTTCCGTTACATACAAGTAGTAGAATCCCTCGGGGTTGCAAGTGTTCCGCTTTGCTGTTAATTGATAGGCTACGGGGTCGCCTCGTGACTCGCCGCAGCCGACCACGTGTTCTGTCCAGGAAGACTTCATAGTCATTCCGTGTACAGAATACGCCTCTGGTCACTCTCTCCCCTTCCTGTACCCTTAAAAGGAGGGTGCTCGGCAACAGCTTTTTACTCTGATGAAGGCCGGTCCACCGGCCGCAACGTCAATAAACTTATATTCTTTTTGTTAATCGCGTGAATCTCTTCTTTTGAATATATATATATATATATATATATATATATATATATATATATATATATATATAGTGAAGTAGATATATGTATACGCCAGGTACCCCTTGCCGATGTAGAGCTTCTAGAACTGCTTGTATTTCTATGGAGTCAAATGCTTTCTCGTAGTCGATAAATGCCATATAAAGAGGTTTGTTATATTCCGCGTACTTTTCAATTACTAGGTTGATAGCGTGGCTGTGGTCCATTGTCGAGTATCCTTTCCTAAAACCAGCTTGTTCTCTCGGTTGGTTAAAGTCGAGTGTTTCTCTTATCCTCGTTGTATATTAGCTTGTATATTACTGGGAGTAGGCTGATTGGTCTGTAATTCTTTAAGTCCTTTATGTCACCTTTCTTGTGGATAAGGATTATATTAGCATTTTTCCAGCTGCGCGGTACGCTACATGTCTTGATACATTTCGTGAAGAGCGATGCAAGATTTTCAAGTACAATATCTCCTCCGTCTTTGATCAAGTCGGCTGTTATACCATCGTCACCAGCTGCTTTACTGCGGGACATGCCTTTGGCAGCTTTTTTGACTTCGTCAGCGGTTATACATGGAATTTCGGTGTTCTCCTCTGGTTCTATTTCTATTAAGGTTGTATGGTCTGTCTGAGAGCTGTACAGTTCCGGGTAGAAATCTGCTACCTTTACTATTTCGGTGAAACTGTTGATAACTTTACTTGTCTTTCTTTTGGTGCATGCATTTTGTTTTGTCCTAAGTGCAGTTTCTTTTTGACCGATTTAATGCTGGTGTCTTTCTCTACTGCTTTCTCTATTTCTCTCATGTTAAATTTTCTTACATCTCCTTGCCTGGCTTTACTGATCAATTTTGGTAGTTCGAATTCTATCTTATCTTTTGATGAAGTTACTTTCATTTCTTGGCGTTTTTTTCTGAAGTCCTTGGTAGATTGAGACAGCTTACATTTTGCTTGCTTTGTTGTTTTACCCCCGACTTCTATCGCGGTTTCAAGGATTGTTTTCGTTATGGTTTTGTTTATTTGTTCTAAATCATCACCGTTTTCGTCGAACGCCTCGAACTTGTTGCTTAGGGCGACTTTAAATTCGACGTCTTTTGCTCTGATTACCTCTACATTACATTTTTTTCTAGTAAATAATTTAGGTCTTGTTTTCTTTAGGTTCAGTACAATCTTTGCCCTTACTAGTCTGTGATCGCTGCATTTTATCTTCCCCACTACTTCTGTGTCTTGAATTATACCTGGTTGTTCGCACATTATAAAGTCGATTTCATTCTTTGCTTCCCCGTTAGGGCTTTTCCACGTCCACTTCCTATTCTTGTGTTTCTTGAAGAACGTATTCATTATTCGAAGCTGGTTCCTTTCGGCAAATTGTACTAGCATTTCCCCACGGTTATTTTCATCGTCGTAGCTCGTTGTTGGCGCATATCCCTGGATTATCTTAAGTTTATACCGCTTATTTAGTTTTATTACGACGGATGCTGCTCTTTCGTTAAAGCTGTAGAATTCATCTACGTTGCCCGCTATATTTTTGTGGATTAGCCCTGTAGAGCTCACCAAGCTCATGCCTTGGCAATTGTACACCGCCTTGCTGAAAGCAGCGCGCCTACAAGACCTCCCGCCCGCATCTCGCGACACGGTGCGGATGCACCCTGTCAACAACACTTTTACGCTCAGTGTTGCGGACTCGACTCGCGCTCAAGCCTACCTACGCATCACATCCCTCACGGTCTCCGGCAAAACTTTCACCGTCCACCTCTACGCCCCACCGCCCGACGATGCCCTAAGGGGTATACTCTACCACGCCTAAAACGACTTCACGGACCAAGCCATCCTTGACGACCTTCAGGCAAGCAATCCCACTCTCTCTGTCGTGGGCGGCCGCCGTATGGGCAAGTCCCCTCATATCTTGGTCACCCTCATGGACCCAAAACTACCTCGGTGGATTTTCTACCACAGTGTCCAGCTTCGCCTCCTTCCGTTCCGCAGTAAGATAGAAGTGTGCTTTAACTGCCGCTCGACCGGCCACCGGACCGACGTCTGGCCCAAGCCGCAGCAGGAGCTGTGCCATCACTGCGGTGCGGCTCACCCCACATCACCCGAAGGATCGCCTCCCACTTGCACCCCTCGCTGCATCGTCTGCAACAGGAATCACTCCACGCACAGTTCCAAATGTAAACACCACTACGTACAGCGCCCTCGGAGCTCGAAGGCCCCGGTACCTCGCGCCCCAAGTCACGAAGAGCTTGTCGCAGCCAGCGACATGTTGTCCCTTACCACCTCCACCTCCTTCCAAGTCGGTCACTGCCTTTCCGCCCCTCATGGCAGCGGTGCGTAACCCCGCTTCTCAGCCCACGCGTCCGACATCGCTCCACCGCGCCCACGGCTCGCCTTCAGAGCCGCAGGTCGTTGCACTGCAGCAAGAAACCGCCTCCCTCCGACAGCAGCTCGCCGCACAAAATGCCCAAATTGCTGCTGAGAAGGCCCAAATTGATTCCCCTCAGAGGCAACTGCAAGCTCTTGAAGAGAAGCTGGAATCAGTGATCCCAGTGGCGTCCACTCTACCCACCCCCATCGATTCCTCCTCCGACATGGACGTCCAGACCTCCGAAGGTTGCACTAGCAAGCGCCGCAGACCTAACACCCCCCTTAAATCTCTTCACCTTTCCGAAGACGTCCAGTCTGCTATGAAGATTGTCCTGGTGGATCTGAAAAGCGATTGGATAGCCGGTTAAACTCCGTCCACCAACTTCTCACTGCACAACACGAAGCTCTGAATTCCCTGTGCACAGACTTCGCTCTATATCCACCCGCATCGTCCTTCCAATCTCTCCAAACGACAGTTGATACCATGAAAACTACCATGCTTTAAAGCATCCGAGCCAAGCCACCCCTCCATGCCCGCACCACCTCCTCTTCCGCAGCCCGACCCTCAGCAAAAACGGCCGAAGTAACACCATCTGCTGTTGAAAATAAATGACCGATCCGTCGTCACCGTTTGGCAGTGGAACCTGCGTGGTTTTCGTCTCAAGCGTAACCACCTCCTTCTCCACCTTCAACTAGAACCCTCGGCCTCTCCTGATATCATCATACTGCAGGAAACTCACGCCGACGTTTCCCTCTCGTGTTACGTCGCCAACAACCAAGTAGCTTATCATCCTCTGCCCCATCCCGTCACGGCCATCCTCACCCGGCGGACGCTCGTTGTCAATCAAGTCGATCTACCCTTCCCTGCAGTCCACCACGTCTTTCTCGAGCTACTACTACCTCAGCGAAGTGAACAGCCCTCTCTTTTTATTCTCAACATATAGAACCCCCCTCGTGCCACTGAGGATGCATACCTACTGCCCCGCCACGGTGGTCTAGTGGCTAAGGTATTCGGGTGCTGATCCAAGGGTCGCGGGATCGAATCCCGGCCGCGGCAGCTGCATTTCGATGGAGGCGAAATGTTGAGGCCTGTGTGCTGTGCGATGTCAGTGCACGTTAAAGAACCCCAGGTGGTCGAAATTTCTGGAGCCCTCCACTACGGCGTCTGTCATAATCAGAACTGGTTTTGGCATGTAAAACCCCACAAAAGAAACAAGAAACAAGCATACCTCTCGCCCTGCTCCATGCGCTGCAGTGAGAGCAGCAAAATCCCCATTTGTTATTTTTGGCGACTTCAATGTCAGGCATCCAGACTGCGGCTACCCGAAGGCCGATCGCCCCGCAAGGAGGCTGTGGCAGCTCGCTCATGACCTCAACCTTTCCCTGCTGACCAACCCAAACCAACCAACGGGCATCGGCAACATTGTGTGCCGGGACACCACCCCGGACCTCAGCTTCTGCGGGAGCGTACCCGACGCTCGCTGGTCCAACACGCACCAGTCCCTCGGCAGTGACCACTATGTCATCACTGTTGAAGTCCGAACCTCCCACTGCAAGCCACACTCAGACACGGCCCGCTATACAAGTTGGGAAGCGTTCCGAGAACGCCGGCTGCACTCCGCCGCCTCCAACATCGAGGACCTTTCGACGTTGACCGACGAATTGCTAGCGGACCTCGACGCAGTCACCTCCTCGATCCCCACCACGGAGGATCATCCGGCAATCGACTCCCGCCTTGCCCACCTATGGGCCGCTCGCACTGACTCGCCAACCACTGGCATAAGCAGCGTCACAACCGCCGCTTACGCCGCCGCATCGCGCACCTCGATCGTACGATTGAGCAACACACCACCGTACATCCCCGCCAGCAGCAGGAACAGCTCTGCTCCGAGCTCTCTGGTCAGTTGGGCAACAAACAATCCTGGCATCTCCTCCCCCACCTCCTCGACCCTGCTTCCGCCAAGTAGGTCGCTCGGCAGCAACTACAGCGAGCGGTTCGGGCCTACCCTGGCTACAGGCCGTCGCTAATGGCAGACCTGGCCGCCAAATAGCTCCAACGTCTGCCTGCTTGTACGCCTTCTCTCCCTCTCGCCTCCTACTCGGGGGCCCCAACCCAGAACTCGACGCCGACATCACGGAAGTGGAAGTCTACGAGGCACTACATAGGCTCTGCACCACCTCCGCTCCTGGCCCAGATCGCGTCCCCAACAAGCTCCTCCGAAACCTCGACGCACCTTCAGTCGCTATCCTTACACCTTTCCTCAACGAGTGCTGGCGCTCCGGCATCCTACCCAAGTCATGGAAGCACGCCCATGTGGCTTTAATCCCCAAGCCGGGATAGAAACTCACAATCGAGAATCTTAGGCCTATTTCTCTCACTTCGCGCGTCGGTAAGCTTCTGGAACATATCATTCTTGCTCGCTTGCAAACCTACACGGAGGCTCACCATCTGCTTCCCCACACTATGCTTGGTTTCCGCCCCAATCTTTCGACTCAAGACCCAGCCACATTCTCAGACACTAAGGCTCTCCTCAGCGTCGACCTTCACAAAGCGTTCGACCACGTCTCCCACTCAGCTATGCTTGCAGAACTCGCCGCCCTCAACCTCGGCACCCGCACCTGCAACTACATTCGCGCGTTCCTCACCGCCCGCACGGCCGAGATCATCATAGGAGACCACTCGTCTCCCACGTACGAGCTTGGCCCTCGTGGCACCACTCAGGGCGCCGTGTTGCCGCCTTTTCTATTTAACCTGGTTCTCCGCTCTCTTCCTGACAAGCTGAACCGTATCCCCGGCCTCAAACACACCCTGTACGCAGACGACGTTGCTCTCTGGGTCACGTCGGGCTCTGATGGCCACATCGAGGAGACGTTGCAACGCGCAACCGACGTCGTCACGTACCATGTGCACGCGGCCGGTCTCACTTGCTCGGCGGCCAAATCGGCCCTCCTCATCCGGCCTCCCGACCGGCGTCGCTACAAAAATCCTCATCCCACCATCACTGTCTACGCCAACTCCATTGCTGTGCCCGTCGTTTCACATCTCCGCGTGCTGGGGCTGATACTGCAATCCAACCGCCACAACACGCAGACCATCGAAAAGCTCTCGCTCTCAGTGCAGCACACCGCGTGTATGCTCGCCCGTGTCCGAGCGCGGCGTGCGGGCATGCGTGAACATGATCTGCTTCACCTTGTCGAAGCCTTCATCGTTTCTCGCCTCACGTATGGCCTTCCTTACACTCGTCTCCTCAACGCGGAACGCGACAAAATTGACGCTCTAATCCGTAGGGCATACGAGACAGCCGTCGGCCTTCCCCCCAACGCAGCCACGTATCGTCTTCTGCGTCTGGGTGTACACAACACCCTCGACGAGTTGATAGAAGTTCACCGCTCCGTCCAGGTGCAACGCCTTTACCATTCGCCGACCGGTCGTCACATCCTTTCCTCCATCGGCGACGACACCTCCTCCCACACACCAGATCTGGTTCCATTACCTCACGCCGTTCGAGCGGCCTTCTCCATCAAACCGCTACCCAAGAATATGCTTTCGGGCCACCACGACGCTCGCCGCCAAGCCCGTGCGGCTATGCTTCACGCCAGGTACGCCGACCACCCGGCAGTCATGTACGTCGATGCAGCCGGATACAACTCGCCTAGGGATGCCTTCGTAATAGTTTCCGTGTCATCCTCCTCAGCGCCTTCCAGGCCGACAGTCACGGCAGGCACCGTTAGAACACCCTTTGCCGTCGAGGCGGAAGAGGCGGCCATCGCTTTGGCTGCGATCTCGACCGACTCTGGCGTCATAATCAGCGATTCCAAAAAAGCCATCTCCAATTTCGCGCGCGGTGTCGTACTGCCTACCACCCTGCGACTCCTTCGCCCACTACTGCTGCACGACGAGCAGCGCCGCTTAGAATTAATCTGGGTCCCCGCCCACTCGGGTCACCCCGGCAACGAGACAGCTCACCAACACGCTCGAGGATTCGTCGACCGAGCGATGGGTCCCTCAGAGTCGGGCACCCCTGTGCCGGAGCCCCTGATCACCTACCACGACATCACCCAGCACTACCGTCGCGAGTGATACGCCTATCCTCCCCCTCACGGCAGTCTTCCCAAGAGGTCCGAAATCACCTGGCGGCGCCTACAGACCTGCACGTTTCCGTTCCCTCTCGTTTTTTCGCACATACACCCAGGCGTCGTCGATCCGCTGCTGCCTCTGACTCTGCGGCGGCATAA